>CM012444.1:2817754-3380391 GCA_003999625.1 Oryzias javanicus | reverse complement strand
GAGGACATGTGATCTTTGGATGACATAGGACACAGCACACGTGTTGAACTGTTGGTAGAATCACAAGAGAAATCATTTTTCTACAATTCACAATATCAATAAATCCCATATTTACATAAGTTGACCTAAAATGTTCATTAAAAAATATATATATATTTAATCATCACTGATAATCAATCCTTTCAGAGCATTCTATCAACAATTTCACATCATATTTGCTGCACTTTATTCTCAGTGTCGACTGAAATAAACAATACTGTAATAAACAAACACAATGTTTTCATAGTCTTTAATTTAACAAACATGCTAATGTTGACATATCTGTTATGCTTTGTTAAAATGGTAAAAAGATTTAGACTTATTTAGAATGACATAAAATAAAAAGGAGTTTTATTATATATTACAAGAATTACAACCAACAGACACATGCTAACTAGCACTGTTTGTGTTTATTTATTGTTTACTTTTGAGAATAAAAAACTATCTACATTCACTGACAGATATTAAAGGTTAGTGGAATTAAAATCGTTTTCATATGGCATTCAACCATATAAAAACAAGAAGTTTAAACCACCTTCCTATCTATACTCTTGACATGACTAGACCGCTAGCATTAGCGAGTTAGCTTTCCCACTTTACACGATTCCTTGCAACACGCGGTATTCTCGCCAGATTAACTCGTGTTTTCTGTGACATCTTCGGGCTCAAAGTCTGCACATTAGTTTAACATAAAGTGTTTACTAACCTGAGGAACAGAATAGTGATAAACACACGTTCTGCTGGCATCACAAAAGGAAATTTCTTCCTCTGCTCCGTTCTACTCAACACCACAGCAGCACGCTACACTGCCACCAGTGGACATTTGATAATAGCACTAAATGAGAAAACATGTAAATGACGAAACAAGTTCCGCAAAACTCTTCAGATCTACTGTTTATCCTCTCAGATTCTTCAGAAAAATTTGTAAAACAAAACAAAAAAATAATAAATAAAAACTAAAGAATAAATAAATAAATAAAACAGAGAATAGTGTGTAATGCAGTTTTTGATATTTATTTAATATGTCTAAAATATATATTCTATTTTTATTTTAAAAAGTAATATTATAAATTTTATATTTTTAATCTTTGCCTTCTATAAATGACTCTTTAATCAGAATAATGTTACTGCAATCTGAACGCTAAACAGCTGCAAGATCGCTTTAGAAAAGTCCCGCCTCCTTAACTGTCTCCGCCAATCAATTGCTTGAGGCTTGATCATGTGTCATCAATCTGACCAATCAGACGTAGTTAACGTCCTCACTTCCTTGTTCCTATTCGGATAATAAAAGTCTGTCGGTCCAACAGAAAAAGCAGCTAAAGCTCGTGTATAGCGGTGTAGCTTCTGCAGGTTCTGTTTCAGACAGTTTCAAAAGTGAACAAAAGCATGAAGCTCCGAAACTTGAGTATATCCGGAATCCGCAGGAGTGTAGGCACTACATCCCCCATGATGCATTGGGCATTAGACTAACCTTTCTCAAATCGCGGGGGGGCCGTGGACCCGGGGATCATACCATTTATGTTTGTTACTAAACAGGTGATCGGAGGACAGTCAGTGACCGAGATATCCACACAGAGAGAGGAAGATGAATTTTTTTTTTTTTTTTTATTCAAAGTATTGAGGAAGATTGAATTAAACTTCAATATAGGCTCCGTGCACGTAACGAAGGAGTTTACTACCTTCCGCGTCTTGAGTGTGAGGCGACCATTTCCGGTTTGCGACTTCTATAGCAGCGACACGGCAGATTTTGATTGGGAAGATGGCATATTTCACCCGTTGTCTACAGGTCTCCCGAAAATCGACGTGAACGACATATACAGGATTGTCGACCAGTGTTCACTGCCCGGTTGCAAGCGTGAAAAGGATTTCGATTGTACATTTCAGTTACATCCACAACTTTGAAGGTGAGTAACAATACCTCAGCTAGCTAGCTGCTAGCTAGCAGCTAAGTATTTTAACTCTTATTAAATCGTGCCAATATTACGACATACTTTATTAGTGTTATTAAATACATTACGTTTATCTGATTATAACTTGTGTGTATTTTTTTATTTGCGATTTGTATTTTTCTCAGTGTCCAAGAAAGATCCAGTGACAGGAGTAGTGTGTGTGAGACTGCGGTGAAGTTAGTTTTACGTTGGTATTCGACAGACTTCGGTCAGGGTAACCTCGCACGCTCACGGGGTCCGGGTCCAGTGCAATCTGAGAGCAGTGGTCTATAATTTTGAGAGCACCAGCACAGTTGGGTTACGGTGAACACGGTAAAGAAAACGGATGAAGCTTTTACGACTTGCTATTTTCAAAATAAAAGGTGATATAGTTTAAACACGGAGAGTGTTTGAAGCTGAAAGTGGCAGTAAGTAATACTTATTAAAATTCCTAAAAAAATTATAATCAAAAATTAAATTTGAAATCAAGGGGCGTATCTCACATAGCTTTGTGGTACTATGATCCAACACTGATTTTGAGTCAATGGATACATGACCTTCGAAGCTATTGAGCTAAAATGCTCATTTTTTATACATAAAAATTCATAAAAAATTTGGGAAATTTAAAATTCAATCAAAAGGTGTATCTCGGCTAGTGGAGGGGAGTATCTATGATCCACACTGATTTTGAGTCAATTGATATGACATGACTAGAAGCTATTGAGCTAAAATGCTAATTTGTACACATAAAAATTCATAGAAAATTTGAAAATTTTTTAAATTTAAAATCAAGAGGTGTATCTCGGATAGGGAGGGGAGTCCTATTCTAACACTGATTTTGACTCAATTGATTACAGGACCTAGAAGCTATTGAGCTAAAATGCTCATTTTTACACTTAAGAATTCATAGGAAATTTGAAAAGTTTTAAAATTTAAAATCAAGAGGCGTATCTCATGTAGAGAGGTGAGTACTATGATCCAATACTAATTTTGAGTCTATTGATTACATGACTAGAAGCTATTGAGCTAAATGCAATATTTACGCATAAAATTATTTAAAAATGCTAATTTGTACACATAAAAATTCAAAATAAATTTGGAAATTTTTAAAATTTTAAATCAAAAGTGTATTGGCTAGAGAGGGGAGTATTATGATCCAAGGGCCAAATTTGACTCAATGGATCATATGACCTAGAAGCTATTGAGCTAAAAAGTTATTTTTTACACATAAAAATTCATAGAAAATTTGAAAATTTTTGAAACTTAAAATCATCAGCCGTATCTCATGTAGAGAGGTGAGTACTATGATCAATGCAAATTTGTCTCTGTTGATCAATGACCTAGAGGCTATTGAGCTAATTTAAAATCAAGATAGGTGTCAGGAATTTATGAATAAAGTGACAATTAAAATGTTTTCCTTAGCAACGGTGCATTCACCAGTAAAATGCAAACTGTTGTTCACCATTCTACTTCTCTTGTCATCATCGAAGTAAATCAGCTTTTACTGAATCACACAGGTGGTAATGCGGAGAGTTTTATGCGAATGCTTTGGCAAACCCTATATTTTAAGGTATATAAATACAATTATGCAGCAGCATGAAGGGTCTTGTCTATGGACTCTGACTGGATTTTATCTCATTGCTGGCCTGGAAACTGAACGTTGTACATCAGTCATTTTAGCTCAATAGCTTCTAGGTCAGGGCTGCTCTTCCTGGTCCTCGAGATTACATCTTGACCTGTTTTCTTTTCGATTCAGCCCTGCAGTGTTGATTGCTCAGTCAGATGTCTAAATCTGATGAAAGAACAACCTGGTCCAGGTAATCAGCAGCAAGCAGTAAATGGAGAGCTGGAAAACAGGCAGGTTGGTAGATCTTGAGGACAGGAATGAGCCGCCCTGTTCTAGGTCATGTGATCGATTAACTTAAAATCAGTGTTGGATCATGTACTCCTCCTAACCGAGATACGCTCTTGATTTAAAATTTTAAAAATTTCCAAATTTTTAATGAATTTTTTATGTGTTCAAATTAGCATTTTAGTCAATAGCTTTTAGGTCTTGTGATCAGTTGACTCAAAATCAGTGTTTGGATATAGCACTCACCTCTGTACAGGAGATACGGCTGTTGATGTTTAAGTTTCAAAAATGTTCAAATTTTCTATTGATTTTATGTGTACAATTAGCATTTTAAGTTCAATAGCTTTTAGGTCCTGTGGTAAGTGAGTCAAATTTGGCATTGGATCATAAATACTCCCTCTGTAACCAAGATACGCTCTTGATTTTAAATTTTAAAAAATTTCAAATTTTTTAAATAATTTTTATGCGTAAATATTAGCATTTAGCTCAATAGCTTCTAGGTCATGTGATCATTGACTCAAAATCAGTGTTGGATCAGGTTCCCTCACTAGCCAAGATACACCTTTTGATTTTGAATTTTAAAAATTTCCAAAATTTTTATGTGTAAAAATTAGCATTTTAGCTCATAGCTTCTAGGTCATGTGATCAATTGACTCAAAATCAGTGTTGGATCATAGTACTCCTCACTAGCAAGATACACCTTTTGATTTTGAATTTTAAAAATTTAAAAAAATTTTATGAATTTTTTTGTATAAAAATGAGCATTTTAGCTCAATAGCTTTAGGTCATGTGATCCATTGACTCAAAATCAGTGTTGGATCATAGTAACAATAGCTATGTGAGATACGCCCCTTGATTTCAAATTTAATTTTTGATTTATAATTTTTTAGGAATTTTAATAAGTATTAGCTTACTGCCACTTTCAGCTTCAAACACTCTCCGTGTTTTAACTATATCACTTTTATTTTGAAAATAGCAAGTCAGTAAAAGCTTCATCCGTTTTCTGTTACCGTGTTCACCGTAGACCCAATGCTGGTGCTCTCAAAATGTTAGACCACTGCTCTCAGAGTTGCACTGGACCCGGACCCGTGAGCGTGCGAGGTTTACCCTGACCGAATGTCTGTCGAATATCAACGTAAAAACTAACTTCACCGCAGTGTGTGTGAGGGCGTTATGTCATCCGTCAATGGACAGATCTAGACCACCTCACACTTTAAGAGTGGGATGAGTGTAGCGTTAAGATGGTTACCCATGTTCCTGGGCTAATCGTGTTCTTTTGGTTCATTGTGTTACCCGTGTTCCTGGGCTAATCGTGTTCTTTTGGTTCATTGTGTTACCCGTGTTCCTGGGCTAATCATGTTCTTTTGGTTCATTGTGTTACCCGTGTTCCTGGGCTAATCATGTTCTATTGTTTTTTGCTCTAGGTTAACCACGTTCATTTAGTTGACCATGTTCCCTATTCACGTTAAAAACGGACAGTGTACGCTTAGTCCTACGTTACTATGTTATGTTTTTACTAACAGCAATCAGTGATGTAGTATAGTTTGTTTTTACAGGTATACTGAACATCCCAGGGTAAATGTGAAACACATAAGATGTGTTAGTAATATAAACCTGCTAAGTTTAAGTAGGTATACTGCAATCTTGGTACTTTTTAAGTGGGTATCTCTGAGTGTACCTGCAAATCAAATAGACTGCTCACTGACCACATTAAAATAAAAAGATTATTAATCTATTTACTAACAATGTTTACAAGAAAAAGTTAAAATGTTACTAGCTTTTTTAACAGTGTACAAAAATAAATAGGAGCTTACTTGAGTAGCCCATATTAATATATGACAAATTAGTTATGCCACTTTTTTAAAAATATTTTTTTAACATCTTGTTACAGGTGGTCTGAAGGACTCCATCCCTGTTGAGCTGGCCCATCACAGCTGTACATGTGTAGCTGGATCAGTGCTCTGTAACCACTGTGTGGCTCTACTTTTCCAGTCTGCACATTATTCTCAGCTTGACATTCCAGTTGTTTCCACCAGTGCTGAGCTGTACGGAGAGTGAACAACAGTGGCACAAGCCAAGAACCTTGGTAAGACTTGTAAAATAATTTCAATACTACATTACACACACATCACATACGCTCATCACTGCTTGTTGTCTATATTCACAGGGTGTTAACCAGGTCCCGTCGAGAAGATGGCTGTGATGTCTGCCAAACCAAAGCAGAGGACCATGCTCGAGGGAGTAAAGTGAGAATTTGGCTAGTAGTTAGTAATCTATTAATTAATCTTGATTAATCTTTTGACAGCCCAAGGTTAATCGCATCCAAACGTTTGTGCTTACATTAAGGGATAGTTCACCCAAAAAGGAAAATTCTGTCATCATTTACTTACTCTCATGTTATTACAAACCTGTATAAATCTTTTGTTATGATGAAACCACACGAAGGAAAATATTTTGAGAATGTTTGTAACCAAACCGTTTGTGGACCCATTCACTTCCATAGTAGAAAAAAAAGAATAGTATGGAAGTAAATGGGGTCCACAAACGGTTTGGTTATAAATATTTTTCAAAATGTCTTCCTTCATGTTTACCAGAACAAAGAGATTTATATAGGTTCGTAACAACATGACAACATGGGTGAACTATCACTATAACATATGTGTGTGTATGTGTGTAAATATTATGTATATATAAATACTCATACATTCATGTAGACATTTAAGAAATATTTGCATTTATATGCTGTATATACATTTATATAATTTATATTATATACAAATATAAATATTTTATATATAAATATAACCTTTTTTAAATATATACATGATTCTGTTTGTTTATATATACATAAGTTACACACCTATGTTATGTAAACACAAACTTTTATTTTGGATGTGATTAATCTTTTGACAGCCCTAAATTCCCCTTCAGACTAAATTGTTACAATTGTACATTTTCCAGCTCACGAGGCTTCTATAATTGAGACCAAATAAAAATAAAATGTTTGGCTTTAATTGTAATTTTTTAGTCCATTTCAATAAACGTCAGCTCAAAACAGGTGTACTTTTTGTAGTTGTACAAAAATATACCAATATAATTAAATAATAAACATTTTGTTGGTTTGAGGTTTTTGTGGGAATTTTATAGTCTATAGTTAGAAAAAATACTACGGAAGTTAATGGCGATTTGAACTGTCTAGTTACCGACATTCTTTAAAATATCTAATATTTATTTGTGTTTCTCAATTTTTTTTCAAATAGGTCACATTGTACAAAGCCATCAGTGGAGAGTTGCTGGACCTGTCTACTCTCAGTGTGTCAGAGACCTACAAAGAGTTCACCCCTGTTTCTGCACCAACCATCTGTACAGGGTCATGCCTACTACTGCAGGTGCAGGGTCAGCTGCTCCTAACAGGGGTGGAGTGGTGCGATTTTGTGGTGTTTGCGGAGGAAGACACCTGATTCAAAGAATATACCGGGACAGTGAATGTGATGCAAAAAATAGAGAGAGAGCGGACTTCTTCTTTTTCTACACATACCTCTGTAAATATTTGCTGTAATAAAATGAATTCTCAGTAGAACTGTCTTGTTCTTGTTGATATCTCATTATAATATGAGCGTTTCAAATTATTTAAATTTGTCACGTAAATGATTAGAAAATATGTGCTAAACAGAGTTGTAATACTTTAAGAATTTACCACTTAATATCTTTGTTCTGATGAAACACACATGAAGGAAGATATTTTGAGAAATCTTTGTAACCAAACATTTGTGGACTGCAATCTCTTCCATAGTTTCATTTTATTCATACCATGGAAGTGAATGGGGTCCACAAACGGTTTGGTTACAAACAATTTTAAAAATATCTACCTTTGTGTTTATCTGAACAAAGAAATTTTTACAGATTTGTAACTACATGAGTGTGAAAATTATGAACTCATTTTCATTTTTGGTGAAGTGTCCTTCAAACTAATTTTTCACTAAGTCAGGCTGACTTGAGGGGAAATTAAATAACACAAAAGGAGACCAAGGTATATAGATTTCAAATAAATCATTTATTAATTTAAAATGTCAGTAATGTAAGGCAAAACTGAATTGTGGTGTGAATCAGTAAACAAAAAAAAAAAAAGGTAAATGAGGAAGAGGAGCAGCCAGCCATGAAGCAAACAGTCAGATTTCTACCTGGCTCTGATGTTCTCTCCAGTCTTTGACCAGAGGTCCATTTTGGTAGTTGGACAAGATGCAAGCTACAGTGAAAAGCTGGCTAATGCTCTGAAATAGACAAAGGGATTACAGAGTCAAAAAGTTTGTTCTCCTTAACCCGCCTGATTAACCTTTCAACATGAACTCGCAGCCGCACAATTGATTGGGTCTCCAGGACGTCTGTGCTGTGCTGCATTTGATTGTTGTTGGAGCGGAAGGCAGGCCTGTGCAGTTTTCCTGGCACAAGGTTTTCCAGCCTAAAGCCCTTGTCCACCATCACAGCCATGTCAGGGGAAGGAGAGGTATAATGCCCGACAATCTGAAAAGCTCACGGTCACTAATAGAGCCCCCGTAGAGTGCAGAGACAAATGTCAGAGGATGTGGTGCCATGCCAATCATGGCCTTGAAGGTACAGTGTGATTTGTAGTGCGAGTACACCTCACTCTGTAACACAAGTGAGGATGGAGTTTGCACCGCAGTTCTGTGCAGTCAACAATGACCTGAGTGTCTGCATAGTCCTTGAACTCAGGAGGTAGGTTAGCTGTGATTGCTTCAGGTGTCATCCAGATGCAAATAGCTCCAGTACACAGTAAAGAAAGTTGGCCCAGGTTGTGATGATCCTGCTGGCTGTTGTCCGATGGATATTAAATCGGTGCCCAAGCTCTCTCTGTGTGCATCCAGTTGATAGATAATTTAGGAAAAGAAATAACTCATCTATGGGCAGCAACTTAGTTGATCTGTTTGCTGTTGTCTTCTCTGCCACAGAGGCCGATGCTTCTCTAGCCACACTTGTCACACGGATCATCCTTGATGTTGCTGGTTCGATGAGCCTCCAGAATGCCATCAGGTGGTCATAAGAATGGAATCTTTAAAACAAAATACACAAAAATAACATTGTTGTTAGTCATGCTAGGCTAATTTAGTTACAAATAATAAATTATCTTAATTTTTCCTCTACTTACTACATTTACTTAAATGAAGACAATAAGGTTGTGTCTATGCATCTGACTATGTCATCATTAATTACTTTACTTTTGATATGTGATGTACACTTGAAGGAAAATACTCTTCCTCTTGTAAGGTGGACTTTTAGTGGAGCAACATTTTACATGTGCGGTAGCCTGTCTTTACTTTCACTTAAGTGCATGTCTTTGTACATGATTTTCTGTCCATCACTGTTAATATGGTACAAGACATCAGCTTCCTGCAATTCAAAAAAGCCTTAATTATGACATACCTGGTATAAATCGGATGTCCTCGTCCGATCCTTCAAACCGCTTCAGTCCAAAACAACTCCGCAGCTGGAGAGCTTCAATGTGTAGTTCGAGCTCCTTTACTTTCTGGCGAAGTGTATCGTTTTCCTCAGCTAACTGATCTGCGACCATTGCTGTTGTAGGAGTAATACAATAATCGTGATCTGGTGCGAGGGTATCCAGTTCCATCTCTTCTTCTGAGTCGATGTCATGGCAGGAGGAGGGGGGCTATCTGGTCTGGGTCTCCGCTCCCACACGCTCGCCCTCTGTGGCGGTATTTGAAAATCATTCAGGAAAAAAGAGTAGGAATGGCCCCTTTCTTCAACTTTCTAATTTCCCGGGGTTGTTAACAAAATCGCCCTTTTGGAAATGCTGCTGCAAACACGACTCGTCTTGCTTGGGGTGAAGTCCTCCCGCGTACTCTTTACATCCATTCGGCTCTCACGACACATCTACTGGAAAGCTATGAAAGCTTATAGTACTGTTGTACTTTGACGAATTCGCACACAGGGGTACACAACAATGTTGTGATGTCTTTGTCACGCGTTGAAACACCAAACGCCTCTCTTTTACCCGAAGTACGCTCATGTTTACTCAAAACTAGCAACTCAACAAAACTCCCCACCACAATAACACGACCAACAGGAAGTTGTCGGCCTCACACTCAAAACCCGGAAGTTAACCGGAAGTTCTATCATGCACGTAGGCAAAAAGTAATATTATAAATAATATAAATATTATATTTTTTTATTCTTTGCCTTCTATAAATGACTCTTTAATCAGAATAGTGTTACTGCAATCTGACCGCTAAACGCCAGCAAGATCGGCTTTCAGAAAAGTCCCGCCTCCTTCAACTGTCTCCGCCAATCAATTGCTTGAGACTTGATCATGTGTCATCAATCTGACCAATCAGACGTGGTTAATGTCCTCACTTCCTTGTTCCTATTCGGATAATAAAAGTCTGTCGGTTCCAACAGAAAAAGCAGCTAAAGCTCGTTTTTAGAGGTGTAGCTTCCTGCAGGTTCTGTGTCAGACAGTTTCAAAAGTGAACAAAAGCATGAAGCTCCGAAACTTGAGTTTATTTGGAATCCGCGGGAGTGTAGGCACTACATCCCCATGATGCATTGGGATGGGACAATCTTTCTCAAATCGTGGGGGTGCGCAGTGCGACCCGGGATCATACCATTTATGTTTGTTACTAAACAGGTGATCGGAGGACAGTCAGTGACGAGATATCCACACAGAGAGAGGAAGATTGAATTAAACCTCAAGAATTGTGATGGAAAAATATTTAACAAAGATGAAAAGAAAACGGAGAGAAAGTGAGAGAAAGTGCGCGGCGCTGGGTGTGGTGGGGTGGAGTGGGAGGGGATACAGCAGCACAAAGAGTAGAGAGAGAGAAGGGGGGCATCTGTGAGCTTTATTTGGAAATTTGAATGATCTAATGTGAATCAATTAGTGCCACAAATCCCTTTAATAATCCTCTACCATGTAAGCTTCACAAAATGAATGCTCTCTCATGTGATACAGACAGATTTTAAAGTTTACATGGTAGTTACATATTTTATTTAAAATAGAATTTTGTGAAATTTTAAGCATTAAAAATATTTTATTATAAAAATACAACTAGTTGAATGGACAATCAGTTTTAAGCCTTTTTCAGAAAGAAATATTGGTTTTTTTTAGCTGGAAACCTCTGAATATGACCTGACTTAATTATAATTTATTTTATTTTTTATCTATTTAAAGCATAAAAAATATTTTAATATAAAAATACAACATCCAACGACATATAAAAACATATTTAACGTGTTTAAAAGGAAAAAACTTAAAGTATAGAGTTAAAAACTGAATAGTTAATGGTTCTTTTTTTCATTGATTTTGTATATTCTATCTGGAAGGGATAGATAACAACATAAACATAATATACACTTTAAATGAATGAAAACATGTTTACATTGTGGACTTGGTGCATAATCTTATATAGTAGTTTATAGTAGTTCTGACAATTAATAATTGTCAAATTATTTTTTTCCCTACTTAAAAGGGAATTCACCCACGGTGAAACTGGAAAAAGGATTTCACTCACCAACTCCAGACACAACTCTCCTCTTCCTTTCATTATCAAGTGTTTAAGTAAGTCATTATATAAAAATAGAGGCCTGCAGAGTTAAACCTGCCAGAACAGGGGCATGTCATGGAGCATGAGCCATTTGAAATACAGCTATAGGTCCTCCAGTTGACTCCTTCAAGCAGAGACAAAACAGCTTGACAACAAAAACGTTCATCTTTGCATAAAAATGAGAGAAATCCAAACATTATGTGTTGCTAAGGATCCAAAACTGTATTTTGAAGATCCTTATGAAACTGACATCAATCTGTTCAATAACCTCAGGCAAACAATACATACAATGGTTGCTATGGAGATAACAAACAGAAAGCCACCATTTTAATAAAATGACTTTTCAGTCAATTTCTCACATACATCTCAGACCAGCTGTAAAGAAAGAGAAGGGGGGGGTGGGGGTTAGGGGTACATAGTGGCTGCTTAGCAAGAAAGCTTGGGTCAAAAGTGGGGATCAGGGGCAGCGATGGTGTGTATGGGCGGGCAGCAAGGGAGAGTGTGGGCGGAGGGAGAGGCGAGCGGCGAGGGAGAGAGAGGGCGGCGAGGGTCCGTATGGGTGGGTGGCGAGGGAGATGAGGGAGAGGGCGGGCAGCGAGGGAGAGGGCGGGTAGCTGGAGGAGGGGATAGCGAGGGAGAGGGCGGCGAGGGGAAGGGCGGGTAACGAGGGAGAGGGCGGCGAGGGAGAGGGCGGGTAGCGGGAGGGAGGGCGGATAGCGAGGGAGAGAGCGGCGAGGGGGAGGGCGGGTAACGAGGGAGAGGGCGGCGAGGGAGAGGCTGGGTGGCGACTGCGGGCCATCCAACGCCGCTTGCGGCTTTAATTTCAATTATTACTCTTCTCCTTCAATTCACACATTCATATATTGAGAACATTGATGTGAATAAATAAAGATACATTGCACTTCTATTCTTTTGTAAGACATTTTGTTTTATATATAGTCTTGTACAAAAATAAAGTCTTTCTCTAGCAACGCCTGAAAGAATGTGTGGCTATGTCCTTACTTCATATTGATTACTTCCCTTGTGTATTATGAATATCTTCTTTGTGGAATAACTTCATCTGGAATAGTTGGTCCTAAGATCCTAAAAAACAAGCGTTACTCCTGTCACACTGTTAGCAACATCCAATAGTTGAGAGACAAGAGCTTCCTGTTTGTAGAAAACCTAACAACTAAAGTTTAGCAGCTGCTAGGCTTTATTACTGTTGTTTTTCCTCGTCTTGATCTCAAAACTACGGTGCGTGCTTTCTAATGCTGGGTCTGCCATTCTCCTTTTCACACATGTGCAGTAGTGCTAAGCCGTTCAGCAGCAGTGATGTCACAGCTTATAAAAAACACGTTAACGGAGCTGGAAAGTGTAGGAAACGAAAGAAAAATAAAAGGAGTGTCCAATGTAATTTCTTGTGTTTCATGGGAGCACTATGGCGACGCATGAACACCTGAATACGAAGCATGATGTGATGAAGTTTGATCACGCTGAAAAGAGAGCTCTGTCTAGCTAAGCTAACATCGGCGCTAACAGCTAGCTCTGCAGCGGAAGTTTCACTGCTTTAAATGGATCGTGTGCAGCAATGATTAATGGAGATAAACCTAAGCTGATCTGGTGAAGCACGCAAGAATTCAACGCAAAAAACAACAGATCCAATCGACCTGGATGAACTCCAGAATCTTTGTTAAACCACTCGGTCCACCGGACCAGATGAAGCCTCTGGGAAAAAAAAAATCTGTGAAAGACTTTGAGAACTGTGGGATTACGCATGTTTGAATCTTTTAATTCAAGCAAAATGTGAAATGAGAACTCAAAAAACTGCTGGATGTGAACTCTGACCCGATTCTGAAGAACTCGAGCACAATTCTCTCGAAATGACCTTCACAGTCTCTCAGTTAAAACAATGAAGGTGGTTTACAAGATCGTTCACGTGGCCTTAAATTTGTTCTTAGCTGTGGTGTAGCACTGATTCTGCTCAAATTCATGATCTTTTTTTTTCTTTCAGCTTAATTCTGTATCATAATCATTCTTTGATTAACACAATCTGCACCAATTATTTTTTATTTTTTTATTTTTAATAACTACATTTTTATTTTTTAATCATACATACAATCTGCACCAATTGTCTTTTTTAATGAGAATGTTTAGATTTTTTTCTGCATTAGCAAATGAAGATGATTTACTTATTACTTCTTGAATTATTATAATTCTCTAAATACAATCTGTACAAGTATTTTCAATGAGAATATTAGATCATTCTTAATGATTAACATAAATGAGTTGTTGTGGATACTTTGAAATTTGACTACATTAATGATATTAGTGATCCTTAATGATCCTTAATAACCTGAATCTATTAATATTTGCTATTAAGTCCTGAACCGGATATTGATAATTCATGTAGAGAAAATGGTATGGTCGAGTCGGGGTGGGATTATATAAGTTCGCTTCCTCCCACCCCCTTTCAAGTGATCTACTTGCGATTCATTGTGTGATGTTATTTCATGTATTATAACCTGATTGCTTGAAATAAACCATTTCATTCATTAATTCATTCATTCATTCAATCTGAAATATATGATGTAATTTCGGTCTGCGCATGTGCACTGGATGAAGGTGGTGAAAGAATGAAATCAAATCAAGCTTTATTTGTATAGCACCTTTTTGAAAAAAATCATTTCAATCACAGTGCTTGACATAAAAACAATCAGCATTTAAAAAGAAAAAGAAACAAAGAACAGGAAACATTGTGGGACCTAAACGTTGTCCACAACCGCCCCACCACCACCACCACCTCTCCACACACACGGACAAACACAAACACACATCGACATGTCCACAAAAGTTGGGAAAAGAATAAATTACATTAAAAAAAAAATGGAAAATAGAAATCTAAATAGAAATCTGGCTTTGTACTGAAGTGTAGAAACAATATTTTAGGGACCTGTCCACACCAGTGACCCCCAATCAAGTTCACAGATAATACTAATATACGACTATATACTACTAGTTAAAAATGTATAAGGAGTAAAAAATTAAAAATAAATAAAAGCAGATATAAATAACCAGACAGGTAAATAGACAGACATGAATCAGTAAAAATAAATATCAACTAGGTAAAAAGCATAAAGAGAGAACATAAAACACAAAGCATAAAAAAAAAGTATAAAATAACTTTGTAGATTTCAACCAAAAGCCAGATTAAAAAGGTCGGTCTTGAGCCTTCCTTTAAAAACATGAACAGTTCTGTATATGAGGCTCTCTGGGGCTGTTCCACAGGCGAGGTCCATATGACTGAATGAGGCCTCGCCGTATGTTTTAGTTCCAACTTTTGGAATAACTAAAGGCCTGTTCCAGGACCTCAGGGTCGCGCGGGCTCATACCTTAAAATCATATCGGATAAATAAGAAGGCCCAATGCCATAAAACATTTATAAACCAATAAAATAATTTTAAAATTAATTCTGTTTTGCACAGGGAGCCAATGCAGCGATTTTTTTAAAAAGGGTGTAATGTGTTCCCGCCCCCTGGTCCTCGTCAGCACGTGTGCGGCTGAGTTTTGTAATAGCTGAAGGTTTGACATCCTTTTCCTGGGAAGACCAGAGAGCAGGGCATTAACGATAATGCAATAACTTGGAAATAAAAGCATGCATTAGCACCTCTGTACTGGCAAGAGAGAGGAATGGGCGGACTCTGGCAATGTTTTTAAGATGATAAAATCCTGTTTTTGTTTTGTTTTTAATTTGTGGAATAAAATTCAACTCTGAGTCAAAAATCACACCCAGGTTTCTCACACAGAAGTTTTATAGTTTTTTTAGTTTAGATAAACTTCTCTTGTCTTCAGAACTGATCACTAAAACCTCTGTTTTGTCTTGGTTCAGCTGTAAAAAGTTCTCTGCCATCCATGATTTAGGCTATGTCCAAATTCAGGTGCTGCGACCTCCCGAGGCCGGGTTTGTCGGCCGGTGACGTCACAGCGTCGTGACAAGTGCTGTCCAAATTCAGGGTCTGCTTCAAACTCGGTCGACGAACGCGGCCTTACTCTTCCGATTTTGAAGGATCGTCCTGGTGTATCCTTCAATGCTACCGATATCCCAAGGTGCATTGCGGTCGGTCCAGAATTTTTTTTTCCCTGAAAATGGCGGACGGTGAAGCGACGCGAGTTGGAGAGAACTTCTCTTTTAAATGTAAGTAATACTCGTACATATTTTTTGATTTAAGGTTTTGATCGTTAAAATAAGGCATGCAAACATTTTTTTAATCTTAAATTTTACAATAAAAGTAATTTTGTAGCATTTTCGGCTCGTATGCAAGATTCTGGCGACGTTTTTCACAATTGTTAGCGGTTTTTTTCTTTGTAACGTAATCATAATTTATAAAACAAGAACGTAATTTCATATCTTTATAGGGACCAAAGACCAGACCGCAACTTTTATAAAGTTGAGAGGTAAAAATGACCATCTTTTCACCGGTGCCAAATATTTGGCTGCATTGGCATGGAGGTAAAACTTTATTTTTTTGTCTTATAAAATTTAAGTGCCTGTTGTGTTTGGATGTAAAACATTTTTTGGAGTGATTGATTTTATTCCTCACCTTCTTGTGTTTTTCAGGACTCTCCTGGAGAAAATGCAGCTTCAAGAAATTATTACCCCCTTGCAGGCAAAAAAAGTGGGATAACCTTAAAAAAAATACAAAGTATGTTGCTGTGTGGTGAAGAATATGACATGTTTGATACACGTTAAATATACATGTTATAAAAGGTTTGTATATTTTCTTTCCATATGTTGTGATTTTGTGTGTCTAGGATTGTAAGTATCCAGGCTCAGGAGAGGGAGTTAGTGGGAAGCCCACTGCTGCTACTTGACCCTGGTTTGACCTCTTGGATGAGGTATTAGGACAGAGGCCTTCCACCTGTCCTCCTGTCCTAATTTCCTCCATCTGTGAGGAAACTCCAGGAACCAGTGCAGCAGTGGTTGAAAGAGAGGAAGCTGGACAAGGAGAGGAAATGACCGAGCCTCCAGGAAGGAAAAGGAGGAGGGACAGTGACGAACTGCTAGAGTTGTACAGGGAGGACATGAGGCAGCAGAGAGAGGCAGAACAACAGAGAGCACAAGAGAGGAGGGAGAACTTTGAGAGACTTTTCAGTCTTCTCGAAAAGATGGCGAATAAATAAATGACACCCGCTCTTGTAGCAGCGGACTAGCTTGATAGTTCACAGAGCGAGCTAACCACTCGGTCACCGAACGCTAGCCAAAGCTGCATTCGCTTTTTGAGCCAAGTAGCTGGCTTGTCACCAAACAGCAGCTGCTGGAGCTAGCCAACATACTAGCAACTCAAAGCTTCTGTTTATTTATCGGAGCTCAAAAGAGCAATGGAGCCTAAACCCGTCCTCACCATGGACACAGTCAGGCAGCCATCGAGAACATACACGAACAAAATAGACACCCACTCTGCTGGGGCTGCAACACGCCCAGGATGCGTTAGCATCTCCGGTCACATGTGAACACTGCGCACGGCTCTCCACCAAAACCCGCAAATGGAGGCTCTCGCACCAAGTGAGCGGATGACCTGATGATGGGGGCAGCCGTGTCCCCGCTGCTGGAATTAACCTTCTGCGCCCGCGGAAATTCATTCCCCATGGACGCCAGCTGGGGCGACCAGCTAGAGGCTGCCGCCCCGCTGAGCGACCCTGAGGAGCTTTACGAGTCTGACTCCGGAGATGAGTCCATCAGTCTTGGATCCGAAGAGGACGACTGCGGACATTTTAGCTTTCCCTCGGCTGCGAAGTCGACGGGACTAAACGGCACATGCAGCGCATCTCCAAACCCGACTGCAACGGTGGACCAGCATGATTTCTGCAGGACATTAGCTGCAAAGCTGAGCGTGGAGTGGCCTGAAGCCCCCGCCGAGACCCCCATGTCTCGCTACCAGGGAAAACGGCTCCCGAAAGCCAAGTCTCCTGGTTGACAGCTGTTGCCGGTCTTCCCAGAGTGCCTGGAGGTGGTGACCCATAGGGCTGGGGATCGTTGCTTAGGTGGCGATCCGATACGATTCACGAATCGAACCACGATTCTTACTTTTTAATATTATGTTTATTGCTATGTGAATATTTACTAGATGGATGAGAATTGAAATTATTTGTATTAAATCACCAACATTTATACCTTTATTTAGAACAGTAGACCAGAATCAACAAAACCGATTAAAAAAAAAAACAAAATAGATGCAGATGGAAAGAAATTTTGTCATTTTAAACTTTGTTTTTGTCAACTTTTTGGTTAAGTTCAGCAGTAATGTAAACAACATAAAAAGGATATAAATCACTGCTGTTTTGTATCATTTTACAACAAAACTTGATAATGTTCCCCACAGGTTTTTTTATCCTTAAAGTTCTTCAATATTTTTTGGTGCAGAGCCCGTGTGAAAAAAGTATTTTTTTTCCACAGCAGAATCCTCTGATTCACGTTGTTTACATCCGCCTCCCAACAGCGTGAGGCTGCGTTTCTTCAGAATAAGCTGGAGTTTTGTTAATTGCGTCAACTGTTGAGGAGTTACCATAACCAAAAGAATGTAAACACTGGAGGTAAAGCTCTGATGTGAGTGAACAGAACTTCAGACTCAATTTTTTAAACGGAAAAAACCTCTCGCTAGTTTTACTTTGAAAACCGGAAGCTTCTCCGCAACAAAGATGTGTGTGGTTCCTTCCGGTGACTACCGATGCTCTTTCGGCTTTGTTTTAGTTTGTAAACCTAAAATCCTACATTAATCTGCATTCCAGAGGAAAAATACATCCTTACCAGATAATATTTTGATCATATTTTACTACAATTTACTATCATTTATAAAGATCGCAAATCAGCGATCTTGGACGTAGCAAATATTCGTACTCGAATTTTCGGAAGTAGATCGCGAATACCCGAGCACCCGGATACTCGTTGCAGCCCCAGTGACCCGGTCGTGGAGCAATCCACGTACCGCCATGAACCCTACCCTCAGGAGCTCTGCGCTTCACTGGGCTGGCATGGAGGAGAACGGCTTGGCGCACATTCCTCCAGTGGAACCTCTGCAGACGTCCCACCTGCACCTGACACAGAGGCCCAGCATGACCTCCACAAACCCCGCCTTACCCTCCAAATCCGATGTGTTTCAGTCTATGCTGACCAACCGAGGCTACAAGCGGCAGCCTTGTCAGTGAAGAATCTGAACGCATCATCTCTGCTCCTCGCTTATCAGGCGGAAATTCAGGAGCAGATGTCAGACTTTCCGACCTCAGACCTGTGGGATGAATGGTGCGTGGTGACAGACCTCTGCCTGCGCCTACACAGGTCTGCTGTCCAAGCCGCCGGGCGGGCCATGGCCCTCGTGGTGACTCAGGAGAGGGCGAGATGGCTGAACCTCTCGAGCCTGTCTCAGAAGGAGAAGACTTTTCTCCTTTGACGTTCCCGTGGACCCAAAAGGTTTATTCAGATCAGCGGTGGCCACAAGGGGTGTCGGAAAAAAAAAAATCGATTTACATTTGAATCTAGATTCTCATTTATAACGATTCAGAATCGATTCTACATTTTCAAGAATCGATTTTAATGTTTTTCCATATTCCTGTAATCAATATATTTCATTTAATGGCTCGAACCTGCTAGCTTACTTGTGAGCGGTAATGTTTGTCACTTAACGGCTACTGTAGTTTGTTTCCTCTGGAGGCTAGCGGAGCTTACTGAGCATGCGCGTTAAGCTACAACATGGAAGGAGAAATAGAAATTCATCCTGTCCATTCATTAATGAAGGCAAATGTTTGGGCACACATCGGCTTCTACAAATCCCGGGGTAAGGAGCTTGATATGTCATATACAGTGTGCAAAATGAAAATAAAATATTTCGGGAACACCTCAAACGCTCGCTCTCATATCTCGCGCCATCACCCGGAGCTTAAAGAAGCGGAGCGGCGACCGATTCAAGCTCCTGACCAGCGCACACTCCACCATTTTACCAAACTTCCACCAAACTCTGAACGGGCAAAACGGATAACGAAATCCATTGCCTGTTTCATTTCAAAAGACCTTCGTCCCTACAGTGTTGTGGAAAATGAAGGCTTTAGATTCATGCTAAATACAATTGAGCCGAAGTACATCATACCATCACGTCACTTTTTTATGGAGAAAGCCATACCTCAACTTATTATGATGAGATGAGAGCAAATGTTAAGGAAGCCCTGGCTGAAGCCCACAGAGTAGCTCTCACCTGTGATTCCTGGACTTCCAGAGCAACTCACTCTTTTGTCACCTTCACGGCTCACTACATCACAGAAACCTGGCAGCTTGAGTCACGTGTTCTACAAACACAAGTCATGTATGAAAGCCACACAGCCATGAATGTGAATATGATGTTCCAAGCTGTAGCAGACGAATGGAATCTGACCGTCGCGGTTATGGTGATAGTGACAGACAACACTGCAAACATGCTAGCTGCTGTGCAGCTTGGGAACTTTACTCACATCCCTTGCTTTGCACACACCTTAAACCTGGCTGCCCAACGAGCATTGAAGCTCAACACTGTGTCACGACTTCTTGGGAGGATAAGGCGAATAACTGGGTTTTTCCACCGAAGCCCCATTGCAAGCCACACACTCCAGGAGAAACAGAAACTTCTGCAGTTACCAGCACACAAGCTAAAAACGGACGTAGCAACAAGATGGAACAGTGCTTATGAGATGGTGGAGAGATTTTTGGAACAGCAGCCAGCAATCTGCGCTGCTCTTCTCTCTCCTCAGGTGCGAAAAGATGGAAGCTCAGGGGACTTCTGCACCCTCACCGAAAATGACATCTCCACTGCTGAGGAAATGGCAAAAGCACTGAAGCCCTTAAAAAATGCAACCAACATCATGTCTGAGGATTCTTCACCAACACTGTCTGTGATTGCACCACTGCATGCTCAGCTGCTTCACAACACCAAAGCCAGCTCTGCTGAAGATGATGCACCGCTAGTTCAGGAAATAAAAATTGCCATTCAAGAAGACCTGTCAAAAAGATACACAAGTGTTGAGTGCTGGTTTAAAGCCCCGCCCTTCCTCAGCAGAGAGGAGCAACAGCTACTCCATGGCAATGTGGTTACAGAGGCTGCTGCTTTAGAGGTAATTATTCATTTTTTTATTATTTTTTTATATATGGCAAAGTTTTTATTTTAGAGAACATGACATGTATTTTAGTTTTATGTGGATGAAGAACCAGGAATATAAATGTTCATAATGCATAACAAAGAGCATATATTTATATTTAAAAACTAATACAAATATATATATTTTTATAGAAGAATTAATTATGCACTTTGTGATGACTGTAATGCACTGAAAACTTTATGAGAAAAGGATATTGGTGTTGTGTTAAAAAACGAAGAATGGTTAAAACTACTGTCTAAAAATGGAAAATTTGTAAGGGAATGTAAAGGTAAACTAACACAATGCAAAATATTACAGAGGTACTATTGGACTCCAGTGAAATTACACAGAATGGGTCTCATGAACAACTCACTATGCTGGAAATGTCAAAAAGAAGCTGGAACCTTCATGCATTGTTTATGGGAATGCTCATTTGTTGAATGTTTTTGGTTAAAGATATTGAACATTTTCAGTGAATGGTTGGGAAAAATCGTACCACGCTGTCCGAGTTTATGTTTATTAGGGGACAGACGCATGATGACGGGTTTATCAGATGGGAAACTTTCAGTTCTGATGGTTGGGGTCTCAGTGGCAGCCAGGGTTATTCTCAGACATTGGAAAACATCACAAATTCCACAAATAAAAGTTTGGATAAATATGATGACAAAAATGGCATCATATGAATGTATGCTAAATAAATTAAAAAACGGAGACCCAACCACACTGTTAATTTGGGATACTTTTTGGTCCCATATCACTGTACATGATCGGCAAGATGAGTGATTCCGGTATTACATCTGATATTTATCTCTAACCTGTCAAACATATGAAATGAAAATCTTTACTTGCTTTTGATTTTATGTATTAATTAGATCTAGAATAGTAACCTGCCTCGTTTTTTTCCATTTTGCTCTGCTCCCTTACTTTTTTTTTCTTTTTCTTTTGTTTTGCTAACTTGACCTATGAAATGCTGCATATACTACCTGTGTAATATTATTTGATGTCAAAACCCAATAAAAACTTGAATTGAAGGAAAAACTAATACAAATAACAGAAGAAATCTAACCTTTCATCCGTCATGGTTTATCTGCAGAAAGATGTGGGGCCTGCTGCAGTTGGAGCTGAAAACCCAGACACCACAGAGGAAGAAAGTCCTCCCGCCCCTAAAAGAGCATCAGCACTTGTTTCCTTGCTTGGAAAGACATTTACTGAGGTAAACGTTGTCCCCAAAACAACCAGCACCAAAGCTGGGGAGGAGCTGAGGAAGTACCTGGAGACCCCTCCACTGTCTCTTGGAGAGAACCCCCTTCAGTGGTGGAGTTCCCATGAAGCAGCTTTCCCTCTCCTGGGTAAATTAGCAAAACGCAATCTATGTATCCCTGGCACCAGCATTGCAGCCGAAAGGGTTTTTTCCACTGCAGGGGACATTGTAACTGCGCAAAAGAGCAACCTATCCCCAGACCATGTTGACCAACTAGTTTTTTTTGCAAAAAAACTTAAAAATTGTTAATGATTGAGATGAACCCTCATCCACAGCATGAGGAGATTGTCCAGCTCCTGCTTTTGCTAGTGTTACAATCAAAAACTTTTTCTAAATAAGACTCTTATTTGTGTTTATGTAAACTGTTTTGATTCAAGTCACTGCATCAAGAAATCTCTTTAAAATGTTGATGTTTTGATGCATAAGTTAAGTGACAAATGTTTAATTTTCTAGTCTCAGTTTACATTACCCTGTCTGGTCATTTCTTTTTTGTCATCAATGAGTAAGTGCTGAACTATTTCTTTCAGAAGTTTTAGAAGAACAGGTTGTTTAAGTTTTAAATTCACTGTTAAATGAGTACTGCAATGTTTATTTATTTACAGATTTGAGATGCACTCAGGGTTTTTTTTAAGTTACCAAAGTGAGTGCTGTTTATTTTAGTAGTCTCTCAAAATTTGAATGTGCACTACCTTTATATATTTGTTTGAACTTATTTGAACTTATATTTGTTTTCTTAATAAGATAATTGTGTTTTTTATTTTCCTATTCTGTCATTTGAGATGCTCTCAAATACTTCGTTTTTAAGCTGGGTTATTTTTTTATTTCAAACCCAAATTTTCCAGACTGAATTTTTTTCATTTGTTTCACTTTTTTTTGTAATTACATAAGTTTGAAAAGTCTTTCACTGCCTTTGAACTGTTGAAATAATAAGGTTGCACAGTATCAGAAATAAATGCCATTTCAGTATCAAAGATTTCCCTTGTGTTTTAAATTTCTGAATTGAGAGTCGATTCAGAATCAAATCGGCACCCCAAGAGTCGGAATTGAATCGTGAGTTGTTCTAAGATTCACATCCCTAGTGGCCACGATCCAGAAACTGTGTGAGGAAAAGAAAAGAAAAGGCGAGGCCCTCCAGCTCTACCTGCCCAGGAAGGCGCCCCCTCTCTCAGCTGCACTGCGTCAAACCTTCACTCAGGCTGTGGCTCAACCAGCTTTTCGCATTCCCAAGCGTCAGCCCCAACCACAGTCGGACGACCACGGTCACGGCAAACCCACGGAGCTGAAAGGCGCGTGGACCAAGAAGTCGTTTTTTCCAAAGGTGTCACCGGGAAACCAGCCGGTCCCATCATTAATGGGAGCTCCAAGAAAAAGAGACGTGCCACCTGAGACACTCTCTACCAGGAGGAGGAGCGGGCTTGGCCAGACACCGGCCTTCACCCTCCCAGACAACATTCTGTTCAGAGTTGACACGTTCCAAGCCCTCCAAAAGGCGTGTAGAGGATGCGCTGGCGCTCCCAGCACACAGCCAATTGAAAAGGAGGAAGAAAGGACCAGCAGAGAGCTCAGTGGAGCCACAGCTGTGTTCAGGCACACACCAGTGCAAATATGTTCTGTTATTAAACAAAATGTGTTCAATAAAAGTTATCCCGTGCGCACGTCTCAGCTCAACGCACATGGCGTGCACACAGGGAAAAAAACACAAAAAGAGGAACAGAATGGGACAAGCCTGCGCAGGGGGGGGTGCAGCTTTCCCGAGCACGCGCACTCCATACTGTTCGCGTATTTTCTGAGGTCGCCACATCTCGGGCGGCTGTCAGCGAGATTGTAGCGCTTCCCGTTGAGTGATGAAAACTGTAACCAGAGGTTACAGGCTTCAGTTAGCATTCACACACCCCCGTTTCAACGGCATCCTGCACTCGCAGGTTCACAGGGAGGGAGCGTGCCTTTCACGCCGAGATCACGGCGCTCATGAGCAAAAATGCAATCCAGCTCGTTCCAGCACAGAGCGTGGACGAATTTTATTCCCGATACTTTCTGGTTCCGAAACGAGACGGAGGTCTGCGCCCGATTTTAGATCTGCGCGCTCTGAACAAATACTTAAGACAGTACACGTTCAGAATGCTGACGCACGCAGCTCTAATGCGATTCGTGCGTCATGGTTCATCTCCATAGATCTGAAAGAGGCGTACTTTCACATTCCTTCCATACTTCCTTACTCCCGCACAGAAAGTATCTACTTACTCCTTAAGAAGGGAGGTGCTCAGGGGGAATCAATTGACCGATTAGCTCTGCTGAGACGAGATGACAGGGTGGAGTGATCCAGATTCATGACAAGTGAAGAGAAAAACAAAGACTTACAATCCTCCAAAGCTCACTGATTGCATGTACATCGCTAAGGCTAAAGGTGCATCAGGTCCAGAGCTAAATGGGTTGAGGAGGGAGAGAAAAGCTCGGCTCACTTCTGCAGGCTGGAAAAAAAACGACAAGAGAGAAATGCTGTTAATAGATTTTTGATTAATGACAGGGAAAGTACAGATCCTAAAGACATTAAAAGAGAAATTTTCCAGTTTTACAGTAAGTTATATTCCTCCTCATATTCATCTCAGAATGCTGATGCCTTCTTTAATCATGTATCAGATCTGGTTCCAAAAGTGGATGAAAATTTTAGAAAGCTTTGCGGAGCGGAAATTTCTATGGACGAAGCAGAAAATGCCATGAGATGTTTAGCTTTGGATAAATCCCCCAGATCTGATGGTCTCACCGTTGACTTTTACAAACACTTTTGGGAACACTTGAAGGAGCTGTTCTTATTAGTTATTAAAGAAATTGTGATGTGAATATCCTTCCAACCACAATGAAACAGGGGGTTATCGCCCTCATCCCCAAACCCAGAAAAGACTCCAGACCAGAGGTCGGCAACCTTTAACAGTAAAAGAGCCATTTGGGCTCGTTTTCTACTGATCAAAACCTAGAAGGAGCCGCATTGATTTATGTTAGCCTTTAAGAAATTTGGATTTGCATTCATAGCCCTCTTTTTTTTTTTAATAAATGTCTTTTTGGAACGAACAAAAGCAAAAAAATATATAAAACTAAACTAGCATCTCTCTTTTTTTTTACGTTTTTTAATTTAGTAGCAAAAAAGCAAGCTTGTTGCTTAATTACTAGCTGAACTTCAAATTAGCATAACATCTCTCTGTAAATTATATCGGCCAAAAAGTTTTTTGCATGCTGCTGAAATAACAGCTAAACTCAAAATTAGCCTAAAACCCCCAGTACATAACAAATTAGCTAAAAATGGTGTTTGTAAACAAGAACAGGAGCTCCACCTTTGACCCATCCTCAGTGTTGCCAGATAGTCTCAGTTTTCCAGCCCAAAAGTCATCAGAAAACCACCGCAAACTCCACCTAGTGGCTGTTTGCAAAAACTTAACTACAAATGCTTAACTGCCAAATGTAAACTATAACAAAATAGAGACACAAAATAAACAGAATTAAATTTTGAATATCTTTTCTTTTTTTTATTGTCACAAATGAAACGCTTTAATGCAATTTAATAAGATCTGAAAACAGAGTAAACGCACATGTGAGAAAACCATGTGACATTCAGCCACAATAAGTGTAAATGTGCAAAGATGACAAAACAAATGCAATTCAACAAGTACTTAGGCATGAAAATGCACCACAGAAGCCAAAATAGCCCTGTGACACCAATAAAAGCAATATATATAAATATCTATATATACACTGCTCACAAAAATTAAAGGAACACTTTTTATTGGTCCTGGCATGAATTGAACTAAACCTGTCTGATAATGTTCTTGTTGGTTAATCAGCTGAGGGCCTCGTTCATCAATTTCAGCTGTATTGGTGTTCATAGAATTAACAACAGGTGCACTTCAGTGGCAACAATTAGAAAACCCTCAAACAGGACTTGTGTTCCATGTGGAGGTCATTTCAAGTTTCTACCTCTTGATCTTTTTTGGCTGGTTTTCCACTGGTGCTGATCCTTACGCTGTAGTAGGTCCTGGTTTCCTCCTAATGCACCACAATGCCCAGCCTCACGTGGCAAGAGTCTGCAGGCAGTACCTGGAGGATGAAGGAATTGAAACAATTGAATGACCTTCACCATCCCCTGACTTAAACCAATAGAACATCTCTGGGACATTATGTTTGGGTCCATTAGGCGCCGCCAGGTTGCTCCTCAGACTGTACAACAGCTCAGGGATGCCCTCACACAGATCTGGGAGGAAAGGCCACAAGACGCCATTCATCGTCTCATTAGGAGCATGCTGCGACGTTGTCAAGCATGCATACAAGCTCGTGGGGGGCACACAAGATACTGAAAAGCATTTGGAGATGCAGAAATGAAGTTTTGGAGAAAATGGACTAGCCTGCCACATCTTCATTTCACTCTGATTTGATGGTGTCTACACAATTGAGCCTCTGTAGGCTGAAAACTTTTATTTCCATTAAAATACTTGGCATCCTTTTGTTCCTAAGACACTGCCCTGTCATTATTTGTATAAATATCCACTTCATATTGAGATCTGATGGATCTAATGGGTTCCTTTAAAATGCTCCTTTAATTTTTGTGAGCAGTATATATATAGATATATATATTTTTTAATTGCTTCATCATAATTTTGCTGTGCAACAAGACATTCTCTTTAGTTTTTTTTTTTATTATTATATTTTAGGATAGTTTTATCTTTAAGAACAGCTGGAAAGACAGGACTACTGTAAACACTTTATATGGTGATCATCAGCTAAAAAAAATTAACAGAATGTCCCTCCCACACCGAGCCCCAAGCATTTGAGCACATTTATTGGCAGGCGAGGCCGCAATCCCCTCAACAAGGGGTTAAATGACAGTCCCCAGGACCATAAAGCGTCTCCTCCTGGTGCGTTCACTGAGCTTCAGAACATAGAACATTAGTGGAAGTCCGATCGCCACCCAGCCTAACCTAACTGCAAGATGTTCCAATCACCACCCAGAAAGTTCCAGCCCCGGGACTCAGTCGAGCCCCCCATCCATGTCGACCATCTTTGTAAATAGTTGGAAATGAAAGTGTTACAATAAATTCATGACAATCACTGTGTTTGATTTATATCTTTATTTAAATTAACAAAACACAAACATTTTTAATATATCAAAAATAAACTTAATTCATCTATTCTAAGAAATCTAAGGATTTTAATGGCAATTTTTTTCCAGCAGACAATAAAGTTGGTCAAAAATGTCCCTCCTCTCTCGTGCACTCTGCTCTCCTGCCTCTTGTCCTCTCTGTTTAGGTCTAGAAGCTCATCACTGTTACTTCTTTCAGCCGGTGGCTCACTCCTTTCTTCTCTTTCTTCACTCTCCTCTTTCACTCACTGCTGTACTTCTCCCAAAGATCTATTTCATCCAGGATTGTCCTGAAAAACATGGAAAACAAAGAGGAAGAGAAAACTGGTTTAATCCCTTTCAAAAATGTTTCACATTAAAAACACAAAAGACACTAAACTCTACAGTAGCGGTCACCAACTCTGTTCTCACTGAGCTCCTGCCTGGTTTTAGCAGCTAACCGCTTTTTATAAGCGTACTTTTGCTCACGCTGGAGCAGAGTGTGTTCAGTCAATCAGAAACGGAACTCATCTAATCCAGGAATTACTGAAGCAGAGCAGTGGAGCTCACGATGAACAGGGTCGGTGCCGCCGGCTCTTCTATGATGAAGACGTCTATAAATGTACGATTTGCCATAGCAGATGAAAATCTGGCGCAAGTAAAAAGATCCTTTTCACCCCAGAGCTTTATGATTACTGCGTCTGTGCTTTGGTCCCTAAAGAGATATAAAATTAGATTTTTAATATTTTTTGTTTCCATCAAGAAAGAACAAAAGCGAACGACCGAAGAACAGCAACAGGATCTAGCATAAGAGCCGAGACCGCTATATAAGCACTTCTATTGTAACATTTCAGATCAAAATAACGTTAAAATGTTTTATGTTAATCATTAAAACCATAAACTTATCAGATTACAGTTTTTACTTACATTTAAAAGTGAAATTTTCCCCGACTCCGCGTCCTGCATCACCATCCGCCATTGTTGCCAGAGGAAAATCTTCGGGGCCGACCGCAATGCATCTTGGGATAAGGGCAGAATAGCAGGATACATCAGAACGATCCTTGAATTTGGAAAAAGGAAGGCTGCGTTCGCTGGCTGCATTTGAAGCAGCCATGTGGCTGCATTTTCTGTATGCAGAAGAAAGTGGTTGCACCGCTCTCCCGCATGCACGAACCACATGTCACTTCCGCTAAAGCATTTTACGGTCTTCGACGGTAACAACAATAATAACTTTGTAGGATGTTTATATAGCACTTAAAATGTTTATCATAGTGACAACATGCACTTATTGTTGAATAAACAAAAGGAAAAAGACATGTTAAGGATAAGGACCTTACGATCTTGCAGTGACTACCACGGACTACAAATGTTTTCTTCTTCTGCAGTTTTACATGACGGCAGTTTACTCCCTAAGCTAAGAGGAAACAGCGCCACTACAAAACACTTTATTTTATCCGGTAATCCAAATTTGTTTTTAACGGTAACTCAGTGGCTTCTTTTCGCACAGTAATCCAGTCAGGAGAAGCTTTCGGGTGTTCAGAAAAACATAAATTCTTGTGATCAAGGAGTTTTACTGTTTGGAAATGACTCTGTCGTATACACTGACTGTAAAAACACTGGACAAAACAAGCAACGAGGTCTCCCATTGGAAATGCATTACCTCCGCTCCTCGCGAAAGTAGGCCGCTGCTTTCACCGTCACTTCCTGAAACGGCTATCGCCATTTTGCAAACAATCACCAGCGATTGGTCCAAGTCTCTGTGAGTCATGGAATCTATAGGAAGTATCTTCAACCAATCTAAGGTGAGTTTATTGTGAGTCTCCGCCTCTTTCCACGCCTCTACCACGAGACAGCGTAATGTAAACAGCTTCCACTTTAATAACGGCGGCTCGAGAGAATTGTACAAGTCATTGTTCAAGCCTTTGAGGGAGAACCATTCCAACATTTGATTCTGCGGTTAACCTTTCCTGCTTCCTCGTCCTGACCGTGGTCGGGGGGGACAGAGGAGCTGCTGCAGCTCCTCGGACGAACGTCCTCGTGGTTAAACCCGCGGGTGTTTGGTTCTGCAGACAGATACTCTCACTGTCTGGTTGGAGGCTGGAATCCACCATTTATCTCACTTTTGTTTTACAGCACATTGCTTTACTCGAACTTTCCCCGAACGCCCGCTCCTTTTCTTTCCGCTCTCCCTCCTCTCTCTCTCTTGCACACATGCGCGCGTGCACGTACGATCACACTCACGCCGCCCCGGCCCTTTCTCTCTCCGTAGCTTTCCCGCAACACTGCAAATGTTGTATTGACTTACATATTTTCTTTTTTGTCGAGCTAAAAGATGTGTCGCCACACATATTCTGGAAACATAAACGTTCTCAGTTATAATCATCTAGTGACTGTTAACGCTGGCCTTTCTGAACGCACGTCCGCGTTAACTTTCAACTTCTTTTGTTTGCAAAGCGAGCGTGTTTTTTACACCCGGTTTAACCGCGTTGAGCCTCTAAATCTATTTCTACAGAGTAAAAGATGGAGACAGCATGTCTCTTCTGTTTTAAACTGCTGCATTCCATTGAGGACAATAGAAGGACAATGACACGGACATTGTTGAAATTAAAGTAGGTGTTAGGTATCTTCACGGACCGCATTGATCTGCTCCAAAGTCAACGCAGTGAGATCATCTGTCACTCAAACACCCCAGACGTTCAACGTCAGACCCACAAACGCTTATTGAGCCATCTGATTGGTCAATTTATAACTCGAATAACTTGTGATAATGGAAAAAAAATCTTTAAAAAAAAATTAGGATTAGAAAAAAGAAGTTAAGCAGAAAGCACCAGAGGAAGAATGATTATTCTGACATTTAAAATGACTGAGAAATAACTGTCTGTTTCTCAATGTAAGTCAATGGGACGCTGGCCTTTTTGCAACCCAGTGGTACTTCCTATATGGAACACGGAAGTAGGGGGGCATGCTCAGTCCAGTTCTCCCTTATACAGGCAATGGTCGTATAGTGGTTGAAGAGCGGAAGTGACGTATGGTACACGCATGCGGGGTAAGTTTGTTTTTTTTTTTGTTTTTTTTTTGACAAAAGTTGAAATTTACAATATATGAAAGAGACATACTGAATAGTCAACAAGTTACAATTTGAACGGTCACATTAAATGTAAAAAGACAGAAATGTACAAAGGAAATTTGAAAAAATATATAAAAAAAGGACAACAATAAAATTAAATAAATAAATAAAATACAAAGATATGATGAACAATGCATTAGGGGTTATCAAAAAGCTGCAGATCACATATAATATCTTGAAGCTTCAGAGCATGTTTATTTTCCATTAGATTTACGGATGAAAAGAATAAGCAGAGTTCTTTATGAAATGTAAAAAAAGATGGTTATAAGATGGTCATAAATCGGCATTTGTGTATATAAAATTTTCCCAAGATAATTATAACATTTAAGATAAATTCGGTAGTTTTGTTTTCTAAAATGAACCCAAAAATGACATTCTTAAAAGAAAAATCGGTTAAGTATGGAATTTTAGCAAAAAGCCAATCATGTACATCGTCCCAAAATGCATTAGAATAACAACATTCAAAGAATAGATGCTCAGTAGTTTCTATTTCATTATTACAAAAAGAACAACAATTTTCAGGAATTCCAAAACGTCTTCTAAGTAATTCTTTGGAGGGGTATATACCTGTAAATGTTTTAAAGTGGACTTCCTTAGCTTTGGGAGGGATAGGAAGTTTCATATATTTAGTTCTGATTTGTTTCTTTTCTGAATTATTAAAATGCTGGGTTATTGAGTTTGGGTTGGAAATATAGGGAAAAGACATTTCATTAAAATATTCTCTAATTTGACGATTAGGGAGTTTGGCAGTGAACATGTCATGTCCATTAATTAGAAGTTTAGGGATAGTAGGAAATCTGTAAATAATATTATGAAACAAAACAGAGACTGACTTCAACATATTTTGAGGAATGGCCTTCATAATTTTGCATGCGGGGTAAGTGGTGCTGTGGCTGCATTTTCTGTATGCGGAAGCAAATCGGTTGCACCGCTCTCCCGCACTACACGTCACTTCCGCTCTCATTTCCAAACAGTAAAACGTCTATGTTTTTCTGAACACCCGAGAGCTTCTCCTGACTGGATTACTGTGTGAAAAAAAGCCACCGAGTTACCGTTAAAAACAAATTTGGATTACCGGATAAAATAAAGTGTTTTGAAGTGGCACTGTTTCCTCTTAGCTTGGGGAGGAAACTGCCGTCATGTAAAACTGCAGAAGAAGAAAACATTTGTAGTCCGTTGTAGCCACTTTAAGGTCGTAAGGTCCTTATCCCTAACGTGTCCTTTTTCTTTCGTTTATTCAACAAAAGTGAATGTTTTATGATAAATAGTGTGATATATTAACATCCTACGAGGTTATTATTGTTGTTACCGTCCAAAGACCGTAAACTGCTTTAGCGGAAGTGACGTGTGGTTCGCGCATGCGGAAGAGCGGTGCAACCGATTTGCTTCCGCATACAGAAAATGCAGCAACGGGGGGGGGGGGGCGATTCAAGATGGCGTTCTGATCGGTCCTTCCTGCAACGCTCTGCACCCACTTGAGTTAAAAAAATTGTGAAATACTCTTTCAAAACTGTCCTTTGTTTACTTTACTCGAATTTTCGAACATTTTCAAAGATTTTGAGACCAACATGGTTAAAAAGCGTGACCATTCGGCTGTGATTGACTCAGAGGAAACTCGTGCGGGAGATGGCGCGCTAGCTAGCGGCGGCCACGACTACTCGAGAGACCCAAACGCCATGGAGTCCGGTGACTTTGAAGAGGAATTCCCGCCGCTTCCTTTAACTCCAAGTAAGCCACCGGTGCCAAAAAAGAAACCTCAAAATCCTGCCCTCTCAAATGGCGACATTACTACGCAGCTTTCTAACTTGACCAAGTTAATTAACAACAGGTCGGATGCTATTGAAGATAAAATAGTTGGCCTTAACAACAAAGTGGATGCTGTGGCAAAAGACCTGAGGGGTGTTACCTTGAAGATGGCTGCTCTTGAGCAACGGATGGATTCTCTTGAGACGCCAGTTAAACTCTTACAAAAGAGAATGGATGATTTTGAATCTTTCTCAAGAAAATTGAATCTAAAGCTTGTGGGGGTTCCTGAAACGGAAAAGGAAGACATCCGCCATGTTGTTATCAAGATCTGTCAGATTGTCCTACCATCATGGAAAGAAAAGTTGGTGGATGCTGTGGATAGTGTTCATCGGCTTGGGAACAGGAGACAGGTTACCAACAACACAAGGCCCAGAGCCATTATTCTCCAGTTTGTTTCACGGGTGAGCAGGGATGCAGTTTGGAAGGCGGCGAAAGACTCTCCCTACATGAAAGAACATGGGCTGCAGTTCAAGGAGTATTTCTCCAAAGGCGACAGAGAGAAGAGGCAGCGCCTGTGGCCCGAAATACAGAAGGCTCGTGCAGCAGGAAAAGTGGCCTACTATGCCGGCGCCAGGGCTTTCATTCAAGGAGAAGGCGAAATCATTCCTGGTGATCAATAATCATTTTCTTTGAAGGGAAAAAAAAAAAAAAAAAAGAAATTGATTTTGAAGTATTGACAGGTTGGTTTAAAATATTTGGCATTCCTTTCATAAGGATAAGGACTTATTCCTGTGACAAATATATGCCTGTATGTTTCATGTAAAACCTATGTGTTCTTGTTATGTTTCTTCTCAATACTTTTTATTTAGAGGTTATTTCTATACTTTATTCTCAGAATAAGAGTTTTTCACATTATTCTGAATCTGAAAGGTGCAACTGCGTTTGCTTTCGACCTACTATCGTTTGGTCAAAGGTTTTCTCTAACAAGTTAAGAAGGTTCTTCTTCCTTTTTCTTTTTCTAAAAAACTTTTTTATATGTCTTTATCTGTTCTTTCCTTAAATGCCAGGGGGTTAAGGAACAATGAAAAACGCAAGGCCTTATTTTTGTTTGCGAAACAGCAGAAAACTGACTTTGTTTTTTTTTCAGGAATCCCATTCACTTCCTAAAGACATAAACTTTTGGAAAAGTCAGTGGGGGAATGATCTCTGGTTTTCCCATGGTACAGAAATGTCTGCAGAGGTATGTATCTTGAAAAATAATTTTAGTGGGGATGTCTTGCATACTGAAAATGTAACTTATGGTCGTCTTCTTTGTTTGGTTATAAAGATAAATAATATTCACTGCATATTGTTCAATATATATGGCTTTAATTCAAATTCTGATAATAATCAACTTTTGGTTACTCTAGAGGACAGAATAGCATACTGGTTATCTAAATTTCCAAATGCACATTTGCTAATTGGGGGTGATTTTAATCTTATTGTGGATCAAAGTATTGATAGATGGCCTCCAGGTCAGTCTTCAAAGCCAAATACAAAACTAAGGCTATTAATAGACAATTTTAATTTATGTGATATTTGGAGGGAAAAATTTCCAGACTGTAGGGCTTATACTTGGAGCAATAAAAGTGGATCAAGGCGGTCACGTTTAGATTTCTGGCTTCTATCAAGTAACATAGAGAAAGAAAAGGTTCAAGCCGATATCCTAACAACACCTCTAACTGATCATAAAGCAATAACAATCAGAATAAGGCCCCGTTTACACTGGAAAGGGAACGCGTTTTGCTCTCTGATCCGGTAAGCAAGATATCGGGTACACACCAGAACGTTCCTGAATGATATTGCGTTCACGGTTAAAACGAATGCTGGCGGAAAACGATGTAATTCACACGCCACGCCGCTATGCGCTATGTGCGCACAATGTTGAACCGTTCCTGCTCTATTTCCCCCTCAGCCGTAGTCGAGGAGCAGGGGAGATCTTCTCCAGGGCCGAAGGTTGCTTTTCCTCCGGGGTTCACATCCCTTCTTTGGATCATGCGAAGCCGAATAATTACACTTAGCTATTGTAGAGGAACTGAACTTTTATTACTTTAACTTGCAGACAAACTCGAGAACAACTCTCCGCACGCTAACGTGCGCGCGCGCCCCTCCCCTTTCCTTTCTCTCTCCTTTTTCTCTCTCTCCGCAGCACGCGCTCTCTCTCTGCTGCACGCTCTCTCTCTCTCGCTCTCTCTCTCGCTCGCTCCTCTCAGAGCGCGCTGCTCCTCACATGCACACGCTCCCCCCAGCTTCGTAACAAGCTGAGATGCAGAAGTTGGAGCACACACTCATCTCACAACAACAAGAAAGTAAATAGATAGGCTGAATCGTAAAAAATCAGAAGGGAGTACTACAAGTGATTGACATGTCCACAGACAAATGAAACTTCAATGAAATTTGGAACCGAAATCCGGCACCGTTTGCAGCCGCATCTTTCGTTTCGGTAGAACCGCGCAAATCATAACGGTTCCTACTTGGAACCGAACTTCGGTGCCCAACCCTACTCCCACCGGATGGAAAAGAACAATAGGAGAAGTACTGCGCTTTACACCCTGACACCGTTCCTGACCGTACACACTAGAATGGGAGGGCGGTGGGAACGGGAACGTTTCGCAACGCTCCACTCTGGAAGGCGTTCTCCAAAGTTGTCGTTTTGGGGGCCCTAAAACGCCGTTCTGGTCTAAAAGAGAGGGGCGAAACGATAACCAAGTTGTCGGAACGCACGCGAAAACGTTGTAGTGTTAACGGGCCCTAAATCTTCTGCCAAGTGACAGTGAGCCCAATAATATTACCTACTGGAAAATGAACAGTTCATTATTAAAACATAAATATGTTCAAATAGAAATTGAGAAACTCATCAAACTCTATTGGGACAAAGCAAAAAATGAAAATATTTATGGCCGTTATTGGGAACTCCTCAAATTTGAAATTTCAAAATATTTAAGAAGATATGGCAGCATACACGCAAAATCCAAACGTTTACAAGAAGAAGAAGTAATCTCTGAAATTACAGCACTTTCAAGCTTAACTCCAGAAAACTTGAATGAGGAACAAAATTTAAAGTTACTAGAATTACAAAACAAGCTTGACAACATGTATAAAGCCAAGGCTGAAGGAGCTTTTATAAGATCTCGACAAAAGTGGCTGGAACAAGGGGAACAAATGACGGCTTATTTCTTTAAATTAGAAAAAAACACAAGCAAAATTAAACTCAGTCCTACAGTTAAATATAAATGGAAAAATGACCACAAATAAAAAAGACATTTCCAAATTCTGCCATCACTATTATAGTGAACTTTACAAAACAAAATACAGTGAGGATGCGATGTCTTCATTCTGCGAATCCTTAAATAATCTCAATGCGCTAAAAGCTATAGCTTTACAAGAGGTAACGGATGCTGTCAGCCATTTGAAAAACAATAAATCTCCAGGGAATGACAGATTATCTGCTGAATTTTATAAATTTTTTAGTGACCTTATAGCCCCGTTTTTACTTCATGTTTTTGTTGAGAGTTTTACACACACGTCTCTTCCTGCCAGTATGACTCAGGGTGTTATCACTCTTATACCTAAACCCAACAAGGATACTCTTCTTATAGACAATTGGAGACCGATTAGTTTGCTTAATAACGACTACAAAATTCTGACCACAGTATTAGCTAAGAGGATGAAAAATGTAATGGATACAATTATTGATGAAAACCAATCTGGTTTTATGAAGAACAGATCCATCTCAAATAATATCAGGCTAATTCTTGATTTAGTAGATTATTCCGAACTTATTTCTGATGAAAGTTTTATTTTTTTTTTTAGATTTCTATAAGGCATTTGACACTGTTGAGCACCCTTTTATGTTTTATTGTCTTGAAAAGTTAGGTTTTGGTGAATATATGTGTAATGCAGTTAGAACACTTTACGCTAAAGGAAATAGCTCTGTCAAATTAAGTAATGGAACTACTTCCAGATTTTTACTTCAAAGGGGAATAAGACAAGGCTGCCCTGTGTCTGTGTACCTTTTTCTTTTGGTTGCACAAGTATTCTGTAGATATATAAAGTCCAGTAATATTAGTGGCATTTCTATTGCAGGCAAAGAATTTTTTTGAGTCAACTGGCAGATGAAACAGCTTTATTTCTTAAAAATACCTCACAAGTTCCCAAGGTTCTTGAAATTATTGAAACGTTTTCTGAGGCTTCTGGTCTTTATCTAAATTTAAAGAAATGTGAATTATTTCCTCTTAAAAAGTGTGTTTTACCCTCAATAAATAATATTGCTGTCAAAGAAAAGGTAACTTATTTAGGGCTACAAATAACTAAAGATCAGAAAGACAGAGAATTAATTAACTACAACCCTATGATCAAAAAAGCACAAAATAAGTTCAATCGTTGGCTCCAAAGAGATTTGTCATTAAAAGGTCGTTGTCTCTTAGCAAAAGCTGAAGGAATTTCAAGGCTTGTTTATGTCGCATCCTCACTCTCCCTGGACAGCAAAAGCACAAAAAGGATTGATCAGATTCTCTTTAATTTTCTGTGGAGAAATCGAATTCACTACATCCGTAAATCTGTGGTCATTAATTCATTAAAAAATGGAGGACTGGACTTTCTTGATTTTTCTACTCTTAATAATGTTCTCAAAATAAAATGGTTAAAAAACTTCTTGCAAAACCAGATTTTGTTATGGAATTTTATACCGAAATGTATTTTTGATAAACTTGGAGGTCTGCCATTTTTTTTGCTGTGTAACTTTAAAATAGAAAAAAATATCTTTAAAACTTTCCAACTTTCACAAACAGGTTCTACTGGCATGGACTCTGATCTACAAGCATAATTTTTCACCTCATTGGTATTATATTTGGAATAATTCAGACATTTTATTTAAGAACAGAAGCATTTTTCTAAAAAATGGTTTGAAAACAACATTATTCTAGTAACGCAACTGATAACTCCACATGGAAATTTAATGACTTATAGCGAATTTCTTTCCACATATAATCTGTCTCTTCTGAAGAGTTTGCATTAGTCATAGGATCTATTCCTAGTGGTGTCAAGTTGATTTGCTGTACTTCCTCTTTTAACTTACCATGTTCTCCACCCACATTAACAGATTCGTATTGTGGAAAAATCTGTTTTTCTAAAGGTAAAAATAACAAAAATATTCGTTCATTATTTTTAAATGAGATTATCACTAAACTCCACGTTATCTCCTATTGGAATACATTTGGTTATAAGATTCAGTGGGATAAAGTTTGGACATTGCCCCATAAATATTTTGTTTCTAATAAGATTAAGGAAATTTCCTTTAAAATTATTCTTAAATGTTATCCTGCAAAGCACTTTTTTACAAAGTTTAAAAAAGATATTGATTTTAATTGTTCTTTTTGTCATGTGTCGCCTGAAACAGTGCCTCATGTTTTCTGGTACTGTACATTTACATGTTCATTCTGGAAAGACTTTACTTGCTTTATAGCAACACGCATATGTTCAAATTATAAGTTATTTTATGAATATGTTGTCTTTGGTTATTTTGTAAAAGAAAAGGTTGATTCTGGAAAAATATATCTGCTGAATTTATTATTAATTATGGCTAAATATTATATACATAAATCTAAATATGCTAATAAAAAACCAGAGTTTTATGTTTTTCACAAAGAAATGGTTTTGTATATTAAAAATATTGAATCCTGTACCCATGCAAAAGCTGTTGAAACAGTTGAAGCCTGGAACTGTTTGACATCTTAATTTTTTTTTTTTTCTTCTCCTTTCTTTTGTCTTCCTTTTGATAACCCCTGGCAAGTTCATTTTCATTATCTGTAATTCTCAATATTGGCTCATTACATGGAATGGAATGTAATGTGTGATTCTTTGTATGTGCAACATTTTTTATATGTACTTGTTGCATTTTACTGATGATGGATGGAGGGAAAATTAGGCTTAAAATTGTGTTTTAATACTTTATGATTGCGATTGCTGTGAATCAAGAGCAAATGAAAACATGTTGTTTGTAAAAATCTTGTAGTTGTAAATCTACAAGTTCTACAGACACATTTCTATACTGTCACAGTAAATGTTATCAAGTCAAAGTTGTTGATGGTTTCATAATTGCTGAGGCAGGAGAAATAACATTACCTTTAGTTTGTAATTAGCATTTAATCTAAATTTTAAATGATTTTCTCTATTGATATATATGATAAACACCATGAGTTTCTCTTTTTGTAGATGGAACATGTCTTGGATAAAAACCGTCCTCCAGGAGATCTTGGATGGAATCCACCGTAAGAATTCTTAGTCCAATGTAATGTAAAGAACATAGAATGTAACACAACATCTGAAGAGTGTTTCTTTTTGTTATTTCAGATTGGGAACGCTTGTCTAAAAGTTGTGGAGGAAGCTGCACAGACGTGTAATTTGTCATCCTGTTACATCTTCTCTTTGGTTCTAGACATGATGGTGGTTGTGTGTTCATGTCTGTGTGTCTGTTTCCTTTAGGGGAAAATGTCGACATCGCTGAGCTTTATGAAGGATCCTCAAGTTGACCTACTGCTCTCCTTGCTGGTACTATTTTGATTGTTTTTTTTTTTTTCTCCTGTGTGTACATGTTTACTAATTTGTATCAATCCCTGTAGGAAACCTTCAGGTCAGAGGTCATGCTGATGTTTCCATCTTGGAGCAGACAGACAGGTCAAGCTGATCACTACCTGCTTTGTGTGAGTGTCCATGGTCTGTCTCACTCTGCTTTAGAGGATAGAGAAAAGAAAAGGAGAGGTTGGTGTGTCATGTTGTGTGGATGATGATGATAACATTTAGAGCAGAGAAACAGAGACTCTTTCTGGACTCACTTCCCTCTGATGGTTTTGGAGATGATCTCTACAGAACAATATTTAGGTTGATGCTACAGAAATCAAAGCAGCTCTGGTCTTGTTCAATGACCAAGTGTGTTCTTTGACTGTCTAACAGCAGCCTGGAGCTCAGGCTGAAAGGTTCAACATGGAACCTAGTTAACAGATTTAGAGGTTCAGCATGAAGCCACATCTCAGACTACTTTATTGATTTATCTATTCTGACTGGCAAACATTTGATTTGTGTGTTATTTGAATTCTCTGCAATAGCAGGAGGATAGCAGCTCTGATTTACCCTGGACCCTGGCTGGAGAACACAGGAAGAGATCTTGAGGTATGCTGTCAGCGCAAACTTTTGAAAGCTCGTTGTTCACAATAATGCAATTAAATCTAGCAGGTGCATGTCAGCTCTTTATTTAAGTGTTCAGTGTTAAGTGTTCTATGACGTCACCGGTAGAGAAACGTCCCCACGGTCACGTGACACCACATCTGCTAGCATGAGCTCCGCTGCTAGCTTTAGCTAATTTCAGAGTGCTGCATTTACATTAAAAAAATACACTTTACAAAACTAACAGGAATAAAAACGGTGTTAACAACACTTTAACCGATTTACAGTACATTTCCACGGTTTTAAATTTCATGGTAGTGTTTTTTTCTCTCATATAGCGAGAGCAAAGGCCGCAGCTTACCTCTTGCCGTCCGTTCCCCCAGAGACTGAGAGGAATGCCGCGAACACACAGGAAGTAGCGCAACTACCAAAATAAAAGTCTGTGCCCAGAACTTTCGCTGATTGGCAAAATAAAAATAGGAAAGAAGATTTTGGTGAAATTAATAAATCAAAGATCACATGGGTGACATCAGCATATTCTTTTTTCAGTGCAATTAAATCAGCAGACATTTCCCTTTGGTCAACCAGCTTGCTCCTTCAACAAGTTTGTTTATAACATATCACTAATTCATTTTACAAAGCTACAATAGTAAAGTATAGGTCATTCAGGACCATGCCTACACTTATTACATCATCAGAGAGAGATCAAAGACATAATTTTCTTTGATGTCTGATGACATCATTCTTGTGGTTGATGAGCGCGGTTATGACATCATAATTTCACAACTCAAAAATCTAAATACAAGTGGAGTTCCTTTAGTGACAAAAATCAAGGCGGAATTGCAAAAAGTAAAAACATAGCAAAAACGTTCACATCAAGCAAAGAATTGAAAACAGAGATGCAATCAAAAAAAGGTGAAGATTTTAAAATGTCACAGTCTGCTACACTAAGTAGCGAATCCAGCAGGGATTATCCTGTTATCCTGGATAGTGGAAATCACATCTACCTAAAAATAATGAAATTAGGTGAGGGAACTTTTGGGAAGGTGTATCACTATCGAAGACAGGGTTTATCTAAAAAAGAAGTGGCTATAAAATTTGTCAGCCAAACTGCAGGACTAAAAGAAGTTGAAATGATCAAGAGGGTTTCTTTTATAGGGGCTGATGAAAATAATCTCCTAAATGTGCTAGAATTCTTCAAACACAAGTTAAAAATATGCATTGTGTCAGAAAAGCTTGAAATAACATTACTAGAATTGTTTGCAAAAAGAAATTACAAGCCATTCTCGCTCTCTGAAATCCGACCAGTTGCTCAGCAGCTGCTGGTTGCTTTAACAGCTCTGAGGAGGATGAGTATTGTTCATTGCGACATCAAACCAAACAATATAATGTTCGTAAATCTCCATACGTCTCCTTATAAGGTCAAACTAATTGATTTTGGTTTGACTAAGAGAAGGACTAAATTAAATCGCCTGTCCACCATTCAGATATTGGGATACAGGGCTCCGGAGGTAGTCTTTGGTTGTAAAATTGATGAACCTGTGGACGTGTGGAGTGTTGGATGTGTTTTGGCCAGTATGTATAAAGGCAAACACTTCTATCCTAGAAATTGTTTGTATGACTATATAGCATCTATTGTACATATGCAAGGTCAACCTCCAGACGACAGCTTGTTTAATTGTGTACGTCTGAATGAATTCTTTAAGCTTGCAAGATCTTCAAAAGGCAGTAAATTCGTATTCAAAAGACCTAGTGAATATGAGGTCAGTTCTGATGAACGTAAAAGAATAAGGGTCAAAGAGGATTTCTTTGATCACGAGTTCACATTAGACGACCTGCTAGATATACGCCTAGGGGAAGCAGAATTCGTTGAGGACTATTTAGACACAATGAAATTCAAATCCTTTATTAGGAGGTTGCTGTGTGTCGATCAGGAAAAAAGAATCAAACCTGAGATAGCTCTTACCCATAATTTTATAACCATGGAGCACTTTTCCGATGGTTCAGATGATTCTTACTTAACGACAGCACAGAATTTCATGAGAGTGTGTCAGCCCATACAAGATTTAAAATTAAATGCAGCTACTGCTCATTTACTACATATTTACAAAAAACAGGATCAAGGGGAAAGCTCAGAACAGAAAAGTTTTTCTCAAAGAGTGAAATCATTTTTTGCTAAAACTTTTCGCTTTAAATCTTTCTCTTCTGCTGAGCAGTCCGGACATGGGACAAAAACGAAGGCATGTGCAAATTCTAAAGAGGTCCACAGTGGAGCTTCAGGAAAGAAACTAGGTTCCAAAAAATTAAGAGCAAGAAAACCCTGTGCATCTGAACAACAGCTGCAGACGCAAGAAAAGTCGCTCAACAGAAGCTCAACAAAAAAACAAAATGGTAGTGGAACCCTTAAGAAAACAGGGAAAACACCACCAAAAGTGAGGCCTAAGAGAAAAATAAACACCTCCAATAATGTTGTCAGTGGCTCAGGTTCTAGTAGTGTCAAAAGAGGAGTCCGAAGGAAGAAGACAGTTTGTACCAACGTGGACACCATCGAAAAACAGAACAGTAGTCGAAGTGTTTATGATGGGAAAACTGACAAAAAAGAACCACATGTTGGGCCTGAGACTGACAAAGAAATCTCTAAAGAGAAGCTTGAGAAAAACTTTTGCAAAAAAGAGAAACTCCAGTTGAGTGGAGACTCAAGCTCACTTTTTAAGAGAATTCGGAGATTTTTCTCTAAAAAATTTAGATTGTGAATGATATTAGATATAAGGTAGGTATAGCCCAGGGCTGCTCATTCCTGGTCCTCAAGATCTACCACCCTGCCTGTTTTCCAGCTCTCCCTGTACTGCTTGCTGCTGATTACCTGGACCAGGTGTGTCCTTTCAATCAGATTGTGGAGACATCTGACTGAGCCAATCAGCAGGTGGCAGGGCTTGGAGATCTGGAAAATAGTCAGGGTGGTAGATCTCGAGGACCAGGAATGAGCAGCCCTGGTATAGCCTGTCTTAGCAGTTCTTTTTATTGAGGAAAGAATTATAGGATTAATAGTTTAGTATCAATTAATTAGTATTAGGATTAATTTTTTATAATAAAAGTAGAAATTTAAAAAAGTAAAAACAGGCATTTTAGGACATTGTAGGGTATCATATAGATATAATGTAGGTACAGCCTGTCTTATCAGTGTTTTTGATTAAGGAAAGAATCATAGGATTATTAGTTTAGTATTAATTAATTAGTATTAGGATGAATTTTTTATAATAAAAAGTAGAAATTAAAAAAAGTAAAAACAGGCATTTTAGGAAATTGTAGGGTACCGTGCATTCTTACGAATGCATGGTAGTAGGGGGGTAGGAAAATTATTATTAGTTATATTTTGATCAAAATTTTTTTCTAAATTATAAAATTTAGAAAAAAAAAAATGAAAAAAAAGTATTGTAGGGCATTGTAGAGTTCTATGCACTCTTAGCAGTGTATGGTAGTAGGTTTATAAGAAAATTAGCATCATTTATATTTTGATCAAAAAAATTGTAGGGTTTGTATTTTTGTGCTCTAAAATTAAGTTATGATTTAAAAAAAAAGAGCACTGTAGGGTAACTTAAAATGTTTTGTACATGTCCTTGTTAAATTAGATTGGAATAGTAGGATTATACATCAACTCATTTATTTGGAAAATATCTGAAGTACATACAAATTCAAATTCAATATATCTTTTTCTGTTTGGATGACTTTAACGTGGACTCAATCAGTGAAATAGTACAAAACAATAATATGTGCAGTCATAAAAATCAAAACAGCATCTAAAAACTGTCTTGAAGAGGCACATTTAGACTAGTTGATGTGTGTAAAGTCAAAGTAAAAATAAAAAATAAAAAAACTGGATTTTTTCCCCTCCGTGAACCGGCATCTTAACGTGGTGGGGGGGTTTGAGTGCTTGAGTGATCCCTGGAGCTTTTCTGTCTGAGGCTTGTGACCCTGAAGGGGTCTCCCAGACAGAAAGGTTCTGGATGACAAGCCAGACTAAGAGCGGTTCAGAATCCCTTTCAAGTGCATCAGAAGATTCCATTATGTCTTCTGGTTTGGTGTCACTAGTGCTCCATTCTGGAGCCAGGCCTGGGGTTGGCATTTACTGTTGATTGTGACTCCTCCCATAGACCGTGGTTGTGTCCAGACCAATAAACAATGTGGAATTACTCTCTGGTTGTCCCAACACCGGCAGAAGAGCTCAAAAGCAGCAGGCACAATGTAGTTAGGGTGATAATTGAAGGGAGGTGCCTCGGCAGCCCAAACTCCGGTCATTCAACTTGGCTTTTGGGACATAGAACGGCACCTCTCTGGGAGGGAAGGAGCCTGTGTGGTGCACCCAAAAATGTGCATCCACATTTGGTATTTTATTTTGATGGCCATTCACTTTTAGTAATTAAAATATAATTTTATTTTATACATTGATTAAACGTAGCCTGTGGGAAAAAAAAAACAAAGAATTAAGTTATGAGTCTGGAAAGCGGAACCTTCGACACTCTTGCAGCACCTCCAGGTGGCTGAAGACGGGGCAACTTCCTGTTTCCGTCAGAAGTGCTTTGGAGAACGCAGTGAGTGTTCGTGTCATTCCTGCTCAGAGACTCCCTTTTCTTTTCCAGACACCAGATTCTTTTTGTTATCGTGGTTACCGCACTCGGGACCCGTAACAAACTGTGGGGGCTCGTCCGGGATCTCTCCTCTTCAGTCGTCGAGGAGCAGATCCAGTGATAACTGAACCAAGAGACTTCTGAGACCGGACCACCATTCAAATCAAGTCAGTCGGTGAGTGTCCAAGGAGGAAGATCAGTGAGCAAAGGATCTTAACCTCAAGAGGGAACTGCACTGCTGAAAAGAAGTAAAAACCCACATAAATCGTTGAAAGCATTACAGAGCACACCATACAAGAATACAAAACTCTACAGTAACAACATGTCAACTGTACGTCAAGAATTAGCTTGGGACATTAGAGGACGTTTATTCAAACTCTCCACCACAAATCTCTTTGAACTGGCAAAGACCATCGCTGCAGAGAATAGTGATTCCACAGAATTCAGTCAGCATGACAAAGAAAGTTGCATGGACTACATTACCTCTTACATCCAATCAGACACTCTGCTGGACCTAGAGGATGAGGGGATGAGCCACCTGCTCATGTTGAATGATCTAATAAGCCAAGCTATTAAAACAAACCACCTCGAACCTCCAGCTGATACATCCGCCCAGGCTGAAACACACGCCATGGCCAGCTCACATCTGCCTAACAGATCACCAGACCTTCCAGACACACCCCCTAATAAAAATACCAACACAGAAGAACAATCAACAGAGGAGCTAAAGAGAATGTGTGAGCAAATGATTGAGAGGCTGAGACAATGCGAAGTCACAGCATCACAACCTGCTACAGCCCCAAGTCATCACAGTCACTCGCATTCCCTAAACAGACCACAACAAAGTCCAGAAAGACATGTAACCCTGAGAGACCTTTCCTATCTGCCTCGTAGAGAATTCAAGGTGTTTGGAGGACAGATTGGAGATAACAGCTCTGACATCAGTTACAACAGTCTCACCAAACAGATCAACGAAGGAGCTAGAGAATGATTTACAGAAGCTGAGATCGTTAGAGGTGTGCTGAGAATTGTAAAGCCTGGTACCTTCAGGGATATGCTCATGCACAAAGATGAACTATCTCTTTCAGAACTACAATGCTTCCTCAGATCTCACCTCGGAGAAAAAGCAACAACGGAGATGTTTCAAGAGTTGATGTGTGCCAAACAAGCAGAAAACGAATCACCTCAGCAGTTTTTGTATCGCATGATTGGACTCAAACAGAAATTAATCTTTCAGTCAAAACAGGCCACCTCAGACATTTCTTATGACCCCAAGACAATACAGGAAGTCTTCCTTCATACCGTCTACCAAGGCTTGGGAGCTAAGTATGCAGACTTGCGCTTAAGACTAAGACCCCTTACTACAAATCACAACGTCACCGATGAAGAAATACTCAGCGAAGTCACAAAGATAATCAGTGATGAAAAAGAACATCAGCGGAGATTAGGCCAAGTAACTCGCCAAAGAACCGTTCAAGCCCAAAGTGCAGTAATTGAGACGAAAGAAACAAAAACAACCAAAGATCAACAAACGGCACAAACAATCAAACAACTTACAGACCAAGTAGAGACTTTAACCAACCTGGTGGCTGGTTTAATAGAATCAAAAGCCGCAGGATCATACCACTATGCCCCATCACCGCCAGCCCAAGCGACAACACGTGTCCCTGTACCATCCCCCTCTCAGCCACAGTATTGTCAACCTCCTCAACCGTTCACTCGACAAACCACAACCCCACTGAAGAGAACATTTCGCTGCCCAAAATGCAGTGAGCAAAACCTGCAGGACTGTTGTCATTGTTTCGTGTGTGGTGAACCGGGACACCGAGCGATTGGATGCTTGAAGCGGACCAAGTTTCAGGGAAACGTGAGTCGGCCTCTGTCGAGGGACAGCCAGAGACCGCTTCCAAGCTCCAGTCCCAGTCAATAAAGTCTTCTCCTACAAAACCGCCTGCAAGACACCACAGTAAGCAGTCAAAAAGACAACCTCAACATCACAAGATGAACACCACAGGATGCAAAGTTCCCCTTGTCGGTAAGAAAAGTCTTCTGAAATGTTTGATCAGTGGTTATCCGGCGACAGTATTATTTGACTCTGGCTCACAAGTGAGTATGGTAGACCAACAGTGGGCTAAGAAATACATCCCCAGTTATTCGGTGAGACCACTTCAAGAACTTCTTAATGATGGGTTTGAAGTCTACGCAGTCAATGGTCAAGCAGTCCCCTATGATGGATGGGTAGAGCTCACAGTCACACTCGCTGGTCACGAAGATCCCAATCTCACTGTTCAAGCACCATTCCTCGTCAGCAGATTGTCACTACCCCAGCCATTAGTGGGAGCTAATGTGCTTGGAGCAATTATTGAGAGACAGGAATCAGATGAAAAAGCCAGCTCAGTTCTCTACAACCTCCTTCGTCTGGCCCTGGGAATGGATGAAGAACAGGTAGTCGGCATGGTGAACTTCATTCAAACACCTAAAAGCATAGATGATGGCCCAGCTACGGTGAGAATTGGAAGAAACAACGTAAACATCCCCGCTGGAAAAGCAGTTCAAATATGGTGCAGAGTTCCCCAAAATTTTGACATTTCTGATCCCCTGGTGCTTTATGAACCTGCAGAAGAGACCAACACACTGAGAGAGTTGAGTATGGGTGAAGGAGTTTTAGAGATCAACAACTCAAAAAGACCTTATGTAAAGATCCCCATTTCCAATCACTCAAAACATGAGATCATCCTGCCAAGAAAAACAATCTTGGGTACCATCCAACATGTCGCCAAAGTCATCCAACCAGAGACATCAGAACTGCCCCAGACTCAACCCACCCAAGTTGCAGTAACTGCAGTGGAAGTGAACAAGTCCCCTGCTGAGCCCTGGTTGTCGCCTGTCGACCTCAGTCACCTGAGTCCTGACCAACGACAAGCAGTGGAAATGGTGCTGGAGGAAGAGTGTGAGGCGTTCTCCCGCGACAGCAACGACATTGGATGTATCCCCTCACTAAAAATGGAGATTAGACTGAAGGATGACACTCCAGTACAAAGAGATATGCCTCCATCCCAAAACCTCTCTATAAAGAAGTGAAGGAGTATATTCAAGAATTATTTGTGAAAGGATGGATTGTAAAGTCCAGTCCCCTATGCAGCTCCTGTCATCTGTGTAAGAAAGAAGGATGGATCATTACGGCTTTGTATTGATTATCGTCTTCTAAACAGCAAAACGGTTCCAGACAGACATCCCTCCCCCGCATTCAAGATCTCACAGACTCACTTGGAGGTTACAGTTGGTTTTCAATCCTGGATCAGGGGAAAGCCTACCATCAGGGCTTCATTGCTGAAGGTTCGAGGTACATGACTGCATTCAGCCGTGGGGCCTCTACGAGTGGGTGAGGATACCTTTCGGTTTGTCAAATGCACCTGCGGCTTTCCAACGAAGCATGGAGGAGATGCTTGACACACTCCGCGATGAGTGCTGCATTCCTTACCTTGATGATGTCCTCTGTTTTGCAAAGTCGTTTGATGAACACGTCCAGGTGCTTCGCAAAGTGCTCCGAGCTTTGCAACGCCATGGAGTGAAATTAAAGCCAGAGAAGTGCGAGTTGTTCCGCAAAGAGGTTCGATATGTTGGCCGTTTAGTGTCTGCAGAAGGAGTAAGAGTGGACCCCAAAGACATCGAGGCTGTGCAGGCACTCAAACACAAAAGACCGCAAACTGTCGGAGAGGTCAGACAGCTCCTGGGTTTTCTGAGCTATTATCGAACATACGTGCAGGACTTCTCGCGGATCGCCAAACCTCTGTACGATTTGCTCCAAATAAAATCTGACTCAACACAACACAAACCACCCAGAGGCCGAGCTAAACATCCACAGCTATCCTCCCGTGCTCCAATACAGTGGGATGAGAAACACCAAGAGATCCTGGAACGCCTCATTGACATGTTAACACAGGGCTGCTCATTCCTGGTCCTCAAGATCTACCAACCTGCCTGTTTTCCAGCTCTCCATGTACTGCTTGCTGCTGATTACCTGGACCAGGTGTGTTCTTTCAATCAGATTGTGGAGACATCTGACTGAGCCAATCAAAAGCTGGCTGGGCTTGCAGATCTGGAAAACAGTCAGGGTGGTAGATCTCGAGGACCAGGAATGAGTAGCCCTGTGTTAACACAACCACCAGTGTTGGCATACCCAGACTTCTCTCTCCCCTTCATATTACACACGGACGCCTCTCAGAAAGGCCTCGGGGCAGTTCTTTATCAGAACCAGGACAATAAAATGAGAGTGATAGGGTACGGATCACGCACACTAACACCGGCTGAACAGAACTACCATTTGCACAGCGGAAAGCTTGAGTTTCTAGCTCTAAAGTGGGCCGTCTGCGACAAGTTTAATGACTATCTTTTCTACGCACCCCACTTCACCATCTTTACGGACAATAATCCCCTAACATATGTCCTAAGCACAGCAAAACTCAATGCAGTCGGACATCGTTGGGTGGGACAGCTGGCAGATTTCCATTTCGATATAAAATACCGTCCAGGAAAAGTCAACATTGATGCTGACGTGTTGTCACGCTGTCCACTTGACATTGATGCCTTCATGAAAGAGTGTTCAGAGGAGTTACCAGAAGAAGCAGTTGGTGCAGTCTGGGAGGGAGCAGAAGAGCAAAGTGTGGAGATGTGCCCTGGATAGCAGCCCTCACCCTTGCCTCACCAAACCAGCCTCTCAAAGAGCCTCTGCAAGCCATCAGTCATGAAAGCTTGGTTCAAGAACAAAGAGCAGATCCCACTATAGGAAAAGTCCTAAAGATGAAAGAAAGAGACATCACACCTACAGATAAAGACAAAGAAAAAGTTGATATCAACACAAAAAGACTTATGAGAGAATGGAGTCGGTTACATATTGAAAATGGCCTTCTCTACAGAAAACAACAGAAAGAAAACAGCTGGTCTTGCCTGCTGTTTACAAACAGACAGCTCTGACCCATCTACATAACAACGTGGGCCATGTTGGTGTGGAGAAAGTACTGAACCTCGCTCGAGAACGATTCTACTGGCCTTTCATGAAGAAAGAGATTGAGGAATACGTCACCAGAAAGTGTCCATGCATCAAGCAGAAAAAGCCAGCAACGCATGAGAGAGCACCTATGGGCAGTCTATCATCCAGTGAACCACTCGAACTGGTCAGTATAGACTTTTTGCACTTGGAGTCCTGCAAAGGTGGGTTCGAGTACATTTTGGTTGTGGTGGACCACTTCACAAGGTTCGCACAAGCATACGCAACGAAGAATAAGGCAGCGAAGACTGCAGCAGATCGACTCTTTAACGATTTCATCCCCAGATTTGGATATCCATCCAAACTCCACCACGACCAAGGTCGGGAATTTGAAAACGAACTGTTCAAGTCCCTCAGACAGCTTGCAGGTGTGGGTCATTCGAGAACATCACCCTACCACCCACAGTGCAACCCCGCCGAAAGACTGAATCGCACTTTATTACAGATGCTTCGGACATTGGAGAAAAAGAGACAGTGTTGGAAAGACCATCTGCCCATGTTATACATGCGTATAACTGCACAAAGCATGAAGCAACAGGTTTCTCTCCATACTACCTGTTATATGGCAGACATCCTCGTCTTCCAATCGACATCCTCTTTGGCCTCAGAACCGAAGATGCAGAAGAAACACCACAAGGATATGCCCAGAAATGGAAAGAAAAGATGACTGAGGCTTATCGAATAGCAAGTACAAACAGCCAACACTCAAGCTCCAAAGGTAAAGCAAACTACGACAAACGCTGCAAGGGAGTGACACTACAGCCTGGAGACAGAGTACTTGTACGTAACCTGAGTGAAAGAGGTGGACCTGGCAAACTAAGACCCTACTGGGAAAATTCAATTTACATTGTGAGAGAGCAGATTGGGGATAATCCAGTCTACAAAGTGAGTCCAGAGGCAGGAGGGCGTCCCTTTCGTACTCTCCACAGAAACTTGCTGTTACAAGTAAACGACCTGCCAGTTGACATTGTCCAAGACTCCACATTTGCATCCACATTTGGTATTTTATTTTGATGGCCATTCACTTTTAGTAATTAAAATATAATTTTATTTTATACATTGATTAAATGTAGCCTGTGGAAAAAAAAAAACAAAGAATTAAGTTATGAGTCTGGAAAGCGGAACCTTCGACACTCTTGCAGCGCCTCCAGGTGGCTGAAGACGGGGCAACTTCCTGTTTCCGTCAGAAGTGCTTTGGAGAACGCAGTGAGTGTTCGTGTCATTCCTGCTCAGAGACTCCCTTTTCTTTCCCAGGTTAGTTCCCTAAGCTTTGGTATTGTTCCCAGATAATATTCAGCATTATTTGTTTTGTATTTTTTATTTAAAAGGATAATCTTTAGACTATTTTTCGGCGAGAAACGGCGGGAAAGTCAAACGGGAAGTAGTCCGTGATCTCGCGAGATTTTGTCGGGATGATGAGATTTGGGTTGTGAGCCAGTGTGATAATGGTGGCCATGTAGACTGTTTACATTTATAGCTCTGCATGTAGTTTAATGATATTTGTGGAAATCCTGACCTTACTTAAACATGTTTAAACGCAAAACTGAAATAAATAGTTTTTGTAAAAGTTAAAAAAAGAGATATTAAATTAAAAGGTAAATGTTATTTTGTTATTGTTAAAAATGTTTGTTTCTAAATGTGCAATGTCCAACATTTAAAAGCTAAGAAAGCTAAATAATAGTAAAAAGCAATATTCATTTTGTTTACATTACAATTACAAAATTCAAAGTGAATTAAATGTATGTGATTATTAAGTGTTTCTTTTAGAATTGAATTGTAATGTATTAGAAATGAAAATAGAACACAGAATTGGAATAATTATTGATTTGATATTAATCAGATATTTATTTAGACTTTTGTGGTAAAGCTGTACATTGGACCAAAAGAATGCACTGAATGGAAAATGTATTTTTGTTAATGTCATTTAAAGAAGTGCTTTGGAGAACGCAGTGAGTGTTCGTGTCATTCCTGCTCAGAGACTCCCTTTTCTTTTCCAGACACCAGATTCTTTTTGTTATCGTGGTTACCGCACTCGGGACCCGTAACAAACTGCACTTGTGTGGGAAGTTGAGAGGTTCCAGCTAGATATATATTCCCCTCCAAGCACGGCATGACCTCTGAAACGTAGTCCTTTGAGAGAGGTTGGACCCTTTATCATTCTGGAGTTGCAAATCAAAGATCACATGGGTGACATCAGCATATTCTTTTTTCAGTGCAATTAAATCAGCAGACATTTCCCTTTGGTCAACCAGCTTGCTCCTTCAACAAGTTTGTTTATAACATATCACTAATTCATTTTACAAAGCTACAATAGTAAAGTATAGGTCATTCAGGACCATGCCTACACTTATTACATCATCAGAGAGAGATCAAAGACATAATTTTCTTTGATGTCTGATGACATCATAATTTCACAACTCAAAAATCTAAATACAAGTGGAGTTCCTTTAGTGACAAAAATCAAGGCGGAATTGCAAAAAGTAAAAACATAGCAAAAACGTTCACATCAAGCAAAGAATTGAAAACAGAGATGCAATCAAAAAAAGGTGAAGATTTTGAAATGTCACAGTCTGCTACACTAAGTAGCAAATCCAGCAGGGATTATCCTGTTATCCTGGATAGTGGAAATCACATCTACCTAAAAATAATGAAATTAGGTGAGGGAACTTTTGGGAAGGTGTATCACTATCGAAGACAGGGTTTATCTAAAAAAGAAGTGGCTATAAAATTTGTCGGCCAAACTGCAGGACTAAAAGAAGTTGAAATGATCAAGAGGGTTTCTTTTATAGGGGCTGATGAAAATAATCTCCTAAATGTGCTAGAATTCTTCAAACACAAGTTAAAAATATGCATTGTGTCAGAAAAGCTTGAAATAACATTACTAGAATTGTTTGCAAAAAGAAATTACAAGCCATTCTCGCTCTCTGAAATCCGACCAGTTGCTCAGCAGCTGCTGGTTGCTTTAACAGCTCTGAGGAGGATGAGTATTGTTCATTGCGACATCAAACCAAACAATATAATGTTTGTAAATCTCCATACGTCTCCTTATAAGGTCAAACTAATTGATTTTGGTTTGACTAAGAGAAGGACTAAATTAAATCGCCTGTCCACCATTCAGATATTGGGATACAGGGCTCCGGAGGTAGTCTTTGGTTGTAAAATTGATGAACCTGTGGACGTGTGGAGTGTTGGATGTGTTTTGGCCAGTATGTATAAAGGCAAACACTTCTATCCTAGAAATTGTTTGTATGACTATATAGCATCTATTGTACATATGCAAGGTCAACCTCAGACGACAGCTTGTTTAATTGTGTACGTCTGAATGAATTCTTTAAGCTTGCAAGATCTTCAAAAGGCAGTAAATTCGTATTCAAAAGACCTAGTGAATATGAGGTCAGTTCTGATGAACGTAAAAGAATAAGGGTCAAAGAGGATTTCTTTGATCACGAGTTCACATTAGACGACCTGCTAGATATACGCCTAGGGGAAGCAGAATTCGTTGAGGACTATTTAGACACAATGAAATTCAAATCCTTTATTAGGAGGTTGCTGTGTGTCGATCAGGAAAAAAGAATCAACCTGAGATAGCTCTTACCCATAATTTTTAACCATGGAGCACTTTTCCGATGGTTCAGATGATTCTTACTTAACGACAGCACAGAATTTCATGAGAGTGTGTCAGCCCATACAAGATTTAAAATTAAATGCAGCTACTGCTCATTTACTACATATTTACAAAAAACAGGATCAAGGGGAAAGCTCAGAACAGAAAAGTTTTTCTCAAAGAGTGAAATCATTTTTTGCTAAAACTTTTCGCTTTAAATCTTTCTCTTCTGCTGAGCAGTCCGGACATGGGACAAAAACGAAGGCATGTGCAAATTCTAAAGAGGTCCACAGTGGAGCTTCAGGAAAGAAACTAGGTTCCAAAAAATTAAGAGCAAGAAAACCCTGTGCATCTGAACAACAGCTGCAGACGCAAGAAAAGTCGCTCAACAGAAGCTCAACAAAAAAACAAAATGGTAGTGGAACCCTTAAGAAAACAGGGAAAACACCACCAAAAGTGAGGCCTAAGAGAAAAATAAACACCTCCAATAATGTTGTCAGTGGCTCAGGTCTAGTAGTGTCAAAAGAGGAGTCGAAGGAAGAAGACAGTTTGTACCAACGTGGACACCATCGAAAAACAGAACAGTAGTCGAAGTGTTTATGATGGGAAAACTGAAAAAAAGAACCACATGTTGGGCCTGAGACTGACAAAGAAATCTCTAAAGAGAAGCTTGAGAAAACTTTTGCAAAAAGAGAAACTCCAGTTGAGTGGAGACTCAAGCTCACTTTTTAAAGAATTCGGAGATTTTTCTAAAAAATTTAGATTGTGAATGATATTAGGTATAAGGTAGGTATAGCCTGTCTTAGCAGTTCTTTTTTTGAGGAAAGAATCATAGGATTAATAGTTTAGTATCAATTAATTAGTATTAGGATTAATTTTTATAATAAAAGTAGAATTTTAAAAAAAAAACAGGCATTTTAGGACATTGTAGGGTATCATATAGATATAATGTAGGTACAGCCTGTCTTATCAGTGTTTTTGATTAAGGAAAGAATCATAGGATTATTAGTTTAGTATTAATTAATTAGTATTAGGATTAATTTTTTATAATAAAAAGTAGAAATTAAAAAAAGTAAAAACAGGCATTTTAGGAAATTGTAGGGTACCGTGCATTCTTACGAATGCATGGTAGTAGGGGGGTAGGAAAATTATTATTAGTTATATTTTGATCAAAAAAATGATATAATTAATATTTTAGTGCTTTATAAAATTTAGAAAAAAAAAAATGAAAAAAAGTATTGTAGGGCATTGTAGAGTTCTATGCACTCTTAGCAGTGTATGGTAGTAGGTTTATAAGAAAATTAGCATCATTTATATTTTGATCAAAAAAATTGTAGGGTTTGTATTTTTGTGCTCTAAAATTAAGTTATGATTTTAAAAAAAGAGCACTGTAGGGTAACTTAAAATGTTTTGTACATGTCCTTGTTAAATTAGATTGGAATAGTAGGATTATACATCAACTCATTTATTTGTAAAATATCTGAAGTACATACAAATTCAAATTCAATATATCTTTTTCTGTTTGGATGACTTTAACGTGGACTCAATCAGTGAAATAGTACAAAACAATAATATGTGCAGTCATAAAAATCAAAAAGCATCTAAAACTGTCTTGAAGAGGCACATTTAGACTAGTTGATGTGTGTAAAGTCAAAGTAAAATAAAAATAAAAAAAATGGATTTTTTTCCCTCCGTGAACCGGCATCTTAACGTGGTGGGGGGTTTGAGTGCTTGAGTGATCCCTGGAGCTTTTCTGTCTGAGGCTTGTGACCCTGAAGGGGTCTCCCAGACAGAAAGGTTCTGGATGACAAGCCAGACTAAGAGCGGTTCAGAATCCCTTTCAAGTGCATCAGAAGATTCCATTATGTCTTCTGGTTTGGTGTCACTAGTGCTCCATTCTGGAGCCAGGCCTGGGGTTGGCATTTACTGTTGATTGTGACTCCTCCCATAGACCGTGGTTGTGTCCAGACCAATAAACAATGTGGAATTACTCTCTGGTTGTCCCAACACCGGCAGAAGAGCTCAAAAGCAGCAGGCACAATGTAGTTAGGGTGATAATTGAAGGGAGGTGCCTCGGCAGCCCAAACTCCGGTCATTCAACTTGGCTTTTGGGACATAGAACGGCACCTCTCTGGGAGGGAAGGAGCCTGCACTTGTGTGGGAAGTTGAGAGGTTCCAGCTAGATATATATTCCCCTCCAAGCACGGCATGACCTCTGAAACGTAGTCCTTTGAGAGAGGTTGGACCCTTTATCATTCTGGAGTTGCAAATCAAAGATCACATGGGTGACATCAGCATATTCTTTTTTCAGTGCAATTAAATCAGCAGACATTTCCCTTTGGTCAACCAGCTTGCTCCTTCAACAAGTTTGTTTATAACATATCACTAATTCATTTTACAAAGCTACAATAGTAAAGTATAGGTCATTCAGGACCATGCCTACACTTATTACATCATCAGAGAGAGATCAAAGACATAATTTTCTTTGATGTCTGATGACATCATAATTTCACAACTCAAAAATCTAAATACAAGTGGAGTTCCTTTAGTGACAAAAATCAAGGCGGAATTGCAAAAAGTAAAAACATAGCAAAAACGTTCACATCAAGCAAAGAATTGAAAACAGAGATGCAATCAAAAAAAGGTGAAGATTTTAAAATGTCACAGTCTGCTACACTAAGTAGCGAATCCAGCAGGGATTATCCTGTTATCCTGGATAGTGGAAATCACATCTACCTAAAAATAATGAAATTAGGTGAGGGAACTTTTGGGAAGGTGTATCACTATCGAAGACAGGGTTTATCTAAAAAAGAAGTGGCTATAAAATTTGTCAGCCAAACTGCAGGACTAAAAGAAGTTGAAATGATCAAGAGGGTTTCTTTTATAGGGGCTGATGAAAATAATCTCCTAAATGTGCTAGAATTCTTCAAACACAAGTTAAAAATATGCATTGTGTCAGAAAAGCTTGAAATAACATTACTAGAATTGTTTGCAAAAAGAAATTACAAGCCATTCTCGCTCTCTGAAATCCGACCAGTTGCTCAGCAGCTGCTGGTTGCTTTAACAGCTCTGAGGAGGATGAGTATTGTTCATTGCGACATCAAACCAAACAATATAATGTTCGTAAATCTCCATACGTCTCCTTATAAGGTCAAACTAATTGATTTTGGCTTGACTAAGAGAAGGACTAAATTAAATCGCCTGTCCACCATTCAGATATTGGGATACAGGGCTCCGGAGGTAGTCTTTGGTTGTAAAATTGATGAACCTGTGGACGTGTGGAGTGTTGGATGTGTTTTGGCCAGTATGTATAAAGGCAAACACTTCTATCCTAGAAATTGTTTGTATGACTATATAGCATCTATTGTACATATGCAAGGTCAACCTCCAGACGACAGCTTGTTTAATTGTGTACGTCTGAATGAATTCTTTAAGCTTGCAAGATCTTCAAAAGGCAGTAAATTCGTATTCAAAAGACCTAGTGAATATGAGGTCAGTTCTGATGAACGTAAAAGAATAAGGGTCAAAGAGGATTTCTTTGATCACGAGTTCACATTAGACGACCTGCTAGATATACGCCTAGGGGAAGCAGAATTCGTTGAGGACTATTTAGACACAATGAATTCAAATCCTTTATTAGGAGGTTGCTGTGTGTCGATCAGGAAAAAAGAATCAAACCTGAGATAGCTCTTACCCATAATTTTATAACCATGGAGCACTTTTCCGATGGTTCAGATGATTCTTACTTAACGACAGCACAGAATTTCATGAGAGTGTGTCAGCCCATACAAGATTTAAAATTAAATGCAGCTACTGCTCATTTACTACATATTTACAAAAAACAGGATCAAGGGGAAAGCTCAGAACAGAAAAGTTTTTCTCAAAGAGTGAAATCATTTTTTGCTAAAACTTTTCGCTTTAAATCTTTCTCTTCTGCTGAGCAGTCCGGACATGGGACAAAAACGAAGGCATGTGCAAATTCTAAAGAGGTCCACAGTGGAGCTTCAGGAAAGAAACTAGGTTCCAAAAAATTAAGAGCAAGAAAACCCTGTGCATCTGAACAACAGCTGCAGACGCAAGAAAAGTCGCTCAACAGAAGCTCAACAAAAAAACAAAATGGTAGTGGAACCCTTAAGAAAACAGGGAAAACACCACCAAAAGTGAGGCCTAAGAGAAAAATAAACACCTCCAATAATGTTGTCAGTGGCTCAGGTTCTAGTAGTGTCAAAAGAGGAGTCCGAAGGAAGAAGACAGTTTGTACCAACGTGGACACCATCGAAAATCAGAACAGTAGTCGAAGTGTTTATAATGGTAAAACTGACAAAAAAGAACCACATGTTGGGCCTGAGACTGACAAAGAAATCTCTAAAGAGAAGCTTGAGAAAAACTTTTGCAAAAAAGAGAAACTCCAGTTGAGTGGAGACTCAAGCTCACTTTTTAAGAGAATTCGGAGATTTTTCTCTAAAAAATTTAGATTGTGAATGATATTAGAAATAAGGTAGGTATAGCCTGTCTTAGCAGTTCTTTTTATTGAGGAAAGAATCGTAGGATTAATAGTTTAGTATCAATTAATTAGTATTAGGATTAATTTTTTATAATAAAAAGTAGAAATTAAAAAAAGTAAAAACAGGCATTTTAGGACATTGTAGGGTATCATATAGATATAATGTAGGTACAGCCTGTCTTATCAGTGTTTTTGATTAAGGAAAGAATCATAGGATTATTAGTTTAGTATTAATTAATTAGTATTAGGATTAATTTTTTATAATAAAAAGTAGAAATTAAAAAAAGTAAAACAGGCATTTTAGGACATTGTAGGCGTGACGGCATGCTTACGAATGCATGGTAGTAGGGGGTAGGAAAATTATTATTAGTTATATTTTGATCAAAAAAATGATATAATTAATATTTTAGTGCTTTATAAAATTTAGAAAAAAAAAATGAAAAAAAAAGTATTGTAGGGCATTGTAAAGTACCATGCACTCTTAGCAGTGTATGGTAGTAGGTTTATAAGAAAATTAGCATCATTTATATTTTGATCAAAAAAATTGTAGGGTTTATATTTTTGTCCTCTAAAATTAAGTTATGATTAAAAAAAAAAGAGCACTGTAGGGTAACTTGAAATGTTTTGTACATGTCCTTGTTAAATTAGATTAGATTAGTAGGATTATACATCAACTCATTTATTTGGAAAATATCTGAAGTACATACAAATTCAAATTCAATATATCTTTTTCTGTTTGGATGACTTTAACGTGGACTCAATCAATGAAATAGTACAAAACAATAATATGTGCAGTCATAAAAATCAAAACAGCATCTAAAAACTGTCTTGAAGAGGCACATTTAGACTAGTTGATGTGTGTAAAGTCAAAGTAAAAATAAAAAAAAAAAAAAACTGGATTTTTTCCCCTCCGTGAACCGGCATCTTAACGTGGTGGGGGGTTTGAGTGCTTGAGTGATCCCTGGAGCTTTTCTGTCTGAGGCTTGTGACCCTGAAGGGGTCTCCCAGACAGAAAGGTTCTGGATGACAAGCCAGACTAAGAGCGGTTCAGAATCCCTTTCAAGTGCATCAGAAGATTCCATTATGTCTTCTGGTTTGGTGTCACTGGTGCTCCATTCTGGAGCCAGGCCTGGGGTTGGCATTTACTGTTGATTGTGACTCCTCCCACAGACCGTGGTTGTGTCCAGACCAATAAACAATGTGGAATTACTCTCTGGTTGTCCCAACACCGGCAGAAGAGCTCAAAAGCAGCAGGCACAATGTAGTTAGGGTGATAATTGAAGGGAGGTGCCTCGGCAGCCCAAACTCCGGTCATTCAACTTGGCTTTTGGGACATAGAACGGCACCTCTCTGGGAGGGAAGGAGCCTGCACTTGTGTGGGAAGTTGAGAGGTTCCAGCTAGATATATATTCCCCTCCAAGCATGGCATGACCTCTGAAACGTAGTCCTTTGAGAGAGGTTGGACCCTTTATCATTCTGGAGTTGCACATGGTGAGAGGTGTTGGGCTGATGTGGCCTTACCCGTGAACCCCCAGCGCCGGGGTGTTGGAGGTCTTGGGTTGACGTGTCCCGCGCCTGTACCCCTGGAAGTGGTCTGTTTGCCCCGCAGAGATTACTCTCGCGTACAAAGCTGTGTCTGGTCTGGAGGAAACCTGGAGACTGACTCCCCTGTCAGAGCGGCACGTTTTCGAGTTTTCTGGAGGAAAAGCGACTCATCAAATCTGGTGGAAGTTCCGAGGGTGACGCGCTCCGCTGCTGAGTCATCACTGGAGACCGCTGACCCGCCGTTGACACCAGGGAGGTTTGGATTAATCAATGCTCGATCTATTATGAACAAAACTTTTACCTTTCTGATGCACAGAAGCTGGATTTTCTGGGCATCGTGGAAAGCTGAATCCCTCCTGCTCAGACAGGTGTTCTGCTGGAACTTTTACCAGAAAACTGTTTGTGTTTTAATGTGCTGCAATCTGTGGGCAGAGGAGGAGGTCTGGAGAGTGTTTTTAAGTTGCATTTTAATTTTAGACACCTCACACCACCTTTACTTTGTAACTCTTTTGAGTTTTGTCTTTTTTATTCAGGCCCATCCTCTTAGGAATTTTAATACATCGTCCTCCTAAGATTAATGTAAAGTTTTTAATCAGATTTTTCTGAACTGCTGTACACTTTTATGCCTAAATACTCATGATTCTGGGGGTTTTAATATCCATGTGTGCAGTGGGTTTCTGATCCAACACACTTGGCTCTCTCTTTTGGGTTTCCTCTCCCCTCTGTTGAGACTGTGGAGACTGCATTCTCTGATCATTCAGCAGAGTTATTTGACTTTGTTCTGCCATTGATGATTGTCCCTAAACCTGCTCCTGTCAGGTCCGGGCTTGGACGAAGGAAAAGCTGCTGAATTTTCTGCTTTATTTTCACTGGAGTGGTAGACTTTATACTCAACCCTGATCACCACAGATTCTCTCCTCTCTGCTTGATCTGCTGTGCTCTAAAATCTTGGATGAGATTGCCCCCCCCACCATCAGAAAACCAAGACACACATCTGAACGCTCGATTTCTCTGTTGAAATCCGTGCCTTGAGACGGGACAGCAGAAAAGCTGAGAGAAAATTTAAGAATGACCCAGGATCTTCTGAGGGATAAACTGTACATCTACAATGAAGCTGTCACAAAAGCTAGGAGACCATTTAACTGTAATATTATCTCCAGGTGATCAACAAATCCTTTTTAACAATTTGTGTCCTTTATTTGACTCAGGTGGGAGTGGAAACTTAATGGACAGCTCTGTATAAAATTGTGAAAAGTTTTGTGTATTTTTTAAGGACAAGGTTCCTGATATCAGGTTACTGATCCACTTACTTTCCACCAACTCCATCGACACCAACAGCTAAGCTTGAACCATTTTCATGGGGTAAGATAGCTTTCAAAAAGAAACGTACTCATAAATAATATTTTGCATTCATATTCATGAATACAAAGTTGTGCATACATTTATATTTTGTTTTATAACTTTAAAGAAAAAATATGAATACAACTTTTAGTTTTACGTTTAACATGGAGCCGCTGCAGATCGGAATCGCTCTTTTCTGGAAATATTCTTATTTTTAAAGGCTTATTTAGACTTTTTATATTAATTATCGGGAATATATTTTTAAGAAAGTGGGAAAATGTCAAGTTTTACTGGATATTATTCAAAATTGAAGTTTAAAACGAATGAAAACTATGGTGAACGAGCATTCTGGTAGTACTTGAACGCATCCCTCACGGACAAATTTGTGAGACGTGAAAAGAGTCTCACCACAGATTTGTGCGTAACTGATGAGTTGTGTGTGCGTAAGAGGTGATTTGTGCATATTTTTTAAAGATTTTTGTGTGTAATTAGTTTCAAGCTGTTGTTTTAATTTAATTTGTGCATGTGTAAATTGTAATTTATATTTTTTTTATTTTTACATTTTTTTCAATTTTGCACAAAATGTATTATTCGAGTTACAAATCAAGAATTATGCACGCACAAATCCAACGTTATGCACAAATCAAGAATTATACATACACGAATCAAGAATACGCACGCACAGATCCTAATTTAGGCACAAATCAGAGTAAGTCTATTTTCTCACCCAAGTTCCTCCATTACTGCCTTTTAGCATCAGCCAAGCTTTTTTTATTCTATTTTATGTTGGTTAAATCTGTTTTCAAATTGTTTTATCTGGTTTTACCTCTGTTTGAAAGGATTTTACTTGGTTTTATGCCTTTTATTCTTTTTGTTTTACTATTACACAATGCTCTGTGTCTGCTTTCCTTGTGTACGGCACTGAGGGCCTCCTTGACAGGCAGTGGAAGGTGCTTTATAAATCAATAAATGAAATGAAATGAACTTCTGTTTTTAAAACTTTGCTTTACATCTTTTATCATTCAGAACAGATATTCTTTGCCTTTTTCCAAATTGTCTTTATTTCTATTTGCAGTAGTTCAACAGCTGCTCTCCCCCATCTAATTCCTGCCTCACATGTTCAGCTTTAGAGACAAGGACTAAGAGGACGCTCTGATAATCCAGGATTTCTATGGCGACCGGTTAATATAAAAACAGCTATGCTTTCATCTATTTCTAAACTATAGTTCATACAAACTGAAAACAATTTAATTTGCTCTTTTAAGTACAAAATGTCAACCTATTATGCACAAAATAAGCAAATCCATGCTTCCAACAAAGCATCTGTCACATGTTTATTTACTGCTTTATTTTCAATAAACAATAAAACAGTAAACCAATTTACATTTTAGGAAGAATAGCCACACTTCCAACAACAGAAACACTCAAAACTCAGACGGGATGTTCTCACATGAAAACACTGATAACAGAAACAAAACCACAATTGGTTCAAACGAACCAAAACATCAAATCACAAGAAAAGAGACTGAATAAATCCAGTCTGAATGGTCTGATAAGTAAACACAAACATGAGATGCAGCAAAAAGTAGCAAAAAGCTTGTTTCAGGGTGTTTTCAATTTGCTTTCAGAAAGTAATTTTAAGACATACATTTGCCTTTCAAAGGTTGAAGAGTTTGTTAAATAAAATAAATTGTAATGAACAAGAAAAAAAAGATTATGCTACAAAAATGTACATAAAACCTTAATTATAACATTTTATTTTATTTATCCTGTCTGTTTGAACTTGTTTTAAAGAAAAAGACAAATAATTACTATTTTTTATACTATACGCTTTTTTTTATAATTACCAGAAGTCTGTGGCAGTACGTTTAAGCAAATATGTATATTGTTTTCTTCAAACAGACAGCTTGAATAAAGCTCACATACATACAAACTCCCAAAGTAAGTTATTATAATGGAAACATCCAACAGTTTGTTAAAAATGTTAACGTTTCTGGTCAAGTTCTGTTAAAAGACCTACATTTTTCTACAAAGAGTTTGTGCTCAGCGGATGGGGGCCTTCAGCGCAGCATCCACCTCCTCCTCAGGCAGCAGCGTGTGCCACTGGGCCACTGGACGCCTGGGGTTGGCCAACATGTCGGACCAATGGCGCAGCCCGACTCCGGAGGCGCCGTAACCGATCCAGCACTTGCCAATGGGATCGTTGCTGCCCAGCTTATCGTAGTCATAGACTGTGATGAGGACCTGCACTTTCTACAGAGAAAACAGAGAGAACCTTTTATTGCTGAGGTTTTTATTTCGTCTTTCAAATTCTATCGTAGAACTAGAAACCCTATTCACTGATGAAGGCAGGATTATATCCACTGTGTCTGTGTTTGGTAAAATTTTATATTTCAATGACTTTGATTTTGATAGGTTTAGGTTAAACCTAATCCAAACAGGTGGTAGTATCATGGTCAAGGAAGAGGCACTCCATGCCCTCATCATATCTAATACATACTTTAAAGTTTGTTACAAACTGCTGTAATCTGGGGAGAAGAAACGCCAGCTGACAATTAAAATAAAGATGGAAATTGAATGGAAAATTAGAGAAAAGCTGAAAAGTGCTTTTACTACAATCACCTTTTTTGAACTAAAAAAAATTTAGTCCAAAAAATATTTATAAACTCTCAGGTTTCTGATGATTGGACGAAGCAAAAGACAGTAAGGAAATTTACTTGGAACAAATTTCTGACTTGTTAACTTTCAAAATAATTCATTTGAGATAAAAAGCATCCTTTGTGAATTATTTCTAGTACATCCACCCCAGACAGCTGGTTGTAGAGCGCCTGCTCTGAACCTTGGAGATGATTGGTTTGGATCCATGGAAGATTCATTGCAAATAGGACACAATGCCTCCCATTCATAAGGGGTTCAAGTGGAGGTTTAATCATTTAATACTAGAGATTTTGCTTCAAACTAATTTAATTTGTTGAAAATTTCCACAGGTATTGTTATTGTGAAACACAGAAAAGCAGCTTTGTACTGATATGCAACACTGCGCTGGTTTACTACAGCCATGTCCTCCTCCGACCACCAGAGGGAGCCCTCTCTTGAGTGCTAATCATCTTCAGCACCTTCCTCACTACAATTCCCATCAGCCACCACTTCAGTCTTCTCCATGCTGTAACGAAGGAGCTGAGGCGAGTGGACCCATGTGCAACTCGTATTTAATAGTAACAGCAACAGGAACGAGGACAAGGGAAAAACGTGGTCAAGAGACAAGCCAGGGTCAAACATAGGAGAAAGGCGGGAAACGAAGAACAGACGAGAGTCAAAACACAGAAAGGCCAAAGAAGGATTGCTCAGACGTAATGAATGCACAGAAACAAATCAAGACTTCACAGGGAGTAGAGGCTGGAGCAGGCATACTGTATATACAACACTGATGATGATGAGAAACAGCTGGTGGTGTCAGGAAAATGGCGGCTGATGCATGATGGGAAATTGAGTCCAGAAGGATGACAGATCCTGTTAGTACTCTGGTGAGGGCTCCCTCTGGTGGTTGGAGACGGGGATGACTGGCTGGGTCCTGACACATGCACAGCTGATCATCCTCATCCTCATCAAAACCACCAGCATTTCTACCAACTCCAGCCTCAACGTCAGTGCGAAGTCTTGATCGTCTTTATCCGTCATTCTGTTTATTTCTTCTGCCTCGTCTCTGTGTTTTTGACCATTGCCTGCCCTTTTTGACACTGTCTATGTCTTGCTCTCGCTCTGTACCATTAAATCGTTTGCAAATGAATCCAAACGTCTCAGCCTCTTCATTACAGTAGCTGCACATCGGCACAGAGCTGCCTTTCTCAACATCAGAATCATTCGGTTTACACTGACTCCTTGCATACCAGTGCGAGGTTGCTTCAGAACACATTGGGATTGCATTTATTGTGTAAACGATTGAAGAGTTATGGTAATTCAAAGGACATCAACACTGGAGCTTAAGTGGCCAAGTGGTTCCTGATCACAGCATGACTGCAGTACACTACTTCCCCCCTTGGATGGGTCAAGGTTTGGGACACCAAAATGCATCTGATGGAGAACCAACCTGGATCTGGGAGAAGGGAATCTCAAAGCTGAAGCTCTCGTTGAAATAAGGATTTAGGGTGTTTTGTTTGACGGATGTCTTCTTTTTCTTGAGTCTCTTGCCGTTGTGCTGCAGCACCACCTTCACAAAAGGATCTGGAACAGACAAGCACACATGGATCCATACATATGTTCTCTGTCAACAGCCCCCCCCATCTCTTGTTTACACCTCCTTTATGCTGGGTGTACTCAAGGTAGTGGTTGGATCCTACGGTGGCCGAGACGGCTCACATGATTGCAAAAGCCAAAACACAACGGCAAAAGCCAAAACACAAACGACAAAAGCCGAAACACGAAGACAAACGCCGAAACACGACGGCAAACGCCGAAACACGACGGCAAAAGCCGAAGCACGACGGCAAAAGCCGAAACACGACGGCAAAAGCCGAAACACGACGGCAAAAGCCGGAGCACGACGGCAAAAGCCGGAGCACGACGGCGAAAGCCGAAGCACACCGACGAAAGCCAAAACACAACGGCGAAAGCCAAAACACAACGGCAAAAGCCACAGCACTCCAGCAAAAGCCAACACAAAACGGAAACGAATCAGAACGGAAGTGAATAATGGACTTTTTTTTCTTAACCTTTCATTCAGTTTCAAGCTATTGGCGATTCTTGAGAGATACGTGATTTTGGTAAGGGATAGGTGAGGGTGGACGTTCGGTCTTGCCGCTTTTATTTCTTCTTTCAAAGCCTTCACGGAGAGGTTTCGGGGAGAAAAAAAGGAGGGCGGAGGAGGGAAAACGGGATCTGGTTTTTTGTCTGCCATTCTTTCTTTTTACCTATTTTTATTACTTTTAAATACCTTCCACGTTATCGCCAGTGTAAACCCTAATACTGGGGATCTATATATTGAGTTTAAACGTGTGGCTACGCAAGCTGTGTGGTGGCCTAATGGGTAGCACACTTGGTTAGTGTCCCAAAGGGTGTGGGTTTGAGGCTTGCGGGAGTCATTTAGTATGTATACATTTTTTTTCTGTAAAAAAAAAAAAAGTATCATACTGATTCTTACGTACATTTTAAGAATCAAAATAAATAAATACTTCTTGCAACATAATTCCAGGTAGTTTAGTCATTTTTGTTGCATGGGGTGCATGGCGAAAAGGGAATTTTGGCGCCGTGTGCCACAACCCCACCATCCTGAACTGAAACGACGTAACTGCCTGGAATTATGTTGCAAGAAGTATTTATTTATTTTGATTCTCAAAATGTACGTAAGAACCACGAATGATACATTTTTTTTTTTTTTTTTTTTTTACAGAAAAAAAATGTATACATACTAAATGTCTCCCGCAAGCCTCGAACCCACACCCTATGGGACACTAACCAAGTGTGCTACCCATTAGGCCACCACACAGCTTGCGTAGCCACACGTTTAAACTCAATATATAGATCCCCAGTATTAGGGTTTACACTGGCGATAACGTGGAAGGTATTTAAAAGTAATAAAAAATAGGTAAAAAAGAAAGAATGGCAGACAAAAAACCAGATCACGTTTTCCCTCCTCCGCCCTCCTTTTTTTCTCCCCCGAAACCTCTCCGTGAAGGCTTTGAAAGAAGAAGTAAAAGCGGCAAGACCGAACGTCCACCCTCACCTATCCCTTACCAAAATCACGTATCTCTCAAGAATCGCCAATAGCTTGAAACTGAATGAAAGGTTAAGAAAAAAAAGTCCATTATTCACTTCCGTTCTGATTCGTTTCCGTTTTGTGTTGGCTTTTGCTGGAGTGCTGTGGCTTTTGCCGTTGTGTTTTGGCTTTCGTTCGGTGTGCTTCGGCTTTTGCCGTCGTGCTTCGGCTTTTGGTGCCGTCGTGTTTCGGCTTTTGCCGTCGTGTTTCGGAGTTGTGTTTTGGCTTTTGCCGTTGTGTTGTGGCTTTTGCAATCATGTGAGCCGTCTCGGCCACCGTAGGATCCTACCCAGGCAGTTGAAGCCAAACACAGGTATGTTACAGAGCCAAAATCCCAGCCAGGCAACAACATGGAATAGCACTCAAACCATTCATCAATACACCAATCGATCAATCCAGTCTTCCATGCATCTTCAGAACACAGTGAATTCCTTTCATGGTCAAAAAGTTGCTGGAGCCAACCAAGCTATTTTTGGGCAGAGGTGTGTCGTTGCAGGACTCCACAACCCAACTTACATGCACAGCTAGAGATAGTTTAAAAACATCCATTAAACTATGAAGCCAACACATTCTCATTCACATTTTGACACATGGTTAAGGACCCTCCACGTCACAATTTAACGTTTGCGGTGTCCCCGATTCGTTATTTTTTAATGTGCTGGATGTTCCAATTAAATCAAGGCTCCCTGCAAATCAGTACCGGGATGTAGACTGCACCGGTGTCCTACGCTAACCTTAACCTAGAACCAAACGTGGATCTGTGCCAGTTCCGCATGCGGTATCAGTTGCAGGACCAGACGTGGACCAGGCTAGGGCTTGGGTACAGATACTGACACATCTCTGCATTTGGGTAAAATGACTGCACCCCTGATTTAATTGGAACAGTCACCACTTTAAAAAAATGACAAGATAAGGAAACCATAAAAGTTAAAAAGTGACGTGGAGGGGTACTTCACCATGTGTCAATATCTGATGACCTGGGAGGGAGAATGTGCTGATGAAGAATGTTTTTGGACGGTGGGAGGAAGCCAGAGTGCCAGAGAAAACCCACACATGCATGAGGAGAACATGTAAACTCCACACAGGAACGACCCAGCTGGGAATTGAGTCAGGGCCTTCTCACTGTGATGTAAGAACGGTAACTGAAACCCAATCCCAAGAGCCAGTTTCGAGCCACTAGCTGCACCAAACACTCGGTGGGAAGAAGTCAGATTGCACCGGAAAAATCCATTTAAGCAAACATTCATCCATCATCCATGACATTTATGCTGTGATGTGAGACAACTTTCTCTCCTTTAGGTATTTACCTGACAGTCCTCCCACATCCATCTTCTTCAGATTCTTGGCTTCCATTATATTAACCGTTAGCTTGCCGGCCGTGGGGACATAACGCAGGGAAATGCAGATATCACCCAATTTCTCTTGCTGTCAGGAAAAATATGAAAGTTTATTTTTTGATGTTATTAATTAATGTTAAATTCACTGTAAATATGATATACCATATAAATCAACAACCTCCTCTTTTTCTCCTCCAACCAGATCCTTCCATTCGTGTATTGGTTGTCCAAGGTCAATACTATTCATGGGGATCTTTATTTCACCAATGACATCATGTTTTCCAAAACGATCAAAGTCAAAGACCTGCAGCACCAAAGTCTGACCACCCAACTCACTGTAGGGTATCTGAAAGAGGAAGAGGGAAGTTCTGGGTGAATGAGCTGCAGACAACAGAAAAAAAAGTCAAGTTAAACATCGTGAAGTTCTGTAGATTAATGAACCTTGAAAGTAAACGTCTCATTGAAGACGGGGCAGAGATTCTTGCGTTGGACTTTAGTCTCAAACTTTTTTTTCTTGTCTGGTAACATGTAGACTTTGACGTAGGGGTCAGAAGTGCCCCCCATGTCCATGGCTGGTAGGTCTTGAGCCTGAAGGATGCCCACTATGAGCTGAGAGATGGAAAAAAGATCAGGTTTAGTTTAGCTGTGAAAAGCAACTTTTCCTGATATTTATACAACCCATTCTCATCCCCAAGTTGTCACATGTTAATGCTTGATCAAGGACCCCTCCGTGACCATATTTGACATTTTGGGTGTCCTCCATTGGTCGTTTTTTGTCGTGCTGGCTGTTCGTAAAATCAAGGTCAAGCCGGGACACAGTACGGATCCTCGTTCGTGTCTATACCCCCAGTTACAATGTATCGAATGCGGTACTGAAACAGATCAACGAACCTGCGATCCTACGCATCCATATTGGACTCTGCTGGTTGTGATCAGTGTGCTCCGCTTGGTACGTCGGTTCCAGTGGTTGAACAGTGGCACAAAAAACAAGCGAGTTACAGCGACCTAGAAGCAGACAGTTGCGGAATTGGCACAGCTGCAATGCCAGGATTGCCAGCCATGTGTATACAGGTTCAGGTATGCTGCTGGGTACTGCGAACATGCTCCCAGCGCAACCGTGTACAAGGACGAGTTCAAGTACGGTTGGGACAGCGCAGACACAAAAAGCACATGCGTGTTGGGGACACTTTGACTGTGAGAGCAGCAGACAGCAGCAGTTGGGGTGCAATCAGACAAATCATTGATCAGAACGGGTGAACATTAGCAGCATGTTGATTCATCAATAGCAGCATGCATTATTAGATATGATTATATACGTGAATATTGGACATAGCAATCACAAATATACAATTCAACTCCAATCCATCATATTCCATTTCATTCAGCAAAACGCAATATTAATCGAATACTTGAATCTTTAGCTAGTAGCAGCCATCTAACACAGGGGTGTCAAACTCAATCACACAAGGGCCAGATCCGGCCCCCGGGCCTTGACTTTGTCACATGTGATCCAACACAAAAAGGCTCCATCGGGTTGATCAAATGCTATAAGGGAATTACTTGATTTTTCAAATACTTCAAGCTGCCGTTAGATTGTTAAGCATGTGTGTAAACATTCAGAGTAACCATTTATTTCACTTTACGCCATCTTTTGTGATATTGCACTGATAATACATTTTCCATTTATTGTGCACAGTGTACCTGGTTATCAGTAAAGTTATAATCCAGTGAGTACTCCAGTTTTCCAAAGAACTCCTTCTCCTCCTCCTCCTTCCCTTCTTCTCCCTCCTAAAAAACAAAATCAAGACGTTAATTTTTTCACTTTAACCTCTTGTGCACATCACTTTTTAAACAATTCCCATGGCAGTGGGGAGTGAGGTTCGGTTTCTTTCTGAGGTACGGTGGAGTTTGGATCTTTTTTCCAGGACATTTAATACAATAAAGCTATGGCTGTCATCACTAGTCTCAACCTGGATGACAGCCAGACAGCTGTGGACAGCTGAACAGAGATTACAGTCAAACAAAAAACACAGTGAGACTCTGAATAGGGTCATCTTTATCTTCTATCTATCTATCTATCTATCTATCTATCTATCTATCTATCTATCTATCTATCTATCTATCTATCTATCTATCTATCTATCTATCTATCTATCTATCTATCTATCTATCTATCTATCTATCTATCTATCTATCTATCTATCTATCTATCTATCTAGTATCTTCCAACCACTCAGATGAATGGGTAAATAAACATCTTTATTCATTTCCATGTGCATGTAATGTAATCTATTGTGCAGCTGTCAACATGACACAAACATTTTAAAAAGAGAATGTAAGTTATTCTAAAAACTTGTTCTTTTTCTTTTTATGCTTTTGTGCTTATTTGTACTAAAGAAAATCATATTTGACAAAGTTGAGTTCAGGTTAGAATTCATGCAGATCACACAAATGGTGCACGAAGTGGTGTCTGCGTAGTTCACTTAAATTTACCCGCACACCTGCGGGTAAGTCCAATCAGTAATGAGCCAGTACTTCCACCTTATTAATAATGGGACGTAGGGGCTTTATAAGGCGGCATCATCACGTCAAAGGCGTGTGGAACTTGCATTAACCTTACAAATTCTTCACAATAAACCTACCACACACACAACAATGGTACGTTCCATTTTGATGACTTCCTAAAAAATGCTTTCACACTGAACACAATTGCTGCGGCAGAGGTGAACAGATTCAATGTTAAGTCAATGGTACAGACATGAATTGAGGCGATCTGAAGTCCCGTGGTGCGAATTGAGCTCGGTTTCAGTGGTGAGGCGCAAACTGGGCGGCTCAACCACAATTTAAATATCTGAAGTTTGGTCACTGTGTCACATCAGCCAATCAGGAACTTAGATTTGGGCATGTGATGTTTGCAGTGACTGGATTAGCGGGTAGAATAATAATCCAAAGCGAGCATTTTTGTCCAGAACTCCTATCTCTTTCATTAACCCGCTGGAACCGCAGGTTTGCAGAGTTTATCCGGCCTTTTGAGGTGAAGGCGGGATAGACTGTGGACAGATCGCCAGCTTTCGCTCACACAAATTGTATTTTTTTCCCCCTTGGGTTAATACGAGACAGTGAGCCTTCAAGTTTAGCCACAGAGACACAGAAACACTGCGGAAGCGGCTGTCATACAGACAGCCTCCTGTACCCGGAAATCTTTTAGTAATCATATAGACTCAAACATAGAGACGTAATTATCGATTTTTTTGTTGAACTCTTCACAATAAATAAACTTGACTTCTCAATATCATGTGTCTGCATGCATTCTACGTGAGATACAGACACCATGCTTAATAGCATCATCCTACAACCAATGGCTGGTAGCTCCTCCCACATGCAGCAGCAGAGCCAAACAGCAAATTTGCCACACAGCATAAAGAGGTCACGCAAATTTGTCACTGAAATGTGTTCGGTGTGGATACACCTTTGGTCACAAGCCTTTGTTCCATATGACAAAGGCTTTATTTATTTTATAATAAGGAAAAAGTAAAAAAATAAAATTAAGGTATATAAGCATTAAGACTGTATAAAATGTAAAAGGTTGAACATAAGTTCACGAATTAAACTTATTTTTTTCCAAAATTGTAGGAATCCTTCATTAAAATGTCTTCATTAAAAGTATTGCTTTCTCTTTTAAATTTCTTCTACTTTATATATATATAGTTATGGTTATAGTTATATATATAGTTATATATATAGTTCAATTTCTTGTTTGGATGAAAATAGTTTTTTATAACCAAACAAAAATGCTTTTGGATAGGAGTTTTAATAACAAATTAATACTTGATGAAATTATGCCAATTTGTGAATTTATTCAACTAGAATTAATTTTTAAACTTTTTAATTAAAATTGAATTCTGCTTAGAACCCTATCTGGTGTCGTATTCAAGTTCTTTAGAACTTTGTTTGCAAATTGGATTGAAATATGTGGTTGTAGTTTTTCTGAATTTTAGACAAACTCATTTCTCTTCTCCATAACAGAGGGTTTCACCACCTTTTTCTCCTCTCCTTCTTCTCCCTCCTTATCCTTCTTCCTGCGTCCTCGACCTCCTTTCCTTTCTCTGGCCTTCTTGGGCTTTTTGCCTTTGTTGAAGCACTTCTTGTAAATGCAGAATCCCAGACAGCCGACGAGAGCGAGGACCACCACCACGATGGCACCCACTGCCCACATGGGCACTGGAAGGGCAGAGAAGAGTTGTTTACTTATTTCTCAATCTTAAAGACCTTCGGTGATTGATTTGAGTTCACACTGCAAACATTGAATCTTAAGAAAGTAAGAGAAAATTTGTCTTAATTTCTGTCTTGCCAGAAAAATAATTTTATAGCTGCAAAGTCCACCGGAAAGAGTTGACAGAAAATGATAATTTTCTTTAATGAGGAGGTTTTGTAACCCTTGTGTTATCCTAGGTATGTTGTTGGGAGTGGGGTCATCTGGACCCCACATGACGGTGCGCTGAACTTTTATTTTTTAATGATTTTCACTGAAATCCTGTCCACCTTCATCCACATTTGTCATGGGAGGGATCACACGTCAATGTAAGGCTTGGGTCATCTGGACCCCATAAGATAGCAGAAAGGTTAAACCCTTTGATGAAATCCACAAAAACAATTGCAAAATGTTTTATGAGACATAGTATACTGGGACAATTCCATGACCTGTTCGGATACAGCGGGTTAAGAGGATGGATGGATGGACGGATGGATGGATGGATGGATATTTGGATAGTATCAACTACGATATGTTAGGATAGTTGCCTTTAACACTTTCGTTGAGCCAAACTCTTCCTGTTACCCTAAAATGTTTCTTAGAACAACAAGTACGTTTATCCTGAGCAGAGATTAAAATGCGTACGGGTAATGCAGCGATGTGTGTCTTTGCCAAAGGTATTAAATGTATGTGGACAACATTAATTTCTATCAGCTTTTGTGCTTGATCGCACTATAAATACGCGCAAATAGCATCAAGCAAAATAGAACCTGTTAGAATAATATCTGCTCAAATGAAAGGTCAATATTTTCAATAGAGTCTCAAATATTGGAGGATTATTCAAATTTGTATTTAGATTTGAGAACAATCTAAGACAGGAAATGAAAAAACAGTTCATAAAATATTGTACATTTTCTGTTGAATTTGGTAAGGTTACCTTTATGTAAAATTGTGTTAAACAGCGTTCAGCTGTCAGCTTCTAGTTTAAACACCAGAAGTCACTATTCACATTTTCAGCCCTGTCATTATTTTGTCTGACGTCGTGAAACGGGTCTCTAAACTGAAAATAAATCTATTCAAACATTTCTGCAGGGACATCACTTTCTTACATTCAATTCAATAGTTTTCACTCAGGAAAACACCAGATGAAAGTGAAACAGACTTACTCTTGAGTTTATGATCTTGAGGAAGATGGAGGATGGATCACAGGAAGGGAAGATGAAGCAAATGCATGAAAGCAAATGAAGAGAGAGCGATGAGATGATGTCAAACAGAAGGAGGGACAGGTTTCAGAATGTGTTTCAGAAATATATAGTTTTTCTATTATAACATTTTAATAATCAAGACAAAAAACATACTAGCTGCAATTCAAACTCAAATTTACTAGTGAAATGATATTTGTAAACTTCAACAGGGTCATGTGTTGGAGTATTTCTGTTCTGAGTTAAAGTCCCACTCTGATAAAAGAAATGTCATTTTGATGTTTTCTTGTGGAGAACATATAAAAAATTAAGCTAAAAATTTAATTTTTTAATTATTCTTCATCAAATTGTTGCAAATCCGGAGCAGATAAAAAAACGCCATTTGAAAAAAAGCTTATTTGTAATATAGAAAATATGCTGGGCGGGGCTCAAGCTCCTTAGACTACAGTCACATATTATGAAATGTCATTCAGGAAAGTTTTTCAAGAGTTTTTCAAATTTAGCAGGTGCCTGCACGGCGCCGTTTGTTTTCGGGAGGCGGAAATCCTGTTTCTACATGCCGCACGGTGGCCGGGGAGGTGTGCAGAAAAAGTTACAATGTACATTTACATTTACAGTCGTCTGTGGACGGAAGTTGTCCATATCAAGTGCCACAGGCCGCTGGTAGCCCAGGAGTATCAAAAAATCTATTTGTTTATTTAAAAAATACAAAAAAAGCTAAATAAATAAATAAAGAGGGCCATTCTGCTGCCTGTTATCGCCAATTTTCCAAAAAATCAGTCAGTGACGTGAAATCTTAAACATTCTGCCGATGCCTTTCTATCGCAGTTGTATTTGTGGCCGTTGCTTCTCTTTGCTCCGCAATGGGACAGGGAAGGTGGGGGTTGTTATTGTTCCACAGCAGTTTCAACTCAGAGGTGAATTTCTAATGAACTCCTGCCGCTCTGCAGAAACATCGCAAGTTTTTTAGATTTTGGCTAAAAACAGCATCATCCTAATGAAAAGACCACCGGGAACACTTTCAGGACTGTAAAGCGTCTTCCTCACTTGGCAGGTGCGTGAGCTCATTGAAGAACTTGTTCTTCATGCTGGTGAACTGGTGGTTGGAGTGGTGGGAGGGAGGTGGAGGCGGACGCTCCCTCTCCTCCTCTGCCGCCCTTCGGAGCCGCATCCTTCACCAGTTGATGGATTTTTCTTTAAAAAAAACAAAAGGTAACAAACAAATGAAACAAAAGAGTGAACTCCATTGAGAAGAGGCGTGGAGGAGGAGCTCCTCAGAAGCAGACCGATGTCAGCAGTCCTAATCTAATGTCATGTTTTCCTGTTAAAAGTAGCCTGAATGCAGAACCACTCTGCAAGACACAACATAGACAGCAATGCAGCATTTTTACTGGAAGTTATACACTATATATATATATATATATATAGTTTGAAGCCTGGAAAGACTTGTTGAAATCAGGGGTTTGATTTTACTAAGAAATAACATGATCCCATGTTCCAATTTTTAAGTGAAAAAATGTCAAAAATTCATTTTTTTTTAGAAAATATTCCAAACCTGAAGAAGATGTTTATACAAACATGTTATTTGTAATAATGATAAAATCTTGAATAAAAATAATAGGTGATTAAACATACGTGTGTATGCTTAACATCATATTTGACACAAGAACATTATTTTGTCTGTATCCTCCATAAATCAAAACCACAAATCAAGCTTTAGTTTAAGGTAAAAACGTAAAGATGAAATTATGACATTTTTCCCTTTTCTGTTCATTTGATTATCAGTTTATATTCATGCTTTCTGCCCATATCTCCTTTTTGAATCACATAAACAATCATTTTTTTCTGATAGTAAATTAAAATATCTTTTTTATAGTTCTTCTTTGGCCCAAATCAGGATTAAACATATAAAAAACAAATTGCATTTACCTTTTTCTCTGTCACAGCGAGAAATAAACCAGCAAAAAGTAATAAAAAGTCAGATTTCCTTAATCATGCCTTCAGCTTTAGGATTTATGAGCCCAGTAAAGAGCTGCAGCTGTCAGTGTTTTCACTCGCACACACGTACACGCACAAGCCCCGCCCACACCAGACCCCTGTGTGGCTGCGCAGCAATGTAACGAGATTAATTGCCAAAGGTAATCCTAAAATCCTCGGCTTAAACAAATTAAGGCCTCTCTGGGTTTCCTCCCCGTTCTCCGCCCGTCCTGCTGCGACTTTCTTCGTTTTTTCCTCTGCACCTCCTGGTACCTCCTTCTGCCCTCATAGATACACAGACAAAACATATTTACAGAATTAGATCTGATTTAGGAGCAGATTTGTAACATTGACCTTTGTTGCCTGCAGCATAAGATATGCAGAGGATTAGGGAGAGACTTTACTGTGTGTGCCTAATGCGATATACAGACACACGTAGGACACTGGAAGTTAAACTCATGATAGATTAGTAGATTAGCATCATTTTTATTTTCATTGAATGGATTTGGAAGCTTTTTAATTCAAATGATTAGGGAAGTATGGGGGGGGATCACATGTCACAGATTCATCAAGTTGTTTCCCTAAAAAGCTGAATTTAGTCTGTCATAGTCCCGCCACAAACGATTATTTTAATAGTCGACTAATCAACGATTATCGTTACCGATTAGTCGACTAATCGGGTAATGCACAAACTGGATGTAAAACACACATCTTAACCATTATTAGCTTTAAACTAACTAAAAATAAGCACATATAAGATTTTAGTTTATTAAACTTCTAATGAATCGTGCAGCCTCTGTCTGTCATTAGTTTCTGGTATTAAAAAAACCTTGTATCAAATGAGGTCGGCATTTGAAACGAAGGAACAATTTTTCACAAAAGATTCATTTTTGGTCTCACTGACTTAAATATAATGAAAAAAAGTTTTATCACCTGCGATAATGCTAGTGTGAATGTTTTTTGCTGGAATTATTTGCATTTATTTCTGAAGCGATTTGCTGAAAATGCAAAAGCTATTTGCAAAATGTTTAATTTTCTGGAAAGACTGGAAATTGACTTAAATTTATGAAAAAAACTGATTAAAAATTTTGCAAAAACATTGAATGTGTTGCTTAAATATGAGCTAAGCTCCAAAATAGTCTAAAATTCCTCCGTAAACTAAATTAGTCAGAAACGTTAACTTGTTGCTAAAATATTAGCTTAACTCTAAGTTAGCCTAAAAAACCCCCAGTAGATAACAAATTAGCTAAAAACATTAGCATGTTGCTAAAATATTAGGTAAACTCCAAATTTTTTGAAACTTACTATAAAAGCTTGTTGCTAATCTACTTCAATTTTTTTCATTTGAATACTTTCTCATCCATTTCATATGAGGCATATCTTGCTTAATATTTAAAAAAATATCAAGTTTATGGATACCAAAAGTACAAGCAGTAATGTCCTGAACAAGGTGAACATTTTGATTCGAAGATCGCTGAAATCACTGAAAGTGTGTTTGAGTTTTTACGAGCTGAAAAATGTACAGAAAGGAGCAGGAGAATCATTATCCACACAAAAAAAGTGCATTTCTTGGTGCTAAACGTTAACAACTCAGACTCCATAAAATATAAAGTAAGAACTAATCGATTATTTAATTAATCGTCAACTATTTAAATAGTCGATTAGTCGTTGATTGGTCGACTAATCGTCGGAGCCCCAGTCTGTAGTGATCATCTTTTTAACTCGTCATCCATGAGAGACAGAATGTAAAAAAAAAGAGTACAGGAAAATATTTTGCCATATTTTTTAGCTTTTTCTTTTTTTTTGTTTTTTTAAATATGTATTTAGCTCCAACAAATAAAGAAGACTTCTGTCCCTCACAGACCTGATACCTAATTAACCATTTAACACCGGAGCTTTAGCTCCAGTGTTGACATTCTTCTGATTACCGAAATTCCTCAATCGTGAATTAATGCGATTCTGGCAGATTCTGAAGCAGCTTTAGTAAACTTTACGATAGGAATGTTGCATATCAGTGCAAAGTCGATATGAAAAGCAGAGTCACAATCAGCTGATTCATGTTGACTGCATGAATGGTTGAAGAGTTACAGCATTATTTAGGTGTTAAAGGGTTATGAAGCGCTCTATTCTCCACTGGTTACCTGTACTAATGTTACCTGTTTAAACTAGTTGTCTGTATGAATGACGCTGAAACAGTCAGACTGCAACCTCTCCACCATAAACAAGACCAAGGAGCTGTCAAAGGACACCAGGGACGTGATTGTAGGAACAACCAACCTACAATAACTTCAGCTTGGATAGATCTACGGCAGGTGCTATTATTAGAAAATGGAAGAAACAAAAGATATCTCACAATCTCCCTGTACCTGGAATCAATGAAAAACCATAGTAGCAAACATCACCCATGGCCCCCCCCCAGCCTAATAAACCAGCACACATCCAGATCCGTCCAAAGTTCTCCAGAAACTGGTATAAAAGCCATTAGCAATGTTTAGAATGCTGGAGAACAGCATAACCTCTGTAGAGCATGGGGGTGGAATCATCATGCTATGGGGTACGTTCTTCTGCAAAGTGGACAGAATAACTGAATGAATCCATGTATGGTCAAAAACTTCCTTCTACCAGAGTATGGAGGATGAAACATGGTTGGATCCCAAACACAATCACCCAGCTCTTGAGAAGATCCACAGGGAAGAATGGACAAAAATAGTAGTGAAAACCTGCTAAAGACTGCTTGAAAAGTATTAACACAAGTCAGAAGTACGTTGCAGTCGCAATCAAATCCAGCCAACACTAGTATGAAGGAGACCGCCCGATTGTGGATGCGAGCGATTACAAATCGCGTGGAAGTATAAACCAGCCGCGGAGTCGTTTTTTGTTGGAACAGAAAGACTTTATGAGCCAAATCAGAACAAGGAAGTGAGGACATTAACCACTTCTGATTGGTGCGATGGATGACATGTGATCTAGCCTCCAAAAATGACTGGTGGAGACAATTGAAGGGGCGGGACTTTCCAAAAAAATAAAGCTTTTGGCTATTTTTGTGGCCATCATCCTTAGAGTCATTTATACAATCAAATAAACTCAAAGAAAAAATATTTAAGGATATTTCATGTTCCAAATCACTTAGTGTTAAATCAGTTCCTGTTTGGATGAACACAGAGCTTAATTTAAAGATGGTTAATGTTTTTGGATCTGTAAAAAATGGATAATTTATTATCTCAGCTTATTTCCATGGTTAGATCCATCAGGGATTTCTGCTGATAATTAAAGCTTTAATCATTTCTCGGGAAGTGAAATTGTCATGAGGGTAAAGTTGTGACCATGTCAGGGAGCAGATTCAACTTTACTAATCCTAAGAAGTGCTTTGGATAAGCCTCACTCCAGACAGACGAGGGGAGATGAAGCCGTGCTTCCACTGACTTTTACACTGTCACATTTTATAAAAACGTTGCAACATGTTTTGTTCATGAACAGAGTGGTGGGTAGTATGGCTCAGCTGCAGGATTCCAGATGTTTTTTAATTATTCCAGTCATCCATGTCGATGTTATAAAGGGTTAAAGTGGAAGATGATCCTCTTCTCGGATCGGCAGTGAAGGATCCTCTTGATCAACCCTTAAAGTTCCCCTGAAGATGACCTAATGGTAAAGCACTGGAAGAACTGGTTGTTCTCTGTTTACCTGGTTTACATTTTTCGTCTTGAATCTTAAGCTGCATTCAAGTCGTGCGTCAAATTCGCATCTGCCTCAAATTTGCCGGTTTTTCTGGACTTTATTTGTTGCCACATAATGGAAAACATGGATGACGTTGAGTGAGTAGCTTGGGTTTTTATGTTCTGGAAAGCTCCACAGAGACACTGGCAAACACATCGCTATGTTTCTTTCAGAGTCTCTCCCAGTACTTCATTTGTGTAGCAGAGCTGCACCTGAGGGCCCTTTTAAAATTTACTTCCACCTGTCTGTGGCCCAGTTTGAGCAGAAAAATACAAATAAAACTGGAAGATCTTATTGTTATTGCCTCCTTTGAAATAATAAAAAGGCCTCATAGGCCACTGGATCTAGGCCGATTGCACTCGCTATGACAGACTGCGGGCCTTGACTTTGACAGTTTACCTTAGATGTCGTTTAAATTTTCTTAACAACAGTGTTTGACTCTAGTTTAGTGTCATGAGCTCTTTTTTCTCTACAGGTGTACCAGGTGGTCTACAACCTTGATAGTTTGAGTTAGCCATGACCCCGCACAGGTTTCTCCATCATTAACCCGCAGACATCCGCAAGGGCAGTTGTGACAAAAGCTCAAAACACAGCGGTCGCCTATCAAACTGAAGCAACACACTGTTTCAATCTCATGCCAGCAGTAAAGCTTTACAGCTTGTTCAGTCACATTTGTAGACGCTTTGACCTGAAATCTATGTGTCTCTATGCATTTGAATGCATCATACAGTTAAAGTTCATTCACACTGAACGCGATTGGCGCAGCGGAGGCGACCAGTTTCGATGTCAATAGTATAGATGCAGATTGAAGCGATCTGAAGCCCCATCACAGTTTGAGCGACAGGTTTGGCAGCAGCTCGATTTGAGCAGTGAGGCGCAAATTGGGCCATAATTTAAATATCTGAAGTTTGACAGGTCATCTGCCAATCAGGAACTCAGCTATGAGCACGGGACGTTTTCAGAGACTCGATCAGTAGAATATTGATCCAAAGCGACCATTTTTGTCCTGAACTTCCATTTTTCACAGGATATGAAGGTGGGAATGTTCTAGTTAGCTTCTAGAAATCAAAAATTAAAAATCCAGAAAATAATTTGAATTTTTTAAATCAAAGCTGGGAAATCCAGTACTTTCTTTATGTCCGTTTTTAAAAGCTTTCTGCTTCTCTAAAATTTCTTGAGGGAAAATCAAATATCATAATAAGTCCTGAACCTTCAATTCTTTGCAGTTTAATGATTTCAGAAATATATTGTGATCAGGGGTTAAAGTAAGAGAAAGTAACCCGGAGCAGCGTTCCGGCAAAAGAAACGAAAGTTGAATGCCGCTCTGGCCACAAAGAGATCAGCGGTGCAGCTTTTTCTCGCTGCAAAACACACAGCAGAAGCTGCGGTCGCTCTTATGAAAGAAAAAACAAATAATTTGACACCCAAGCTGAGAGCAGGCAGCGCTTTATTTGGATGTTTGCAATGTTTTTATCGGCCAGCTGACATTTCTCTCGCGGTCTGCACTCTCCTACTTCTGTAACCTCACGTCTTCATTCCCGGGTCGTCCCATGTTGACGTTTGAAACCCTTCCGGGTAACTTTTTGACGTTTTTGGTTTCTCTAACTCATCGTTTTTTGTCGTGCTGGCTGTTCCCATTACAGTTTTTTTTCCAAAAAACACATTTTGTGAAACATTAGACCAATTTAACCAACACAAATTTCAAAATATGAGCTAAATGTAGAAAACTCTTGACTCCTCAGTCAAAAACTCACTTTGATGTTATACTAAGGACTCAGTCGTCAAAACTAACAAACACGCAGCGATCAGAACAAACTACACAACAAAACACTTGACACTGACAAAACTTAGTTTTTAGGATTGATTGATTGATTTATTTGTTTTTAAACCCAGGTTGACATTTATTGCACTTCACCATCTTTTCTCTGTGATAGTCAGACCAGAAGACTTCATCCACATCACTGATATAGTTCACTCTAGCCACACAACACGAACAAATGATCTTATTTGCGTGCTCCAGACTTGACTAGAACCAACGTCATCATGACCCATGTCTACGGCCTGCAACAGGTTCTGTCGAGTGGTTGTTTCTTAAAAACCTTCCAATCTTCAAGTGGGTCAAGGAATAGAGAACAAGGTATGGATACAATTTAGGGGTTAGTGGTAACTTTTGTGAAAACTGACATTGTCCCAGGCAGCAACAAAATTCCTCAAAATTATTACTTTTTCACTTATTTTCAATATGATAATATTTATGAATACAAACAGTAATGTCTGAACGAGCTGAACGTCTTGATACAAAGATTGCTGAAAGTGTGACTGAGTTTTTAACGTGCCAAAAAATGTATATAAAGAGAATCTCTATAGTGTGAATGCTCACTAAAAATGAATCAGATGTTTAGGAGGAAGATCCAAAGTGAGGATGAAGATGAGCAAATCTTCTAAAGGAGAGGATGAAGTAGAGAAAAGTGGAGATGTAAGTTGTATGGAAAATGCAGCTGAAACACCAGGGCCATCAAGCACAGATGACTTTTCTAGGTTGCCAGATTCTCCTTGATTCTGGATGAAAGAGCGTTATGGATGGATCTTTGCTAAGTATTGAATGTTTGGCTGTCATAAGTGTGACAGCGTCAAAGATCTTGGATTGTCTCGTAGTACCGGCATGATATAAAAACCTACTTTCACCCCGGTTGTACTGTAATTATACCAATGACACACACGCACCAGATATCCAAAAACGTTCTCACATCATGACTGACAGCTCACAACTAAATCCAAAGAAACTCTGCAGCATTTAGTGTGAAGGGAAAGATGGAAAGTCTCTTATGTGTGGAATCTCACAGAGTAGAACCTCCACAGATCCATACATAGTAGATCCATAATCCATAATCAAAGATGGTTCGGTAAATGTATTCTACTTCAGAGACTGATGAAGACATGCATATTTCTTCTCTGTAAAAATCTGGACTCTAAACCGGTTCTGAAACTAACCAGAACATCTTCACAGATGACTCACACAGGATTAACTTTAACCCTCAGTAGCCTCTGCTCTCTCCGTCATAATCATATATGAGCCAATCTATATAATGGTAATTCAATGATAAATATGAATGTACATGTAAGTTCAAAGGTAAAATTTTTAAATGTAAAGACTGTTTTTAGTAAAACTTTTATTGGTGAGGGAGATTATTATTTCTTTTTAAATTTTGCTTTTTGCTGTTTTTTATAAAACAGGAAAACAGATTGTTCTCAATCTTTTTGCAGTAAAAAAAAAGACAAAAAAATGTGTTTTTTTGTACAGTTTCTGATTTTTTTGTGGAATTATTAAGTAATTTAAGTAAAAATATAAAAATGTTTGATTTGTTTCTTTCCTACTAAAGTCACAATGATTATACTTTGTTTCTTAAAGGCTGAAAGTGTGTGCAAACAGCAAGGTGTCATCAGTTTGCAGGCCTAACTTCCACCTGCAGCAAAGTGACTTCACGTGAGCGCAGACGCCCTGAGCAGAGCTGCTTTAGCCTCCAATAATCCACTTCTGCTAATCTGTGCTACTTTGGGAACAAGCCACACTGCATGACAGATGAAAATACTCTTCTTTTGCTCAAATATTCAAACTTGAACCCAATAATCAAGACTTAAAATTGCCTTTAATGCAAATGAAGCAAAACGTATTCGTTTATAGCAGAAAATGCTGCAGAACTGCTGAAATGATGACCTGCAGAGGCTGAAAGAAAATGACCCTGAAAGGTTTTAGGAACTAAAACTGTTCGTTTTCAAATACATATTTACAGATGTTACAACATAAAGACAAACATCAGAACTCACATTATTCTACTTCTGTTCTTCTTCCTTTGTCTTTTCTTTTACTGTTACAGCAAACGTCGTCCAGTTTAAACTGACCGAATGGAGAGCAGGAGCTGTGTGCAGCCTCTCTCCTCCTCCTCCTCCTCCTCCTCCTGCGTTAATCTTCACAGGATCCCTCTTTACTGTCTGGTTACAGTCCTGAAAGCCTCAAAGCGAGGATTGCTGCTGATTCACAGTGATCATCAAAAGATTTCGTCTGTTTTTTTATAGATCTAGTTTGCAGACACTTTGTTGTTTGAAACTAAAACAAGGTAATACCAAAAAAATCTCTATTTCCATTTTTACATGAATTTGGTCAGGATTAGTTAAGATTAGGGATGTCCCCCGTTCAGATCACGTGATCGAAAATCACCACGTGGTTGATGACTCGATCAATATCGGATGTTGTCCCTCGATCAGATTCGGGTTTTTTAATTTATTCTTATTATGATCAGCGCTTTATATTTCAATGTTATTATTTCGGATAAATATTCAACTAGAAGTCTGCATGTCAGGAACAGATCACAAAATGTTATTGCCGTAAAACACAGCAGCTCAGGCAGGCTAACACAACAGTTTAGGTAAGCTAGCTCGATGCTTCAGATTCACACTTCCAGGATCAATAACTCTTTTAAAAACACTCTAAACCAGGAGTCCCCAAACTATGGCCCGTGGGCCGGATCAGGCCCGCCTCCCCATTTGCCCCCCAAACACTATTAGTAACGTTGATCGAGATCCACATACATGAGTTTTTTTTTCTACCCTTCTGCAGTCTGAACTATGATGGGAGATGATAGAATATTTATTGATTTAATAGTGATTCACATTTGACAATTTTTTTAGGATAATATAGCATTTAGCTAATATTTCAGCTAGCTGTTTTGGCTAATTGATACGACGGAGTATTAGGGTCACCGAAAAAAAAAAAAAAAAAAAGTAATATTACGACTTTTAATCTCGTAGATATACGACTTTAAATCTCGTAAATTTACGAGAAAAAAGTCGTAACTGCTAAATTATGAGAATAAATCGTATATTTATGACTTTAAAGTCATAGGCTAAAATTTATGACTTTTAATCTCGTAAATTTACGACTTTAAATCTCGTACATTTACGAGATAAAAGTCGTAACCGCTAAATTATGAGAATAAAGTCGTATATTTATGACTTTAAAACTCATAGGTTAAATGTACAACTTTTAAAGTCGTAAATTTATGAGAAAAAAACGTGTAAATCTACGGGATTTAAAGTCGTAAATCTTCGAGATTAAAAGTCGTAATTTAATGAGAAAAGAACCAAAGTTGTCTGTTTATCAGAGCCGTGCTTGAAGATGAAAGACGTGGAGAATCTGGTGTAGATTATGTCCAGATCGGTGTTAAAAACAAAGAAATTCTGAACCTTTTGGCGATTCAAAATCAAATTAATTTCCGGGTTCGGTAGTGCGTGTGTGTGTTGTCTTGCGTATCTTCAAGTAAGCAAAGAGCGCTATTATTGTGTTAAACAGACTTTTATTAACAGTCTCTTCATACTGCTACACTGTGCATGACTAGCGCTCATCTGCTGCTTACCATTTGCCGTGCACCGAACATGTGACCAGTCGCTTTGCCTTCTGGGTAATGCAGTTCGTAAACAGCTAACTTCAATACACAACAGTGCGGAGTTTCATATGTAAAATGAAGAGCTCAGAGATACATGTTCATCAGGATCGTCACTTTATTACGTCTTTCATTTCCTTTCTCCACCTTACATCATGTCTCTGTCATGCTCAGAAACCAAAAGAGAATGTAAACAGAGCTCCGGACGCCTCCTTCCCCAAATGAAACGTCCCGTCTCGACACAAAACAACATTGGGAAATGACAATAGTCTGTCACGTTAGCACAAGAACATTGAAAATTCCAAAAAACTCGTCCTCTTCAGACGGAAGCATCACAGAGTTGGAGGAGATCTGGTCTGTCAGAGGAAGAAATGACTGAAGTGAACAGCTGGAGGATATGGACCGCTTCATAAACGGGATCTGCAGAGATCCTGCAAGCAGCATCAACGGATAAAACATTAATACACTGTAAATCAAATAAAGAAACTTTCAAATATTTGGAATATTTTAAACATTCAGTTTACCTGATGAAATCCAAACGCTTTTCACAGTTTGGTCGGTCTGCTTCAGTTCACGGCATAAATCGCTGGAATGTAGACTCCCCTCGATTTTAATAAAGTTATGAGAAAAAAGTCGTAAATCTACGAGATTAAAACTCATACATTTACGAGTATTTAAAGTCGGTATATCTACGAGAAAAAACTTGTAATATTACTAAACTCGTAAATTTACGAGATTTATAAGTCGTATATCTACGAGAAAAAACTTGTAATATTACTAAACCTCGTAAATTTACGAGATTTTAAAGGTCGTATATCTACGAGAAAAAACTTGATGTAATATTACTAAACTCGTAAATTTTACGAGATTTAAAGTCGTATATCTACGAGATTAAAAGTCGTAATATTCCTTTTTTTTTTTTTTTAGGTGACCCTAATACTCCGTCGTAAATTGAAGCTTTTTTCAGGTTTTTTTTTTTTTTTTTTTTTTTGGGGGGGGGGGCTAATTTGATTTTATGTTATATTTTAGCCTTGAGCTTGCTGTTTTGGCCAAAATAAAAATTTATCAGTTTTTAGGCTATTTTGAAGTTTAGCTAATATTTCAGCTAAATGCTCGCTGTTTTGGCTCATTTAGGCTTTTTAGTTATTAATTTCTCACACTAGCATTATCAGAAGTAATGCTATATATCTAGTTTTTAAATATTTTAGTATACCTTTTGTCCATGAAGATTACAGAAATGAATTATTTAAAATTTGACTGTGTGTGGCTTTCTGGAAAACCATGAATGTTTACATTCAGGCCGTAATTGCTACATTTTTTTCTGTTAACCTACAAACCGACCCCGTCCATCAGACAAGAAAACAGTTATTTGGCTCTCACAAGAAAAAGTTTGTGGATTCCTGCATTAAACTGACAACAACCTATAAATGCATTTCAACAGAAAATGCAGGTTTTAGTTTCTGTTTAATGTTTAGCTCTTCGTGCTGCAGACAGACAGCTGGAGAGCAGCGGCTAACTGCTACATGCTAGCTCTGTTATTGAACTCCTTAGGAGCCATGAACACTCATGACCAAATTCATGCTAAAGCAAAGTCATCATTCTTTTTTAAGGAAGTTTAAATGACGACAGGAATCACATTTAATTGCATATGTTCAATAGCTCTAAAGATATTAAAGCGAAAGTAACTAAACTTTCTCCCATTACTAATTATCCTTTAAAAAACACGAAAATAGTATTTTTTTCCTAGTTTATATTTGCTCTATTCTTACTTCTTTATTAAAGCGACTTCACAAAAGTGCTATATTTAAGTTTTTAATAATAAAACAACGTTAATAAAATTTAAATAAAGTATAACATAAAACTGTTTATTTAATTTATTTATGTTTTAAATGTGTAACAAAAGTTTTGGATCGGGACTCAGTATTGGCAAATATACAAAATCAAATTACTCGGAATCGGATCGGGCCCAAAATAACCTGATTGTGACATCTAGTTAGAGACAATAAGAGAGCATAAGAAAAGAGCGCACAGACAAAAGTGCTTCTCTTCCTGCAGCAGCGCTGGTCTGATCTTAATTAAAGATTTGACCCCGGAAATAGATTTATATCTAACAAGTATCTGTTATTTTTAAATGAGTTCTGCTGAAAGGTCTTTGCTCCCTTTCTGCTCTTTTCTCTCTTGTTTTTATAAAACATGCTCACGTCTGCACATTGAACTTTAACTAAGTTTGTGTTACTAACAAGTGAAGAGTTCACAGCTAATCCAATCATTTTGGCTGTATGGACTCACCAAGTAGACAACAACCTTGATATTTTGTTGGGTCCCCCTGTGAGCTCTACACATTCTCACTCCCAACTCCTATATGGAAGTATTTTTTCGGGCCCCCTCCCTTTGTGTCCCCAACTTGTGTTTTTTTGACATGCTGGCTGTTCCCATTGAATAACAGGTCCCCAATCTTTGGAACGTGTTACCAGATGTGGAACCAGTACCAGGTTAGGGTTCTAGTATCAGGTCAGGGTACTGATACTCGTCAGCGTTCTGAGAGTTGGGGACACCTGATTAAATACGTTTTTTATCCTGTCTGTGGCCCAGTATACCAATTGACCCTCAGACCAGTTCCAGTTCACGGCCTGGTGGTTGGGGACCAGCCAGTACGTCAAAAAACGATGAGGTAGGGGACACCCAAAACGTCAAAAAGAGACCCAGAGGGGCCTGAACCGTAAGTCCATATATGACGAGTAGGGAGTGATAATGGGTTAAAGTTAAAGTCCCATTAGTTGTCACACACCTAGGTGTGCAAAATTTGTTCTCCACATTTGACCCTAAGGGAGTGGTGAGCTGCAGACACAGCGGCGCTCAGGAACCATTTGGTAGTTTAACCCCCCAATCCAACACTTTAATTCTGAGAGCCAAGCAGGGAGGCACTGGGTCCCATTTTTAGAGTCTTTGGTATGACTCGGCCTGGACTTGAACCCTTCCAATCTCAGGATGGACACTCTACCACAAAGCCACTGAGCTGGTTGATGCTCCTCCAACAGGTATGTCCATTTTCCATCAGCTTCTACCCGTGAGTTGTGACTAAAGCACTAAGTTCAGCTCTTGTCTTCCCACTCTTCACAGCGATTCATCAAAGCCCTTTGAGAAATAAGATAAAGGTTTTTGCACTTCTTTTAACTTTCTCCCTAATTTCAATCACAGTGTAAGATTTGTTCGACTGATATTCATACATTTTTGGTGAAAACGTGTAACTTTTCATTTGTTATTTTGTGTCCCATAAACTTCATGACCCTTTTTTCAGAAGCAAAAGAAATGTTTTTTGTTTTTTTTCATAGCTGTGTTCAACTTTAACATGTATCTTTTTATAAATTTGAGTGAATTAAACTGAGGAGTCAAATAATCTGCTCCAGATTCTCATCTGGAACGCCGTCAAAACTGTGGTTAATCCCAGTTAATCTGAAAGGATTAAGGGCATTTTTTTAAAATCAAATTAAAATGTTGGAGATGTTTGTAACTTCATGAGAATTTAAACTCTAAGAATTTGAAGTGATTCAAATTAATGACAGTGTTTTACAACGAGTACTTTCAGACAAATACTTTTTATGTTAAATATGCATAAACTGGTGTTCTGGATCTTTAAATTATAGAGTCTATGACAGGGTCTGCACCTTTAACAGTAAAAGAACCATTTGGGCTCATTTTCTACTGATCAAAGCCTAGAAGGAGCGCATAGTTTTACTTTAGCCTTTAGGAAATTTGGATTTACATTCATGACCTTTAATAATTAAAAAATAATAAATATGAATTATGTCTATTTTTTGGCACGAACAAAAGCAAAAACATGAAAAGAACCTAACGTCTTTCAAAATGTGATGCTTCTCATTTTTTTTTTACTTACTTTCAAAATAAAAGATCATCTCTGCCAAAAAGGATCCTCTCAGTGCAACTCATATAATAATATGTGCTTTTAACTTAAAAAAAATCAAACTTTTTAGCAAAGTTTTACTTTGCATATAAAATCTGTTCATACTGGAGGTAGCGTTGAGCTAACAAAACCTCTTCAGATCAACAGGGATGTAAAATCCTACATATTTTATCATCTATGTGTACCTCAGCATCAATTTACAAATGTAACTAATCTAAATTAAATAAATTCTGATTAAGTAATCATTACTTTAAAAAAAATGCTTTTTTTCCCCCCTCTTTCTCCTCAGCAGTCTTCCACTGCTGGGTTTTGTTATTTTAGTTTGGGTCTTGGTAGTCTTAGTTTGCTGGCTTTGTTTATTTGTTTTCTTTAGGTCGTTTTGGTTAGCAGGAGCTGCTGACTCAGATGGTCAGCATGTCTAGGTCAGCAGTCTCCATGACTTATTTTATGTTTGACTGATGAGCCACCATGGAGAGATAAAAGAGCCACATGTGGATCTGGAGCTGCAGATTCCTCTCTACCTTTGTATCCAATCTGTCATACAGTCCTTCATCACCCTTTGTTCTTTGACCGTTCCCCTTGTGCTTCATCTCTAGTGTCTCTTGTCTTCTGTCCTATCAGTGAACCACTTTTTGTTTTTGTTTTTTTAGCTGACCTTCTCACGGTGGCTCTCAAGTGCAAATCACACGAGTAAATCACAAAAGCCTTTCAGAGATTTACAACGAGAAAAAACACGTTACATTTAGAAATCAAAGCATAATTCCAGAAAAATTAAACAAAATAATGAGGTAGCGTTTCAGAGAAAAAAGTTATTTCCTGATATCAAAATGAAATGTTATTAAATGAAAAATAATAAGAGACTAGAAAAGAAAGGTATTATGAGTGATGGGACGGGGACTTTTTTGACATTTGTTTTTTTCAAATGTGTCTTCAATGTCTGCATACTAATAAAAGTTTAATGGTTAGTCCAGTCTCTCCTTCACGTTTGAGGACTAATGTTTGGTTGAAATGATGGACAAACATCATCATCTTATCACTGATGTCTCATAATACCTTTAACAGGATCCAGCAGAAAGGCTCATATTGGACCTGTTTTATCTTTGTTACATTGGTTACCCATTAGTTTTAGAATTGATTTTAAAACGTTGTTTTTAGAGCTCTTAATGGTTAGACCCTTGATTATATTTCCCAGACACTTTTACCGTCTGAATTTGAATCTTCTTAGAGTCCCAAAGACTCCTACAAAACTCGAGGTGACCTCGCTTTCCTTTTTTTTTTTTTTTTTTTTTTTCTAACTTGTCCTGTCCAACAGCTGAGCAAGCAGATACGGGCTGAGAGCCTCTTGCGTTGGACAGATTTTAATGTCCCAACAGGGGTTTATTAAGTATGAAGTATGGAGGGGTAAAAGAGTGGGGTTAAGAGAACAAAGAAGGTAACACAGAGTAGTAACATCCTATAACAACCAGGTCTAAATAACAATCTGGAATGGGCGGGGCCTGTCTACACACACACTCAGTTACACACATACCTTTTGGCTAGAATAATCTTTACCTTTAAAGTTGTCAAAAATATACACAATACCACTGCAGCTCACACACAATTATAGAAGCTGACACAAATAAAGCCTTTCATTCCATCACACATTCTGTTAGTGCGAGGTGAGCTGACACCTGTGCTCAGGTGAGTGTTTATGTTTTGCTGATGTGGATGTTGATGGAATGTATAGAAGGAGAGAGAGCCCAGCCCCCCAACACCCGCCAAGGAGCCATGGAGAGAACCAGTCAGCCGCAGAATCCCGCCAGACACCCAGACCAGGGCACGCGGGACCGCCGCAGAGGCCCCCCACGCCCGAGAGCCGGAAGGCACGGGAGCACAGAGAGCGCGGACCCCCGCCCAGCCAGAGCAGCAATCCCCCCACCACGCCCAGAGGGCCAACACAAGGCCCCACAACCGGAGAGCCCCCCAACCCCAGAGGAGCAGCACACCACCACCCAGCAGTGTCCTCGCTTTCCAAGCAATCACCGCAAGACTGTGGAAGGCCCTCCCCAGCAGTACAGCTGAAGACGCTGCTTTCTAAAATAACTTTCAGTTAATTGTGCTGTAATTGTTTATTATTGTTTTAATTTGTTTTATTTTCTCTCATGGGTTTACTCTATAAAGCATTTTATCTGTGAAAGGTGCTATATATTAAAAGTTTAATTTTTGAGTGTTTCATTTTTTAACATTTCATTTTGATCTACGGAAATTACTTTTGTTTTCTGAAATGTTTAATTTTTATTTATTTTTTTTTAAATGCATTTTGGTTTCTGGAATTGTGCTAAAATGTAAACTTTTACTGTTATTTGTTTTGAATTTGTATTTGTCGTTGTGATCTTTCACATGCTTGCATTATGTGATTTTTTCTTCATAACGTACTCCTGAATGTCTTCAAGTCTCCGAATCTTTCCTCATTCCAGATGACAAACCTGATGCTCCTTTCTCCCGGTCTCTCTGATCATCTTAACTGTGGCTGTCCAACAAAACCTCTTGATATCCTAAACCTTCTTCATCTCCCTAAAAGCCACAGCATTCTTGTTTTGGTTCCTTTTTCTCACCATTATCCTATTCTGTCTGGCTGCGCTTTATCAAGCAACTGATCGTCAGGTTGTCTGCACAAAATGTTATCACCTTTCAACTTCCTTCCTCCACTCTTATGACCTTTTTTAAAAAAAAAAAAGCAAAAGTCTCCACTTACATGTTACCCATTGTTTCTATCACCATCCATCTTTCTGCATTTAATCACTGATGTCTTTCAACCACAAAAAGCTCACGGTGGTTCCAACTGGAGCATTGCTGCCATCTTGTGGGTTAATTGATGTTGTGATCTCAATGAACAGAAGACTGTCAGGAAATATTAAAGATTCTCAAGAGTCACTTCTAAGCCATTAAAAATACAATTTGAACAGGTTAAAATTAAAACACATGATTCCAGCTCAAATGTTTATTTAGGATCAAATTTGATCAATTGATATCAAGATGTGACAGAGTCAGATAAAACTAAAGTTTCCAATCTTCCATCAGGCAGAGTAGAAGGTTTCAGGTCTGCATCTGAATCTTCCTCCAGGCTCTTTAGCTCTTGCTGCCCAGGGTGTGCTTGTCAAACAGATACTCTGCCATCTTGTTGGTGTGAGCATCCATGCGGGTGAGGTTGGTGATGTGGTCACCGATCTTCTTGATGGACTCCACCTGTTCGTTCAGGTAGTGGGACTCCAGGAAGTCACACAGCTGGAGACAGAAACACAAGTTTCAAGAAAGGTTTCAAAGACAAAAGCTAAATGTTAGAGAGCCAAAGTGAACCTACATGAGGGTCTTTGTGGTCAGAGGCCAGCTTGTGCAGGTCCAGCAGAGCCTGGTTGACGTTCTTCTCCAGCTGCAGGGCGCACTGCATGGCTTCCAGCCCACTGCCCCACTCATCACGCTCTGGTTTCTGTGGAGCAGACATGATACCAGGATGAAGCAGCCACAACTCCAAATGAAGAAACATTGAGTTTCTAGGAGACCAGAGTCCACGTTCAGACCTTGACGTCCTGCAGGAAGATGCGTCCTCCTCTCTTGTTCTGGAAGGACAGCAGTTTGTCCGCGTGCTCCCTCTCCTCGTGGCTGTTCTCCTTGAAGAAATGGGAGAAACCTGGAAGGGCCACATCGTCACGGTCGAAGTAGAAGGCCTGTGAGGGAGAGACGGGACACAGCAGATGTTAGGAACAGTCACCTGTCGCTAAGGTTGTTGAAAGTGATAGCCAAGAGCTAGACAATGCAACTCAAAAAAATGTAGTTTTACCACTAAGCTTACCATAGAGGTGTAGGTGTAGGAAGCAAACAGCTCCATGTTGACCATTCTGTTGATGGCGGCCTCACAGTCGCGGTGGTAGTTCTGACGCACCTGAGACTCCATTTTAGCTGCTGGGGTTTTTCTCGCTTTTATTAACAAAACGCGGTAGAAAAATAAAATTCCTTCAGGTAGGGTTCAAGTAGAGCAGGATTAAAGCAGCTGAAAGGATCGAGAAAAGGAGGCGAAAGAAGTTCCGTTCAAACACTGTTGAAGCAAGAACTCCTTTGAGCTTTCTTCCCGAGGATGAAGGAAGAGGAGAACTGCTCCCTGTATTTATACACAGTCCTGATCTCGTGACCAACATTACATCACCGCTTCAGAATGGGGAAAAAAAACCCAACGTAAACAAACATCCCCCATGGAAAGAGGATCTTTTTCCCCTTAGGTTAGCATGACTCAGAGTTTTTTCTTTGAACTGCTGACAGACGCCAACCATGACAGTGCACTTTTAATTTTCCAAGAAACAGAAGACTGTAACAGAACTTCTGTCTGTTTCATAGGTGACTGACAATGAATGACTCAGCTTTTAGTTTTTGTCTTTTTTTCTCTCTGTTAAAGTTAATTTGTTTTACAAAATTTTAACTGAGAAGAAAAAAAATAACTATTAAGTGTTTTATTTTTTTATTCTTTTACTCAGCTTCAAAGATAGCCCTACCCAACTGCTTTGCATCAAATTTGTTTGGGTCCAACAAGAGAAAAAGAAAACAAAATGAACATATGTCTTGAGCAGTAAATGTTTTCCTGGTTCTGCTTAAAAATGCATAGACTAACTGTAGTTTGTAAATATTTCATTTGACTGATTGAAACTGTGAACAGGGATCAGAACAGTTCTTCTCTTACTAAAACAAAGAGGTTTCAGATCTATGTTCAGATCTTTTCATCTGGTTGCATGTCTTAATGCATTTTTTTGTGTTTTTAACTAGGGATGTCCCGATCCGATCACGTGATCGGAAATCGGGCCCGATCACGTGGTTGAAGACTCGATCGGAATCGGGCTCCGTTGTCCGATCAGGATCGGATATTTCATTTATTCTTCTTATAATCAGCGCTTTATATTTCAATCTTATTATTCCGGATAAATCCTCCACTAGAAGTCTGCATGTCAAGAACAGATCACAAAATGTTATTCCCGGAAAACGCAGCAGAAACCGGCAACAGTTTGGCCAGAGGACTGATGTAAAGTTAGCTAGCTAGCCGATCACGGATTCAGACTTCCGGGATCAATAACTCTTTTGAAAACGCTTTAAACTGACAGCTAGTGTCTCTAAACAACAACCTCTAAAGGCATTTCAACAGAAAAAGACAGAGTTTTGTTTCTTTTTAATGTTAAGCTCTTCGTGCTGCAGACAGATGCTAACCGGCAGCTGCTAACTGCTACATGCTAGCGCCATGATTTAACTCCTTAGGACCCGAGCTGTCCTTTGATATGCCTGTTTTATTTATCTGAAAGAGAAATAAAAGTAAAAGAAAATTAACTACTCTGATAATAAAACCGAAATGTGATGTCTTAAGAACTTAAAAAGACGCACATAATCTTAAAAAACAAACAAACGAATAAATTAAAATTAATAATTATAATGAGTTAGTCATGAACACTCATCAAATTCATGCTAAAACACACATATTTATTTTTAAGAATTCTAAATTAGGACAGGAATCATATTTGGTCAAAAATGTTCAATAACTAAAGATATTAAAGTCAAGTCACTAAACTTTCTCACATGACTAATTATCACTTATATAAAAGAAAATGTTTTTTTTTTCTAGTTTATATTTGCTCTAATTTTACTTGTTTATTAAAGCTACTTCACTGAAGTGTTTTATTAAGTTTCTAATGATGATAAATAATGTTAATGAAATATAAATAAGCAAGACAAATCTGTTTATTCAATTTGTTCATGTTTTAAATGTGTTACAAAAGTATCGGATCGGGACTCGGTATCGGCAAATCCACAAAATCCAATGACTCGGAATCGGATCGGGCCCAAAAAAACCTGATCGGGACATCCCTATTTTTAACATCTTCTTGTGGCATTTTTCTCATTATTAATGATATAAAAGACAAAAAATATTTCTTTTAATTAATTGTTGTGCATCTGAAGCAGATGAATAAATGTGCTTGGAGAGAACTTGTCCTGCAGAAACTATGTCCCAGAATATTTTTCATTTTACTGGGAAGTAAGAATGACTCGGGATTCTATTCTAATGGTCGACTCCCTGCTGGAATGACTAAGCACTTTTTGACTTTCCAAGAAACTGTATACTGAGAGACGAGCCCCTCTGTGTATCCTATGGTTTTTACCCCTGGAGAAGCTGATGGTCTACAATCCAAACCCAAAAATAGTTCTAATAAAATCAAATTAGGCTTAAAGGTGCATTAAGAGCAGAGTAACTAGACCTTTTTCTGACCCTGTTGTTAAAGATGTATATTATTGAATTAACAGGAGTTCTGAATTATGCAGGCTTTTCTGAAGCATTGTGGGTTTCTTCCAAGAACTTGAATATCACTCTTAAGAACGCGACTTAACTTCTCAGTTTTTGTTGCAGAGGTTTGGATCTTGCAATCAGAATCTGCACCAAACGAAGGCTGATTGTCCAGTAGATACTGGCTCAGCTTTAATTTAGGATTTGGTGGTTTAAACTGGTTTAGATTAACAGAATGAAGGGGGATTGGTGAAGTAAAAGAAGCAGAATCTGAAGGAAGACTATTAATGATCCACTCCAAAGACGTAGAGTTTCTGGTCATGGAGTCTCCTTCCTAACCTGGATCTCAGAATGTCGGCGTGTGAGAGGAGCTGTGGTCTTGACAAAGATGAGGCATATTCAGAAACAGCCAGAATTCTGTTTTAATATATATTTTTTTTCTTTTCACAAAAGCAGAGGACTTACAGAGGACATGACCCTCAACCAGCAAAAAACCTCCTCAAACAAGGAAAACACACCCTTAAATAATAGTAGTATTAAATATTAATAATAATAATAAAAATAATAGTATTAAACCAAATCCCAAATGAAGTAACAAAAAACTTGGACCCAGACGACAGCGATTGGTCCGAGTCGATCCGAGTCACTGCTTCTGTTACTGTAGTAACTAACAGGTGACCTGTGATCGGTGAGGAGGGTATACTGTCACCAATCATTCTTCGAAGCCCACACTCCTTCCACTGAAAACGGCTCATCTGTCAATCAAATGTTGGAGGTGGGGCGAGTAGGCAACACATGCTTTTTTTGAGGCATCTGATTGGTCAGTTTATATTTTGAATAACTTGCAATAAAATTAAAAAAAAATGTAAATTAATATTAGGATTTGCAAGTAGACGTTAAGAAAAGGACATCAAACGGTTATTCTAACAAACTTAGTCATAGCTGTTTATTTCTCAATGGAAGTTTATGGGATTTTGACTTCTTAGAGCCAGTTGGTACTTCCTGTTTGGAACAGGAGGTGGGAGGGGTCAAGCTGTTCATGGATATTTACAATCTATGTTCAGTTTTCATTTTCAGTCAACGGTTCCTCCAGCTACAGTCTTTAGTGCAGGACAGTAAACAAGGAAACAACAACACAGTAAAAGAATTGCATTGTGAATGATCTATTAAGGACAACCACTTGTAAACATAAGTTTGGTGTTTTATTTTAATATGTTTTCTTTTTGCCACATTACAGTGGTGTGTCTCTTCTATCAGGTGTCTGGGCCTCCACGGTCTGTTCCAAGAACCAGGCTTTGGTTCAGGTTACTGTTTCTTAGAAAACTGATGAGCCATTGTAATAACTACCGTCAGCTGTTCAAACTAAAAAACAAAGTTGTTCTAACCGTGGAAAAGGGAGACGTATCCGTAATACGATCTGCCACTTTGTAATTACTGAGTGGAGAAGAACTCCTGCTGTCTTTATAAAAGAGAAGAAAGCTCAAAGGAGTTCTTGCTTCAACAGTGTTTGAACGGAACTTCTTCCGCCTCCTTTTCTCGATCCTTTCAGCTGCTTTAATCCTGCTCTACTTGAACCCTACCTGAAGGAATTTTATTTTTCCACCGCGTTTTGTTAATAAAAGCGAGAAAAACCACAGCAGCTAAAATGGAGTCTCAGGTGCGTCAGAACTACCACCGCGACTGTGAGGCCGCCATCAACAGAATGGTCAACATGGAGCTGTTTGCTTCCTACAACTACACCTCTATGGTAAGACTTTCAACTTTTTATGAACTACTACAGTACTGACAGGCAGTCTAGTTGTTGGTTATTACCACAGAAAGACGTAGTTTTGTCTTATCTACTGTGTTTACAAAAAGCTTTTCTAGTTTTCTCTTGTTTACATGTACATAACTGCACTTTTCCAGAGTTTATTTGAATAAACCATAATATTTATTTAAAAAACGACAGGTGACTGTTCCTAACATCTGCTGTGTCCCGTCTCTCCCTCACAGGCCTTCTACTTCGACCGTGACGATGTGGCCCTTCCAGGTTTCTCCCATTTCTTCAAGGAGAACAGCCACGAGGAGAGGGAGCACGCGGACAAACTGCTGTCCTTCCAGAACAAGAGAGGAGGACGCATCTTCCTGCAGGACGTCAAGGTCTGAACGTGGACTCTGGTCTCCTAGAAACTCAATGTTTCTTCATTTGGAGTTGTGGCTGCTTCATCCTGGTATCATATCTGCTCCACAGAAACCAGAGCGTGATGAGTGGGGCAGTGGGCTGGAAGCCATGCAGTGCGCCCTGCAGCTGGAGAAGAACGTCAACCAGGCTCTGCTGGACCTGCACAAGCTGGCCTCTGACCACAAAGACCCTCATGTAGGTTCACTTTGGCTCTCTAACATTTAGCTTTTGTCTTTGAAACCTTTCTTGAAACTTGTGTTTCTGTCTCCAGCTGTGTGACTTCCTGGAGTCCCACTACCTGAACGAACAGGTGGAGTCCATCAAGAAGATCGGTGACCACATCACCAACCTCACCCGCATGGATGCTCACACCAACAAGATGGCAGAGTATCTGTTTGACAAGCACACCCTGGGCAGCAAGAGCTAAAGAGCCTGGAGGAAGATTCAGATGCAGACCTGAAACCTTCTGCTCTGCCTGATGGAAGATAATTCAAAGCTGTTACATTTATTTATCTTTCATCCATTACACTTATTTAGGTGTCAGCTACCTAAATAAACCATTCTATCTGTGTTTTGTCTTGTTTGATTTTAACGTTTTCACTTATCGCCTGATAGTTTTTAAAGCTTAGAAAGAAGGTTTATCCCTGGACTCTGATGGAGACTTCTGGTTTTTCACCAGCAGGTGGCATCAACAGCTGCAATATTTTATAAATACCTTTATATTTCTTTTTTTTACAATGTCAGTTTTGGTACAAAATAGCTGAGATATTTGTCTTTGAAACATAAAGCTGGAGATATCAATTGATCAGACTTATAAATCCTTTGGAGAACAAACTGCACTGATAAAACTGAATAATTTCACCAACAAGAATCCTTTGAAACACTTCTGCCCCCTCCTCCACATATATCTAAAAAGAGTATTCACTGACATGAGGCAGATGTGCTGTAGTAGCAGAACGGTCAATATCTTTATTAAAGAGTGCAGGTCCAGTTCGAGCCTTGCTCATCCATGTCTTCAAGTGTCTTTAGGCAAGAAACTCCACGTTGCTCCAGGTGGTTGAAGGTCAGTGCAAGTGTTCAACAGCGGAGTCAGTGTGTGAATGTGTGTGTGCACGGATGAATGGGATTATGGCTGTAAAGCACTTCGGGCCTTCCCTGAGGGTAGAAAAGGACTTTATAAGCAAAAATCTACAAATTGATTCCATGATATTTTATTTTAGGTCTCTGACTGAACTGCTTCTATCAGAAAGATGGGAAGGAAGATTTAAAAATAAAATGTACAAAATCCTGGAACTGTTTTACCCCCGGAAGCAACAACTGTACTATTGTTTGATTGATTTGTCTGGTTTATTTCATTACAAGACAAAAACATTCAACTAGATTTTTCAAACTTATTACAGAAATAATGAAACTCATTGATTAAAAAAAACCAAAAAACATTCATTTTGTCCCTTTCGGGGTCACAGGGGTGCCAGAGCCTAACCCGTCTACTGATGGGCAAAAGCGGGCCGCCAGTCAGTCGCAGTGGCCCAATAACACACCCACATTCCAACACATTCACACGTTGGGACAACTAAAACTACACACTTGTCAGAGTCAAGGCCCAAGGGCCGGATCCGGCCCTCCACATCCTGCGTCTCACCCCTTCACCTTTATAGGTGGAATCTATGGCTTTTTGGAGAGAGTTTAATCTTTTGGATCAGTTTCTAAAGACTTTATGTTTAATCTTGGAGTTCATTCACATCAACAATAATAATCACAGGTAAGCAGGTGGAAAACCCTTTGAGATTGATGGTCTGAGATCTGGAGCAGAATAATTCAAATTCAGAATTCACATCATTAACTGAGTTTGAATTATTTTTAAATTATAAGTTAAAGCTTCAATTAAAAATGAATTTTTAAATTGGGCTAAACTGCATAATCATAATTAAAAGATCATTGGGAAAGATTTTACAACAAAGAATAGAAAGTTGGAGTCAGAGCTTATTTCTACATATGGGATTCATTTCTCAGTGGTTACAGGAGCTAGACTGGTCCAGATGCTTATCATTATTAGAGAGCTGGTTCTGCTCCACTCAAATGTAAATTCAAGACCAGTTTGGTCCTGGATGGAACTTTATCATCACTAATGACAGTTAAAACTAAAGATCTTGAGCCGTGTCTCAAGTGGGAGCGTCCACTCAAATTCTCAAAGCTTAAAAAGAGTCACAGAGTTTCATGCTTAGTTTTGCTAAATAACTTGTGTCTTAATATGAGTTTGTTGTTTAGTTTGTTTGTAGTTCAGTTTGTTCTGCGTTTCTCACGTTATACAAACTACCTATAGGCTCCAAGAATCCAAAACCCCATAGACTTCTTTAGAGAAAAAACAGCTGTTACTCATTCTATTCATGCTATAGGTCAGAATAACCATTCTGGCTCTCACTACTTTTTTAACATCTTCTCGTAAAACGTTTTTTTTTCCTTTGTATTTCTCCATTATAAGTTATTCAAGTTATATACTGGCTGATCAGGTGCATCAATGAGAGCGGTGCCCCCTGGCCCACACATTGAATATTTGAAATGTTTGACAGATTCTCCTGAGCTGCTATCAGTGGACGGGATGCTCCCTCCTGATTATCGACTGTAGTTGCCATAGAAACGTTGACTAAAAAAATAAATAATTTGTTGGCTTTGACCAATCACTGCTTACTAACCTTGTATGACTCCAAATGGGAATGTCTATATTGTGGAAAAATGGCCATTACATTGAATTCATTTGCTTGGAGTTAGAAGTGAACCCTTTTCTATGGGTGATGTCACACTCACTCAGTCCAGTTCTCTTACTCTAGATAATTAGTACTCTGTCGAGACAATGACTGAGTTATTTTTTATTTTGGCAAAAAACAGTCTAATTATAATTAATAGAACAGCAGAAACACTTTGATAAAAGTTGATGAAGGAGTGGAAGAGGTGGGAAACATTATATTTTTCTATTTTCAGTGATAAATGTCTAAGGAGGTTATTACAAAGTAATGCGGAGAAACCTTCTGGTATTAACCCAATACTTGTGTTTGTACTTTGTGTCTTTGATCTAGACATGTTTTTTTGTACCACTGTGACCTAAAATAAAACCATAAACAGGAACTCAGCTTCAAATGTTTATTCAGGTTTAGTGAGTTTAAGGTATCAAGGTGAATCAGAGTCACATGACAGCAGAGAATCAAACAGATTTCAGATATTTTCCAATCTTCCATCAGGCAGAGCAGAAGGTTTCAGGTCTGCATCTGAATCTTCCTCCAGGCTCTTTAGCTCTTGCTGCCCAGGGTGTGCTTGTCAAACAGATACTCTGCCATCTTGTTGGTGTGAGCATCCATGCGGGTGAGGTTGGTGATGTGGTCACCGATCTTCTTGATGGACTCCACCTGTTCGTTCAGGTAGTGGGACTCCAGGAAGTCACACAGCTGGAGACAGAAACACAAGTTTCAAGAAAGGTTTCAAAGACAAAAGCTAAATGTTAGAGAGCCAAAGTGAACCTACATGAGGGTCTTTGTGGTCAGAGGCCAGCTTGTGCAGGTCCAGCAGAGCCTGGTTGACGTTCTTCTCCAGCTGCAGGGCGCACTGCATGGCTTCCAGCCCACTGCCCCACTCATCACGCTCTGGTTTCTGTGGAGCAGACATGATACCAGGATGAAGCAGCCACAACTCCAAATGAAGAAACATTGAGTTTCTAGGAGACCAGAGTCCACGTTCAGACCTTGACGTCCTGCAGGAAGATGCGTCCTCCTCTCTTGTTCTGGAAGGACAGCAGTTTGTCCGCGTGCTCCCTCTCCTCGTGGCTGTTCTCCTTGAAGAAATGGGAGAAACCTGGAAGGGCCACATCGTCACGGTCGAAGTAGAAGGCCTGTGAGGGAGAGACGGGACACAACAGATGTTAGGAACAGTCACCTGTCGTTTTTTTTAAATAAATATTATGGTTTATTCAAATAAACTCTTTAAAAGTGCAGTTAGGTACATGTAAACGAGAGAAAACTAGCTAAGCGAACAAAGCTTTGTAAAAGCGGGCGGGGCCTACGACAACTTGAAGCGAAGAAAACCAAAAATAGACCATAAATCTCCATCAAATACAAAAAATAAATATTTTCCACTCAAGTCTTACCATAGAGGTGTAGGTGTAGGAAGCAAACAGCTCCATGTTGACCATTCTGTTGATGGCGGCCTCACAGTCGCGGTGGTAGTTCTGACGCACCTGAGACTCCATTTTAGCTGCTGTGGTTTTTCTCGCTTTTATTAACAAAACGCGGTAGAAAAATAAAATTCCTTCAGGTAGGGTTCAAGTAGAGCAGGATTAAAGCAGCTGAAAAGATCGAGAAAAGGAGGTGGAAGAAGTTCCGTTCAAACACTGTTGAAGCAAGAACTCCTTTGAGCTTTCTTCTCGAGGATGAAGGAGGAGGAGAGCTGCTCCCTGTATTTATACACAGTCCCGATCTCGTGACCAACATTACATCACTTTTACCTTTTGACCAGCCACTGAAATAAGACATCGAAACAGCATTAATCATGGCAACAGGAGATGCAAAGAACTTTTTCCACAAAGTTAGAATGACTCAGGGTTTTTTAACTGCTGACTCAGCAAGAATGACAGTGCACTTTTTGCTTTCCAACAAACAGCAGACTGAAATACAGCCTCGTTCTGTTAAATAATTGATGAAATCTCTACTGACACGGATTGTCTCTACAATTCAATTCTACATTTAGAACAAAGTGGAGAAAAAAGGCTGACAGTGATCACAGAAAATATCTGGATTTTGTATCAGTTTCGAGCAGTGATGTGCAGTCAGTAGAGGCTGAGCCTCACCAGCAAAATATAGCTAAAAAAAATGCTTAAATTAAACAAGATTAATATAATTTTTAAAGTTAAAAATAAAAATCAAATGTGAATTTTTAAAAAATAAGTTTCTTCTATGATTACCTTTATTGTGGAGGTTTTAAACATTTTTTCAGTAAAAAAAAAAAAAAGCAGCAAATTTACGATTTTTGCGATTACTCCTGAGTTATTTTAGTTATTAAAAAACATTCTTCTTCTACCTTCTGGATTTGAGTCCTTCCTGCTCCTGGGTTCCCTTTTGAAACTGTAACACGGACAGTCCGCTGGCTTCACCGCAGTACACATGCCACAAGGCAGAGGGCGCTGGTGAGCCCACAGAATGCATGTGACACCACGGCTAAAGAATAATAGACTGCAGTAGCAAAACAATTGCAGCCATTTATTATTGTTTATTATCAATTTCTAAATGGGGGATTTTATTTTTAAACCCCTAAACTCAATAATTTGTTTAGAGACGTCACTGTTTTTGATCTCTACAGAGACAGAGAGACTTTTGACACTGAAGTGTGAAAAAAAAAACTTCTACAAACAGGTTATTCATCTGTTTTTTCTGAAGGAGCAGCACACAGACTTCATTCACAAGAAAAAGTAGGTTAATAACAACTTTTTTGTTAATTTTTTTATGCTACAGCAATTGAATGTAAATAAACCAGACAAATCTCTACTTTGAGTCGGTTTTTATTAATCCTCTTCCTTTCTTTAATGACCTTACAGCTTTCCCTGAACACTTGTTTTCCTGCTTTTTCATCCTTAAAGAAGCACTTAGATTGATTGATTGATTGGTTTATTTCAAGCATAGATTGGATTGCTTGAAAAGGAGTGGGAAGAAGTGAACTTATTTAATCCCACCCCTACCAGCAAAGAGACAACACCATGCCCCCTCTCCCCACCTAGCTTCAACAGGAGCTGCCTCAGGCAAGAAAGGGTGCAGCACTAAACAAATTATTGATTATGTCAAACTTTTAGTTTGAGGTAGTTTATTAATAGTTTTGATAATTACATTTTTTTTACATTTTACACGCAATGAGTGGTTCATCAAACTGCAAAAAATTAAAAAATAATTGAAATGTGGCACCCCCTCCAGCAGATGGTGCCCTAGTCGGGCGCCTAGCTCACCTATGGCCAGCCCTGGGTAGGAGTCTAAGTAAAGATGCCCAAACTTCCTTCTTCCCAGCCACTTCCTCCAGTTCCTCTGGGGGGACTCCGAGGTGCACTGTTCCCCCTAAGCTGCGCGCGTGCGCAATTGCGCACTGCTCTCACGCCTGTTGCGCAGAGGAAATCCTTTCTGCGCACATCATAAAATGCATTCTGAACTTTAAATAGAATGATCATAGAAGACATGTATTCTTCGTCACTTTTAATGTAATTCAGCGATTGACAGACGAATTAAAACGTGCTGATGAAGACGAGTGTCCAGGATACAAAGCTGAGTTCAGATTGAAGGCGGGGTTTCAATGCGTTCTGTCTTCAAAACACCGTCAGTTTGGCCGCACGCGCAATGAACACGCGCAGTGAGCACGAACAATGAGCACGAACAGTGAGCTCTCCAAAACACCGGTGGAGGCTGTTGATGGACTTTTTTCTGCGGCCAGAGCGTCCAACAACAGGATGAAAAATGCGCGAGCTCCGGTGTTCAAATGAACAGCGGACTTAGACCTGAGAGTGGAGGAGGGGCCGGGAGTGTTCTCAAAGTCCTATTCCTTCTTCTTTTAGTTCAGATCTCATATAAGAACACACAACACATAGTTTTTCCTCCATGTCATTTCACATCTTGAACGTGCACGCGGCAACGGGGTTGGGTCGCGCGTGCAACGTGCTGGAGAAGTGATGAGGACAGGTGATCCCAAAGCAGCAGCATTTACTTTAGTGTCATCTGAGTAGTAAAATGCTAATTAAAAACGTTGCATGATTTAAAATTGATGTACACATGTTACATCTTCCAGACAATAATCCCAGCCAGACCACAACATGGTTACTCTACATGTTATCAGAACATTTAGAAACATTTCAGCTCTGTGGACCTCACCTGTTGAACAGCCTGTGGATGCTAAGGCTTCATCCACTGTGGAGGTTTTATAGAAAAAAATGAAAACGAGTTTTATTAGTACAGCTTTTACTTAGTTTTTACATGTCCACATGTTTTAATTTGATTTTATAAATTGTATTAATAATTGGTATAAGTAATTATGATTACATGTCTAGAATATGTGTGTTGAGCTTGTATTTGTCCCTATTTATTTCATATGCTTCATATTTTATTATAATCTACATTTTATTATTCATTATTTATATTTCTATTATTTATTTATGTATTATGGAAAACAATTTAAGATACTGTGTAGCAGGAAAAGTTTCATACAAATGAGGTTGAATTGGAATTTATTCCCAGACAGCAGGAGTAGGACCCACTTTCTGATTTGTTTTACTTTTCATAGTTATTGTTGCATTCCACTTATATTAAACCAAATTAGATGAAAATTAGTTTTATTAATTAGTTTTATTCTTTTAATAAGCTACATGACTTGTTAAGATCTGAGATTTCAGACAGTTGAAATATAGTCATGAATACAGAATGAACCCCCAGTGTTGCTCACGGGGGTCGAAGAATCGCTCAGTGAGTTTCTGTGTTTGCTCAGACACACAAAAAATTAGAGGGAACATTGCCGAGGTGTACTCGGACCAGCCAAGAGACGTGGTCTCTTCAGCGTGTCCAGGGTCTATCCCGGGGCCTCTGCCCTGTGGGACACGTCTGAAACACCTCCCCAGAGAGGCATCTGGATCAGATGCCCGAGCCACCTCAACTGGATCCTCTGGATGTGGAGGATAAGTAGATCTACACCGGGCTTTTCACATTATCTCTAAGGAAGCATCCAGCTACCCTCTGGAGGAAGTTCATTTCAGCCGCTTGTAGTCGGGATCTCGTTCTGTCGGTCATGACCGAGAGCTCATGATCAGAGGTGAGTATTGGAACGAAGATCAACTGGTAAATTGAGAGCTTTGCTTTCTGGCTCATCTCTCTTTTCACCACAGCGGACCAGTACGGCGACAGTATATCGGCGGATGCTGCTCCAATCTGCATGTTGATCTCACGCTCCGATCTTCCCTCACTCATTAACTAGATCCCAAGATACTTAAACTCCTCCACCTGAGGCAGGAGCTCTCCACCCATCCAGAGAGGGCAAACTGCCTCTCTCCGGTCCTTTCTCCAGTAGTTATTTTTGTTTTTACTTTAATGTGTGTACTCAAAACTTATTATTAAATATGTTCCATGTTTTTAGCAAGAAATTATATGAGCAACACAGAGCCCTGTGGTATATCATTCATAACTGCTGTGTGAGCAAGTCTTATCTTTTAAAAAGGAAATTGGTCATTAAATAAATTTTAAACTAGCTTACTGTCACAAACGAGCAGAAAGCTGGTTACATCTACAGCAGGTTTATTAGTTAAAACGTGAACTAAGCACAGCTTGAAGTCCACAAAGCTAAATCGGGGTCTGACAGGCAGATGTCAGTCACGAGCATGGGATCATAGAAAAAGAGAGTAGTCAGGGTCCAAGCGAGGGTCAGGGCAGGCAGCAGAAAATCAGAAAATAAGCAGACAGAAGATCAGATCCAGGTACAAAACGCTCGGTAATGCAGGCAGGGTGGCACAAACAATACTTTGCACTGAGTGCGACTCAGTGTGCTGCTTAAGAAGCAAGTGGGTGATTGTCTGATTGGAGACAGCTGAGTAGCATCCAGGAACTGTGGGCTGGGGCTTCTGGGAGATGAAGTGCAGTCAGTAGTCTGGTGACTGCGGCTGGTGGTGACCAGAGGGGGAGTCAAAGCTCTGACTTTTGACACTTACAGCTTGCATATTAAGTCTCTTTGTGAAAATGTTCTGATGTTGTGATGCAGGATGGAGGTCTAAGACAGGGGTCTCTAAACTACGGCCTGTAGGCCAGATAAGGCCCGCCTCCACATTTGGCCCGGCCTCTGATACAGAAATGCTGTTCGAGACCCACATAGAATGTGACTTTATTCCACCCTTCTGCAGTCTGAACTATGACGGGGGAGGATGGAATATTTATGGGTTTAATATTTTTTCACTTTTTCTTTATTTCTTTATTATCGTTATTTTTCTTCCATTTGTCTTTATGGACGTTGATAGCTCTTCGGCTCTTTCAGCTATTTAGCTCATTCAGATATTAAGACATTCAGCTATTTTTATGCTAGCTTTGTCGACTGTTCAGTAGTAACTAAGGGTTTCTTTTTTTTTTTTTGTTTTTTTTTTTTTTTTCTACAAACTTGTCCTGTCCAACTGCTGGGCAAGCAGATACGGGCTGAGAGCCTCTTGCGTTGGACAGATTTTGTTGTCCCAACAGGGGTTTATACTTAATAAACCCCTGTTGTATTTCATGCTAAACTTTATTTTAATTATGTTGTATCTTTTTCTTTTTTTTTTTTTTGTTGGACGGACGGAAACAAGGGGGGGGGGGGGATAAAAGAGTGGGGTTAAGATAACAAAGAAGGTAACACAGAGTAGCAACATCCTATAACAACCAGGTCTAAATAACAATCTGGAATGGGCGGGGCCTGTCTACACACACACTCAGTTACACACATACCTTTTGGCTAAAATAATCTTTACCTTTAAAGTTGTCAAAAATGTACACAATACCACTACAGCTCACACACAATCATAGAAGCTGACACAAATAAAGCCTTTCATTCCATCACACATTCTGTTAGTGCGAGGTGAGCTGACACCTGTGCTCAGGTGAGTGTTTATGTTTTGCTGATGTGAATGTTGATGGAATGTATAGAAGGAGAGAGAGCCCGGCCACCCCCATGCCCAGGCCCCCCACCGGGGCGGCAGCAGCAGCACGGGCCCCCCAACACCCGCCAGGAGCCATGGAGAGAACCAGTCAGCCGCAGAATCCCGCCAGACACCCAGACCAGGGCACGCGGGACCGCCGCAGAGGCCCCCACGCCCGAGAGCCGGAAGGCACGGGAGCACAGAGAGCGCGGACCCCCGCCCAGCCAGAGCAGCAATCCCCCCACCACGCCCAGAGGGCCAACACAAGGCCCCACACCCGGAGAGCCCCCCAACCCCAGAGGAGCAGCACACCACCACCCAGCAGCGCCGAGCATCCCCCGCCCCACCCCAGGCACGAGCCAGAGCTCCCCCAGGATGACCCGCTTCTATGCTCCAGACGTCCGCCCGCGCCCGCCGCGGGAGGTCCAGGGGCGAGCCGGGAAGGGGCCGCCCACCCCCGCCAAGCAGAGAGAGACACCCAAGAGGAACGAGGGTCCCAGAGGAATGATGTTAACAAGGCCCGACCAGGCACACCCACTGATGGAGTCCCGGAGAGGCCCATTTCTCGAGAGCCGGGACCGGAACCCGAACCACCGAGACCTGGACACCCCATGGCTCCGATGTAGTTTGATCCCCTGTTAGATCTTGGGGATCCCTCTCCAAGCGTGGCGAGGAGGTCACAGAGCCCAGGAGACCGGCACCCAAGAGACAAGACCACTAGGCCGAGGGTTTCCATCCCCCCTCGCCAGGGATGGGGTAGGGGACAGAGGGTCGAAAGTCCCACCTTCCTTGTGTGATGCATGCGTGTTTGTTTGTTAGAGTGTATATTTTGAGGTGTTAGAGGTGTGTGTACTACAAGGTGCGGTTAAAATTGGTGAGTAGGGCCTTGACAGGACATCTCCTGATCGCTCACAGCGATGCCCCGTCACCCTCTCACCAACGGCCCTACATGTCTATGGTGCTGTTAAAATTGGCGGAGAGGGCACTTAGAGGACATCTACTGCTTGCTGGCAGTGATGTGTGACTAAGGGTTTCTTGACTATTCTGAGGTTTGGCTAACATTTTAGCCACAGGCTAGCTGTTTTGGCTAATTTTGCATTTTTTGTGGGGTTTTTTTTGGCTAATTTGGGATGTTGCAAATATTTCAGTAATATACTCACTGTCTTGGCTAATTTAATAGTTTTTTCTTCTTTTTAGCTAATTTGGAGCTTAGCTAATATTTTAGCCATGTGCTAGCTGTTTTAGCTAAATTAAACATTTTACCAGTTTTAAGGCTAATTTGGCATTTACCGGTATCTTATATTTCAGCTAGATGTTGGCTGGTTTGGCTAATTTAGGCTTATTTTCAGTTTTTGAAGCTAATTTGGAGTATAGGTAATATTATAGCTAGCTATTAGCTTCAGCCTTTTTAGTTATCAATTTCACCATCTTCAGCTATCAGCGCTAGGAGCTTGAGCTGCCAAATTCAGATTACAGCAATCCCACTAGCATTATTGCAGTTAATGCTATATATCTAGTTTTTTTTTAATATTTAGTATTATTTTTCTATGAAGATTACAGAAATTAATTAGTGATTTAACTCGTTATGTCTGGCTTTTTCTGAAAAAAGGTAAATGTTTACGTTTAGCCTGTGATTGTTACACTTTTTCTGTTAGGCTAAAAACTGATCCCGGCCCCACATCAGAGAAGAAAACAGTTCTGTGGCCTTCACAAGAAAAGATTTGGGGACCACTGTTTTAAGTTAACAGTAACAGGAACAAGTCCTCTGTCTGGAGCCACAAGTTGATGATTGAAAATCCTCAAAATGCCTTCATGTATATTTGAATAGACCCAAACTGAACTAAAAATTGAGTGTAATTTTGGTTCCAATTCAGCAGGATTGTGTGGTAGAAGTAAAATTAAACAACACTCAGCTCCAATTGTTTATTCAGCTTTAGTCAGTTTAAAGCATCAAGGTGAATCAGAGTCACATGACAGCAGAGAATCAAACAGATTTCAGAGATTTTCCAATCTTCCATCAGGCAGAGCAGAAGGTTTCAGGTCTGCATCTGAATCTTCCTCCAGGCTCTTTAGCTCTTGCTGCCCAGGGTGTGCTTGTCAAACAGATACTCTGCCATCTTGTTGGTGTGAGCATCCATGCGGGTGAGGTTGGTGATGTGGTCACCGATCTTCTTGATGGACTCCACCTGTTCGTTCAGGTAGTGGGACTCCAGGAAGTCACACAGCTGGAGACAGAAACACAAGTTTCAAGAACGGTTTCAAAGACAAAAGCTAAATGTTAGAGAGCCAAAGTGAACCTACATGAGGGTCTTTGTGGTCAGAGGCCAGCTTGTGCAGGTCCAGCAGAGCCTGGTTGACGTTCTTCTCCAGCTGCAGGGCGCACTGCATGGCTTCCAGCCCACTGCCCCACTCATCACGATCAGGTTTCTATAGGGCAGGATGACACCGATCAGAATTTAGGGTATTTTTGTTATTAAAAATAGTATTTTCTTAAATTCAATGTTCAGACCTTGACGTCCTGCAGGAAGATGCGTCCTCCTCTCTTGTTCTGGAAGGACAGCAGTTTGTCCGCGTGCTCCCTCTCCTCGTGGCTGTTCTCCTTGAAGAAATGGGAGAAACCTGGAAGGGCCACATCGTCACGGTCGAAGTAGAAGGCCTGTGAGGGAGAGACGGGACACAACAGATGTTAGGAACATTCATCTGTTGCTAAGGTTGTTGAAAGTGATAGCCAAGAGCTAGACAATGCAACCCAAAAAAATGTAGTTTTACCACTAATCTTACCATAGAGGTGTAGGTGTAGGAAGCAAACAGCTCCATGTTGACCATTCTGTTGATGGCGGCCTCACAGTCACGGTGGTAGTTCTGACGCACCTGAGACTCCATTTTAGCTGCTGTGGTTTTTCTTGCTTTGAGTTAAAAATGTTATTTGGATTTAAGTTGAGTATTGGAGTTCAGGTCCAGGAAGTTCTGTCCAAACACTGTTGAAGCAAGAACTCCTTTGAGCCTGTGTGAAGGAGGAGGAGAGCCTCTCCCTGTATTTATCCTCAGTGCTGACCTCGTGACTGACGTTACGCCACTCTCACCTTTTGACCAATCACTGAGCTCAGATGAGAGGATGTTAAAACAACTGCCTCTGTGGCAGCAGCAGGCTCATCTCCAATTACCCCTTTCCCCAAGGTTAGAATGACACAGGGATTTTTCTGAGCACCTGAACGCCGATGCACGATGACGATGCACATTTGGTTTTCCAAGAAACCAAGAGGCAACATATTACCGGTAAAAAAAAAAGTGGTTATAAGGGGAGTTAAACCTTTAACACCAGAGCTCCAGTGTTTATGTTCTTCCGTTTACTGTAACTTTTTTTTTTTTTTTTTTTTCAAAGTACACAATGTTTTACAAGATTCATGTGTCAAAACAAAATTTTAGTCAGCATATGTGAACTTTGACAATTACCACAAAAAGGAAGAACTGTAACTTTTTTACTGTTAACACGATCAACGTAATTCCAGTAGAATCTACTGGAATTATCGTGTTAGCAGTTTAAAAGTTACAGTATGCTGAAGATTTTGTGTTGAAGCATCACCGATGATGCCTCAGGTGTTAAGGGGTTAATAAAGTGTAGGGTCAGTTAAAGCATCAGTAGTGTTAATATTTTCTTTATAAATATGGTTTATAATACATATGAATATTTTATCTGTTCCATTTTGTCACAGAAATAGCTGCACATCCTTAAATTTATGTTTTTTTGCGTTTTTTGTTATTTTATTTAGTTATAGCTGCAAATGTGTAATAAACAGGTGGAAATTCTTGTTTTTTTATATATTTAAAGTTTTATTCCAGACAGTTAAGACAATTTACCAACAACAAATAGTATGCTACTGGCTAAACCAGGAGTCTGCAACCTGCAGCTTCAGATCCACATGTGTCTCTTTTATCTCTCCATGGTGGCTCCTCGACCAATCGTAAAATAATTCATGGAGACTGTTGATCCAGCCATTTCAACCATCTGAGTCAGCAGCTCCCTGATAATGGCTGCTTAACCAAAACTACCTCAAGAAAGCAAATAAACAAAGCCTGCAAACTAAGACTACCAAGGTCCAACCCCAAACTAAAATAACAAAACCCAGCAGTGGAAGACTGCTGAGGACAAAGAGGGGAAAAGAACAAAAAATAATATAATAAAGCATATTTTTAAAGTAAGGGTTATTTAGTATTTATTTAATTTAGATTAGTTATATTAAATTAATGGTTGACATTCACATACATGATAAACTATGTGGGTTTTTCATCCCCATTGACCTGAAGACGTCTTGTTTCCTCAACTCTACCTCCAGAATGAGCAGATTTTATATTCAAAGCAAAACTTGGTAAAAAGTTTGATCTTTTTTTCAGTTAAACACACATAAATATATTTTGCTACACAACATTTGTTATAAAACAAATCAAATTTTAAGATATTCTAGGTTCTTTTTTGTTTGTGCCAAAAAATTGGCATAATTCATATTTATTAGATCATGATCATGAATGCAAATCCAAATTTCTCAAAGACTAAAGTATGATTATGCAGGTCCTTCTTGGTTTTGATCAGTAGAAATTGAGCCCAAATGGTTCTTATACTGTTAATAAGACATTGACTCATGCAGATTCATGTTTTCTCTGCCCTTGGAGTTGCACTTATCAGTCATCTACACAGCTTCACTGTGATCTAATTCAGAACAGAGAAACCTAAAACAATGCGAGTTCTGAGGACATGGATTCAGAAACAGTTACAGCAAAAGTGACCTGTGGTACAACAACACTGTACCAGAAAATCAGCAGATTTTCCAAAGGTGAATGAGAAGATCTGTCCTCTGCACAAACAGATCTCCAGAGAGCAGTTTCTGGTTTAAAAAAGCTGAACATCAACTGGTCCATCTTTAATTACATTTCTAAAAGAAGCAAAAGTTGTGTTTCAATCTGAAGGGGAAATATACTGAGAAGAAAAAAGTGTTTGCTTTATTTTTTTCAAATTTTGGATCGCAGGTAAAAATAAAGAATAAAGTTTTATTTCTAACTCCCCATTTCAATAGAATCTAAACTATAAAAGCTGATATTCTGAATGCTGATAGTACAAAAAAAGGTTAATTAAGAAAATTCTTTATGAAGAAATTACATGTTATTGGTTTAAACTCAATCTAACACACATCTTAGAATTTTTTTTAAATGAAACATTTTTTCACCAATTAAAAGCTTGTACATATGTTGCAGCTGCTTAAGCCCCAAATCCTGATTAAAGATGCTTAGAATAAGATTTGCAGTGCTTCTAAATTATTCATATAGTTCTAAGAAAGACAGAGAGAAGAGCTCTGGTGCAGCCCTCATTCTGTCGAGGAGCTGTGTCAAAAACCCATTCTCAGGTTTCTCTTTTAATTTACAGTATTTTGTGATAGAAGTTGTTCATTTCTTCAATCTGATACTCTAATCCAGAGGTGTCAAACTCAATCCCACAGAGGACAAAAAAAATCCAAAACACACCTCAGGTCTTGAACCAAACAGGATAAACACTCTAAAACCACATTTTAAAAACTATAAAACCGTAACTTTTAACATAATTCTGAACTAAAATATACCATTACCTATAATAATGCTGAATGCTGTAAACTGAATTTAGTCACTGAGGATGCTGTCCTCTTCTGATGGCTAAAAATGCTGAAATTGATAGTTGAGGCCGTTAGCTGAAAATGCTTAAGTTGATGCTGATAACTGAATAAGCTGATTGCCAGCTAAAATACTAGCTAGATACCAAATTGGCCTAAAAAACACATAACAAAAAAAGCTGGTTTGCCCAAACACTTTGACGGAAAAAAGCCCAAATTAGCCAAAACAGCTAGCGTGTAAATATTAGCTAAACTCCAAAACAACCTAAAATAGTCCAAAAAGCTATCAGAATGCCCATTTTACTGCTTTAAAACGGTAACTTTTTAACATAAGTACGAATAATAAAAAGGCATGAATATTATTCCAGAATAAATCAATTTAAACCTTAAATAGATTTCAATATTTTACTCTCTATAAAAATATATTTTGTGAAAACTTTATAAGTCAGAAGTGAAAGTCTGCCTCGCGCTCAGTCAGCGCTTCTATCCTCACCTCAGATTTTTCGGCAGCTTTCCAATAAAAACACTGGTGATTAAACCATACCTTTTTATGGATTTAATGTTTTGACGTTGATTCAACTGATCAGAATTTGAGTCGAGTCTCTGTAGCTTCACGAGAACATACGATGACATATTCCTCTGATTAAATGGTTAAAGCTCACGCTACCAAAAGCTAACTTCTTCTATACTTTGTTTCAGGACAGTAATAGTAGTTGATCTTGATTTTGTTGGAATCACTCACTGTTTTGCGATTAACAACAGAAGAAGGTGGAGAAGTTGCAGGTTTATTGCATAAGCCATTCTTAAGATGGACTTTTCCGTAAAAACTGGACATCATCAAAAAAGGTCGACCAACCACGAAAGTAGCGAGCCTCAGAGTTTTGTGAAAATGATGAGTGACAAAATGCACTGAAGGCTGTCAGTGACTATGGTAAAGCTAGAACGTGATCACACATTCTGACTACTTCTGCACCAATGGAGGGAAATAAGATGAGCAATTCCAAAATGCAGGGGATTGATTTACATTCTAAACCAGGGGTGGGCAAACTTTTTGATTTGTGGGCCAGAAAGGGTTCAAAATTTGGCATAAGGGCCGGACAAGGAGCAGATGGAAGGAGTGATTTGGTAATGAACCTCATAAACTAAAAAGATAATATGGAATTTAGAGAAAAACATGCTTTAATTTGGATTAAAATTCACATATATTCATTTAAAAACAGAAAATTTGGGAATTTTAATTTCTAAATTTTGATTTTTGTTCTCTTTTTGGTGATCCAATGGGTTGATGTTCTTCAGAGGAAAATGTGAACTCAAAGAAATCCATAAAATCACCATCTGACTCCGAAAAAAAACACACACGAATGCCAGAGAAACAACATCATTCATGAGAAGAAACAAGAAATACAATGGAAATAAACCAATAATTAGGATTTTGATTCAATGTATTTTAATTTGGAGGGCCAGATTAAGTAGCCTAAGGGGCCGCATGTGGCCCCCGGGCCATAGTTTGCCCACCCCTGTTCTAAACCATAGAAATAATGTTACTTTAATTTCTGCCTCATGAACTGGCAAAAATATCGGCCATTTTAAGTGAAAGCAACAACCAGCACTGCTTTCAGACTTTATAAGGAAAGAGAAAATAATTCTTTATTTTTTCTTTTCTTTTTTTGAACAATGTTATAATCTCAATAATAATATAAAATGAAAGACAAAAATAAAATGCCATTGATAAAATAAATATTATTATTAATATTATAGTTTTTTAGGATTCTTGACATCTTTTGGGTCTAAAGAGAATTTAACAAATTAGATTAAGTTTTTAATTTTTCATTCAATATAATATCATAGTAGGTTTGTGTCTGTTGAGTACTTGGTTAGTAAAATGCCAGTAGGCAGAGCTGTATCATCTCACCCTGTGGGGTAAACTACCATCAAAATGAAACAGTAGAAGAGGAAAACATTTGTAGTCCTCTTGTAGTCCAGATCTTTATGTTTTTCTCATTTATAACGAGACTTTATTATTGTTCTATTTCTTTCCTTCCTCAGATCAATGTAGGACAGTAAGTCATCAAACTGGGTCACAGAGAGACAGAAGACTGGAGGACGAACAACACTCGGGACAATTTATGACTGATTATTTCTAATGTCTTTCTCACTGAAGAATCATACATTCATTTCAAACCCTTTAGGTGCCTGGGTTTTTCAGTGGAAATATACTGCTCGCAAAAATTAAAGAAACTCCTTTTATTGGTTCTGGCATGAATTGAATGAAATCTGTCTGATAATTTTCTTGTTGGTTAATCAGCTGAGGGCCTCGTTAATCACTTTCAGCTGTATTGGTGTTGATGGAATTAACAACAGGTGCACTTCAGTGGCAACAATTAGAAAACCCTCCAATCAGGACTGGTGTTCCATGTGGAGGTCATTTCAAGTTTCTCCCTCTTGATCTTTTTTGGCTGGTTTTCCACTCCTGCTGATTTTGTCTTGTGTAATTCTCTCTACTGGCAGTATGAGGAGATTCCTTAACCCTACAGAAGTTGTACAGGTTGTCCAACTTCTCCAGGATGGAACATCCACATGTGCTGCAGCAAGAAGGTTTAATGTGTCTCCCAGCACAATCTCCAGAACATGGAGGAGATTTCAGGAGACTTCTGGTTATTCTGGGAGAGCTGGACAGGGCCGTAGAAGGTCCTCAACCCCTCAGCAGGACCCATACCTGCTCCTTTGTGCAAGGAGGAACAGGCTGAGCACTGCTCGTGCCCTACAGAATGACCTCCAGAGGGCCACTGGTGTGAATGTCTCCACCCAAACAATCAGGAACAGACTTCATGAAGGTGGCCTGAGGGCCCCACGTCCTGTAGTGGGCCCTGTGCTCACTGCCCAGCACCGTGGAGCTCCACTGGCATTTGCTCAAGAACACCAGAATTGACAAGTCCTCCACTGGCGCCCTGTACTTTCACAGACCAGAGCAGGTTCACCCTGAACACCTGTGATAGACGTGAAAGAGTCTAGAGAGACAAGGAGAACGTTTGCTGCCTGCACGTGGTTCAACATGACAGGTTTGGTGGTGGGTCAGTGATGGTCTGGGGAGGCATATCATGGAGGGACACAGACTCTACTGCCTAGGAAATGGTGCTCTGACTGCCATAGGTATCCAGATGAATCCTTCCCATTGTCAGACCCTACGCTGGTGCAGTAGGTCCTGGTTTCCTCCTAATGCACCAACAATGCCTGCCTCACGTTGCAAGAGTCTGCAGGCAGTACCTGGAGGATGAAGGATTGAAACAATGAATGACCTTCACCCTCCCCTGACTTAAACCCAATAGAACATCTCTGGGACATTATGTTTGGGTCCATTAGGTGCCGCCAGGTTGCTCCTCAGACTGTCCAACAGCTCAGGGATGCCCTCACACAGATCTGGGAGGAAAGGCCACAAGACACCATTCATCGTCTCATTAGGATCATGCTGCGACGTTGTCATCATGTATACAAGCTCGTGGGGGTCACACACAATACTGAAAAGCATTTAGAGTTGCAGAAATGAAGTTTTGGAGAAAATGGACTAGCCTGCCACATCTTCATTTCACTCTGATTTGATGGTGTCTACACATTGAGCCTCTGTAGACTGAAAACTTTTATTTCCATTAAAGACTTGCATCCTTTTGTCCTAAGACACTGCCTGTCATTATTTGTATAAATATCCACTTCATATTGAGATCTGATGGATCTAATGTGTTTCTTTAAAGTGCTCCTTTATTTTTTGTCAACAGTTTATGATCCAGTACATATAGAGCACGAGTCAAGGCCCAGGGGCCAGATCTGGCCCTCGGGGTAATTATATCCGCCCCTCCAGATCATTTTATTTAATGGCCTAATGGTATCTTGCGCTAACTTGTAACTTAACTTGTATAATTTTGACAAAATATATTTATATGGAGGGTAAATTACTGAGATTTATTTAAGGTTTCAGGTGATTTATTCTGAAATAATATTCCTGCATTTTTCATTATTCATAATTATGTTAAAAAAGTGACAGTTTTAAGGTTTAAAAAATTGGTATTATGCTACCTTTTTGGACTATTTGGGGATTTATAAAGATTCTTTTAGGCTGTTTTGGGGTTTAGCTAATATTTCAGCTACATGCTAGCTGTTTTGGCTAACCTAAACTCTTTTTTTTCTAGTTTTCAGATTTAGCGTTTTCACACATCAGCTTCAGCATTTTTAACTATTGATTTCAGCATTTTCAGCTATCAGCACTAGCATCTTCTGGTCATGTGTGTTTTGTGTGTGTACTTTGTTCTTATTTGTGTATTTGTTTTTCCCAGCTCCTGCAGAAGTCCAGCTCCTTCACTGCTGCTGATTGAGGCACACTCTCACCCAATCCCTGAGCTGGGAGGGAAGGTTAAAAATCAGCCTGGCCAAGCTGGCGAAAAGTCTCCGGTTTCCCCCTCTTTAGCTGGTTCTGATTCTGTGTGTTAACTTTGCTTTGGTGGTTTCTTTAGTTGCTTTTGGAGTGATAGTTGTGTTTGACTGTTTGGTTTTGTTTCTTATTGCTGTAAAGCACCGCTATTAAACAGCTGTGTCCCCATCTTATTTATTTTATGTTACACATTTCTTCCTCCTTCTTAAGGAGGGATGTAACTTAAGCTTACAGCATTCACACTAGTATTATCAGAGCTAATGCTATATCTAGTGTATAGTTATGTTAAAAGTTATAGTTTTAAAATTGTAGTTTTAGTTTGTTAAATAAATGTTTATCCTGTTCGGCCCGCGACCTAAGGTGTGTTTTGGATTTTGGCCCGCTGTATGATTAAGTTTGACACCCCTGATATATGGGAATATTGGGATCTGAAGACAGACAGCTTGGAGGAACACAGTGCAGAATTGCTACTTTGGCGCTTAAAGGGTTCACGTAAATTCGCCTTTATATTTTTTCTTATTCTGTACCAAAAAATTAAAACATTCTCAGTGAGAAACACATGTATTTCACAAAAAAATAACATAGAAAAATAATAAAATAAAATATAAATGCCGAATAAAAACCAAAACATTTTAAAATCAAACAGGATTTGCTAAGGTGGGTAGAATGATGTTTATTATTAACTTAAACAAAACTGGTAACACTTGTAACCACCTAACAGTTGTTTTCTGTACAGTAAATCACAGCTGTAAATAGGAAAGGGAAAATATATCAGAACAATTTCTCAAATTAAATATAAGATAAAAAAGGACATACTTTTTGGTTGGGGGAGTCTCCCCGCTTTTTTTTTTATTCTATACTAATCCTCCAATCACTAAAATAAATATTTTGCAGAGAGGAAAGCAGAGCAACATGCACACTGTTCTTCATCACCAACATTATCTGCACAGAAGGAGACACTGGCAGATATGTTCTGCAGAGATGTTTGACGCCTCTTATCAGTGTGAAGACATGAATGCATCTCAGAAGACCACTCATGGAAACTAATGGAACACTGAACAGAGTGTGTGTGCAAATGTGTGCGTGCATCCTCCAAGCTGCATTCAAAACATCTTTTATTAATGGTTACATTCAAGCCGTCTCTTTCTTTCTTTCTCTGCTATTTAAAGCTGGCTGTGTGTCTGAAATGTGGGCTTGTGTACAGCAACCATTTCAGCAGGCAACACGTCACCCTGCCAACATGCCTCTGCCTGTTCACCGCTAAAATTAACCTCAAAAGGTTTATTTCTGTCTGAGTTCAATCGGATTTAACTTCATTGTTACAACAGTCATTGTTATATTTGGATAAAAACTTCTTTATTCAGTTCTAAACTGAAGAGCAAAGTCTGGACCTACATGTTAGTGACATGTATTCATCAGTTACTATTGCAGAGAAATGTCGACTGTCAGGAACAGACATTTGCATGACTTGACTCTGCCTCTGGGTGAGTGGCGCCATCTTCTGGCGAAGTTATGGAAGCTTCAAATGACAAATGAAAAGCAACAATTGTGTCCCTTTAAGAAGTCAGAGAGAATTCTGGGAAAAGATTCCAAATAGTGTGAGTTTATAAATGTTCAAATACATCAGTGTATGTCTTTGAATATGTATTAGTATTTAGCATTCATAGTATTAGTATTTTGATAATGATGTTAGCTGTAAAACAAAGGAGTGAAAAAGTAATTGCACCATAAATAACAATTTCATTCAAGTCCATAAGAAGCATTTCAAAGTTCTGGAGCGGCCTAGCCAGTTTCCAGACAGAAACCCAATAGAACATCTTTAGAGAATCCAGCTCTAGAGAAGATCTGTGAGGAGAAGTGGGCCAAAATCCCTCCTGCAGTGTGTAAGTCGGGTGACAAACTACAGGAAACAGTTGATCTTAGTCGTAAACGAAGAGTACTGTACCACGTGTTAACATTGATTTTCTCAGGTGTTTAAATACTTATTTGAAGCAACAGTACAAATATTTTTTTAAAGCTCCTACAACTTGATCTCCAGGTTTTTAGATCACGTTTCACACAGGACATGCAAATAAAAGAATGGCATCATGGGAGAGTTCCCCTGCTGTCGGTACAGAACACGACGGCTCTTCTCACTTTGACCAAAAACTGATTCTCCAGACTTTTGGAGAAACTTTCTGTGGACAGACGAGTCAAAAACTGAACTTTTTGGAAGGTGTGCGGCCCGTTACAGCTGCTATAAATGTTGAAGTAAAGCTCAGAAGGTTTCGGTCGGCTCTTTAAAAACACGCTGTGTAAGAATGACAAAGAGGTCTGCTCAAAAAAATACAAGTATTTATTACAAAAGTTTGTTTAAAAATAAATAAATAAATAGTATAAAACTAGTTAAAACAAACTATGGTCAACTAGAGTCCACCTATGCGACTCAAACTTGATCCTCCTTGAGATGAATCCCAGTCTGTTTGCACAGGGGGGCGTGGTCTACTCCACTGTGTTAAGATGGGAAGCACGCCTGCAGCCAGCTGCAAACACAAAACAGGACAGTCAGCCTCAGCCTATCATCCGATCTCTTGGACCCACGCACACACAAGGGGGAGGGCCGACGTTCCTTTTACTCACCTGTCAGAAGGCCTTTAACAGCTCGCTGGTCGCCCGGCGCTCCTCGACATCTCGGCCTCTGAAGTCTGCGTCTTCCACGGCTTCCCTCGTTTCCGGCGTGGCGTGATCCTCTTCGCGTCTGATCACCTGTCCGTCCGTCCCTTGCACCTTGTCTTGTTGTGGGTCTCCTACGTTTTCCCTCCCTTTTGAGTCCAGTGCAAGGCGCTCTGAAATAATGTCAGTAGGGGTGGCGCCCAGTAACTCAGCTGTGCACAATCAGTCTGTCAAATCAATTGACAGCACTACCAAAACACATCAAATTGAGGGCACTGCAAACATGCACTTCACACGACAAAACAAAGCATGTACAATAAACAAATATGATAGCACACCATAGAGTCACTTGACCCACCCCCATTTTTGTTAATGGTCGCCCCAGCATTACTATTGGTCATACCTTACAGGGGTTTGCCCAAGTTACATCTCTCAGACATTGGTCCGTAGCCACGAGTGCATCTGGAGGGTCAGGTGGCGCAGCTGGTGCTGGTCTAGACCGGCTGATAAGTCTTGGTTAGGCCCCATTAATAATCTTGGCAGCCATAAGGTTGGAGGTGGTGGTTGCAACATTGGGTCAGGGGCCTCACTGCTTTCTCTTTGGAGATCCTCTTCTGCCAACAGGAATGGACATGTTCGCAGATTGTTTCTGTGCACTGTACGAGTCGGCGCTTCTTTACCTTCTGGGCGCAGGACATACACTGGGCTGCCTTCACGGAGCTGGGACACCACTACAAATGGCTCTGGGAGCCATTTGTACTTATTTTCCCACCAGCCCTTCTTCGGTAATTGCGTATCAGTACTCTCTCTCCAGGCAGAAGGAGGGCGTGCTGGGATTTCTGTTGTAACGTCGCTGGTCCAGCTCTTGTCTCTTCTGGGTCTGCTCCTTTACAGCTTTATAGACATTCTGTAATGCCTTCTGGTGTGAGCCAACCCAGCCTTGTAGGGTTTGAGGCTGCTCTTTCTGTCCAACCCCCGTTATCCAATCCATTGGCAGCCTGGCATGTCTTCCAAACACCACAAAATGCAGGGTAAAGCCTGTGGTGCTGTGCACAGTGTTGTTGTAGGCCTGCACAAGGGTAGGTGAGCGTTCAGCCCATTGTCCATGTTCAGTTTCTGTGAGGGAATTCAGCAGGCCTAACAGGGTTTGGTTGACACGCTCACAACCTCCATTGCCCTGGGGCCAGAAGGCTGTGTTAAGGCTCTTCTTACATCCATACAACAAGCAGAGTTCTCTAAACAATGAGGATTCGAACGCTGGCCCCTGGTCACTCAGAATTCTTTCTGGACAGCCAAACTTCTGGATCCAATTGTTGTGAACAGTACGAGCTGTAGTTGCTGCAGACTGGTCCCTGGTTGGAATTGCTTGGGAATATTTTGAGAAAAGGTCTGTCATGACCAAAATGTAAGGCCATCTGTCATCAGGCCGACCCAGCGATAGATAGTCCAACCCCACCACTTCAAAGGGGTATGAGGGCGGAGCCTTCAGCTGCTCCACCCTCAGACTCTGGAACTCTCTTCTCCTGATCTCACAAACTTGAACTCTTTAACCTCCTTCAAGCATATCCGTATCACCTCCTGTCCTCTGTATTACTTTGATAGTCTAGTTTTTATCTTGTTTCTTTTATCTGTGTGTGTTTTATCTGTTTTGTTGTAAAGCGACTTTGAGAGCCTTAAATGGTGCTTTTAAATTAAATGTATTATTATTATTATTATAGACTCTGTGTCTGTCCTGAACTCTGTGGTTGTGAAGCCGAACGAGGAGCAACAACCATAAAGTGGAATGGAAGAGATTTCTGCATGTATTAAATCCTGTTTTCCTCAAATGTACTGTAGTTTGGTTTTAAAGAAGCAAAGCTCAGGTCTTCTGTGAAGCCTTGAAGAATTACAGAAAAGTGCTTTCTAGAAAATATTTGCACATTTGTGTTCTTCTAGCTTTCTGACATAAATATAAACTTCAATGTTGTCTAAAATTGAGCTGGAAACGAGCAAAAATAAAGAAAGACATTTCTTCCAAACTAAAATCTGTCTCACTTCCATGTTCAAAGTAAAAAAAAAAAAAAGATGACTAAACTAAACTAAATTGAAATCCAGAAAATGGTTTTGACAATTATTAATTTAATATTAATATATTAGTCTATTTTTGGTCTGTTTTAAACTTTTTTTATTGATTTTATTAAACTGATCAACTAATCATTCAAAACCAAAAAGAATTCAGATTAAAGCTCCTAAATGAGCATTAATGAATGACTGCTTCGTGAAGTGTTTTAATGACCTTTAACCTTTACAGAGCTTCGTAGAAAACAGTACACAGGCTTTTGATGAAGAGTTAATTTCTTATGACACATATAGATAGAAGACCTTCTTGTCTTAATGCTCCCCTCCTCTACCTCATCAAACATCTCCTGTGTTTCATCAGTTCATGAAGAACTGCTCTCCTCACATCACTCTCCTCCACTACAGTTCAGTCGTCTGCTCTCTGCTCCAAAACACAGACTCTGAACTTTTTTATTCAGTTTTTTTTACTTTTATTTGGTACATTGCAGAATTTAAAACTATTATAGACCAAAAAATAAAGTTATTTGACCTAACATAGTAGCAGCACTAGATAGTCCAGCTCTTCCGCGACGTTGGTTAGTTCCAGCAAGAACCATTACGCTTGAAAAAAAAAAAAAAAAACAACAAACATTATAACTACTATCACTCCGCTGAAATGGCGAAGTTAAACACGACAGAATTTTTCTGACGAATGTTAATATGTTAATTTGGCTTCGGCAAGAACTAATGTTGACGTTAGAAAGTATTTAGCAATAGTGTGTTGTGCAGTTTTTACTTCGGAATTTACCTTTGACAAGTGGACTATGGGTAGTGTAGTCAATGTCAGAACAAACTCCAAACGGCGGCACCCTGTTTGTACTACACATCCCACAATACACTGCGTCCGCTATGGTTTGTATCGAGAGGAAAAGAGGAAGAATTCATCCACAGACATGGAGTAACGCAGGTTAAACAAAATGTAAGTTTTTGACATTTTCTCCCGTCGACCGTTTTTAAAAATTTGTTGATTTGATGAGAAAAGAGTCCGGATTTTCCGGTTGTGCTCAGCAGCGTTCGCTGAAGAATGCCTGAAGGAGTGATGGCTAATTAAACTGGGAAATTAGCTAACTTAAGCTAGCAAATTCTTTAGATTGTTTTGAAAAATGTTTGAAACCACGACATGCACATAAAAATGATCCAGCTGGGTGGTTTAGTTTACTGTTTGCCCTGCGGGTGGGTAGTTTTCCGGGAGATGTTTTAACATTTATTCGAACATAGTCTTCGGAAAGCTGTGAACTTTGGCTGCGTTCCGCCCCCTTTCTGCTGGCTCCAGCTTCTTCCCCTTTGCGGGAATCTCCGGGCTTGCGCCGGCGGACAGAGGCGCTGCGCGGGGCAGAGAGACCCTCCTGCGGCCGCTGGGCTCCTCACTTCCCCTTCCTGTCATCGGCAGCTCGCTCCTCATCTGTGGCCTTATGACTGTCAGCTTGAGGGACTTCTAACTTTACAACAATTTGGTTATTTGAAGGAAACAACTGAAGTCCCACTCCGACCATTTTTTAAATCTATGTTCCTGTCATTATTCCATTTTGGGCACAAAAAAATTAACTAAAAAGGTTAGTTTTTAGGACAGTTTATACAGAACGAATTGTGAGTTTCAGAAGTAAGCTTCCACTTATTTCCCATCATTCCTTTGTATATATCACGTGTCTAAAACAAGGCCCGGGGGCCCTTTAATCCAGCTGCATATTATATTATTTTTATGTTTTTATGGAGAGTAAAATATTGTAATTTAACGTTTAAATTAATCTATTCTGGAATAATATTCCTGCCTACTTTTATGAATAGTAATATTAAAATGTTACATTTTTAAAGTTTTAAATATGTAGTTTTAGTGTCCAACAAAGATGTGTTTTGAATTTTGGCCTCTTGTGCGATTGAGTTTGACACCCCTGCTAGATTACAGCCCCTGTCACCCCCATCCCATCGATACCGGTGCAACAAAAATGGAGAGTAATATAATTTCTATCCAGCTGTACAGTTTAGATCCAGATTCCAGCTCAGACGAGGAAAACAAAGACGTTGATGGATCTATTTTTCTGCAAGTGTACGCATCAGAATTGTAACAGAGAAGGGATACTTTAACTTACCCGTAGCAGTTGCTGTATCACAAACCTGAGCTTTTTCATTTGCTCCTGATTCGTCATGATTTGAGTAAACAAATACTCAGAAATATAAGTTTAATCTTAAATTATTTTATGTCCCTTAATCTTGAAACAAAGGCTGCAAAAATGTTAATGTTAAAATCACAATTTTCATTTGAGGGCCTTTGATGTTGGATTGTTTTTTGCGATCAGAAGCTGCAGTAAAACAGAACAAAACATAATGTGATGTTTATTGTTTTTTTGTCATCATCCCAGCTCATTGATTGTTAATCGATCATCTCATCTTCCGCCTTTTACATCCTTAAGACTCATTTTCTTTTTTCTTCCTTGATGAATGGAGGCATGCGTGCTCCTCTTCCATGTTTGGTGGAACGTTTACTTCCTTCCATGGTGGTTTTTCACCGCGCTCCCTCTGTGTTTCCCAGATCTGAGTCCAGCTCGCTGCTGGCGTTTCCTCCAGTGTTCCATCTGTTATGAGCAGCGCTCAAACGCGCTACAACCGATACTCCGGAGGAGCCGCAGCGCCGCCCACGTCTTCCTTCTCCAGCAGCCCCTCCACCCCCCCAGCCGACTCGGCCAGCGAGGTGAGGCCTGCAAATCTTCTTGTTCTGACCTAAACTCGCACCTGTACTTTTCTAATCCATCCTCCTCTGTAGGGCAGGATGGAGGCGTCTTTTGGCCCCGCCTTCTCAGCGGTGGCGTCTGGAGCCAAAGGTAAGAAAAGTTTCAAACATTTCCTTATCATCAGTCCCAACCAATTTTGATCAAATTTTTCCAAATGTCTCTCTTTTAGCAGAAGCATCAAACACCTACAAGCAACACCGGAGGACTCCGTCCTCCTCCAGCACCCTGACCTACTCCCCTCGTGATGAGGAGGATGGAATGGTAAACAGAATGCACACTCCCATGTTAGTGTCGCTCCTATCAGTCTAAACCAGGGGTGGGCAATTGTTTTGACTCGTGGGCCACAAAGGGTTCTAAAATTTGGCATAAGGGCCGGACAAGAGCAGATGGAAGGAGAATTGGTAATGAACCTCATAAACTAAAAAGATAATATGGAGTTTAGAGAAAAACATGCTTTAATTTGGATTCAAATTCACATATATTAATTTAAAAACAGAAAATTTGGGAGTTTTAATTTCTAAATTTTGATTTTTGTTCTCTTTTGGGTGATCCAATGGGTTGATGTTCTTCAGAGGAAAATGTGAACTCAAAGAAATCAGAAAAATCAGCTTCTGACTCAGAAAAAAACACACGAACCTCAGAAAAAAAAAAACATTCATGGGAAGAAACCAGAAATACAATGAAAATAGAACAATAATTAGGATTTTTGATTCAATGTATTTTAATTTGGAGGGCCACATTAAGTAGCTTAAGGGGCCGCATGTGGCCCCCGGGCCGTAGTTTGCCCACCCCTGGTCTAAACTCCTCTGGTGTCTTTCTTCTTCTCAGCCTCCCATCGGCACTCCCCGGAGGTCCGACTCCGCCATCTCTGTGCGATCCCTGCACTCCGAGTCCAACATGTCCCTCCGCTCCACGTTCTCCCTGCACGAGGAGGAGGAGGACACGGTAAGCCGGGAGGAAGGGTGAGCCCCGCGCTCTGCGACCGCCTCCCTAAAGGAGCGCGTCTGTCTTTACCGCAGGAGCCTCAGGTGTTTGCCGAGCAGCCGTCGGTCAAGCTGTGCTGCCAGCTGTGCTGCAACGTCTTCAAGGACCCCGTCATCACCACCTGCGGGGTGAGCTCCCTGTTTTCTCCAGCTCCACAGGAGGGTGTCGTTTTTGTGAAATGAATGACGGATAAATGTCATTTAAATCTGGAGTCTTCTCTGCTGTTAGACGCTGAACTCCAGATGTTTTAGCAGCTCATCTGCAACCTATCAGCTGTGGTTGCCGTTAGCAACGCTTGTGCTGCTCACATTCCAGCAGTGGACGGATAAATATTCCTGCACATGCTGGTGGATGGAGGCGGGGAAACCGGACGAACTCAACCAATCAGAATCAGCGTCACTGACCAAACTATGAGGAATTTAACTCCAGTAACTTCTGCTCTCATGTATGAAGACAACACAGAGCTCACATAGGTGTAAACCAGGAGTGTAAACTCAATCATAAAAGGGGCCAAAATCCAAAACGCACCTTAAGTCGCGGGCTAAACAGGATAAACATTTATAGAACACTAAAACTATGTTATTAAAACTTTATAAGTTTTTAACACAATTATAAAGTAGAAATATAGCATTACCTGTAATAATGCTAGTGTGAATGCTGGAAGCTGAATTCGGACACTGAAAATGCTCGTGCTGACAGCTGAAGATGCTGAATTTAATAGCTAAAAACACTGAAGCTGATACGTCAGCTAAAATATTAGATAAATGCCAAATTTCCCAAAAAAAAAAAAAAAACTTAGGTTAAGCTAACATGTAGCTTTTGCTAAAATCAAAAATAGCCTAAAAAATCTTAGTAAATACCAAAATAGACAAAAAAAAACTAGCAGAATGTCAAATTTTAAAACTGTCACTTTTTAACATAATTCTGAATAATAAAAAGACAGAAATATTATTCCAGAACAAATCAGCTTGAACCTTAAATAACTTTTGATATTTAACAATCCATAAAGATATATTTTGTTAAAACTATACAATTAAGAAATAAGTGCAAGATAACATCGACCCGTTAAAACTCTTAAATAAAGTGATCTGTAGGTTTTGAGTCGGTTTTGTGAGCTTTTTTTTTTTAAGTGTCCTGTGTTCTGATTGTTTGTAGACATTGTCAATCAATGTGTCTCCTGCGTGAAATGTGTTCAGTTTGATACATCTACTTTAGTCATCAAAAACATTTTTTTTTGTTTTATTTAGCCTTTATTTACAAATTTAGTGAGTTTTTAAACTTTGAGGATTTAAACAAAAGAGAGATATGTGAAAATGTTCATGTCTGTCTGAGAACGTGTAAAGTAATGAGGAGGTTTACAGTTTAAAAACATTTATCGTATAATAAAAATAACCTACTTTGAGGATATTGCAGGTTATTATTAGAACGTCACGCCTGTGATTTGTTTACACTCTGTCGCTCTTCAACCGTTACACAATTGTTGTTATTACAGCAGGTTTTGTAGCAGAGGCAAGAAGCTTTGCTCTGATCACTTTACGTTAGTAAATAACACAATGCCAAAATGCAACTTTTAGGTTAGTACTGAGTAGAACTGGAACAAAACATCGATTTGGAGAACTATCACGATATTTCAACTCACGAACGATTACCGCTCCTCTCTTTCTCTGATTGGTTTCTAAAAATGATAGCAAAAAAGTCCACCAGGGGGCGCTTCGCATGTGCATTACAGTGAAATATAAACCATCATTAATTTCTATTTTATGCTGGCAGTACACGCTAGAACACTAAAGTGTTTATTATCAAAGAAAAGTGCAGGAAATTTAGATAAAAGGAAGGAGAGTGAATATGAGCACTGTAAAAAACAATGATCATATAATATTAACAAGCTGAAAGTTCATATTATGCCTCAACAATAATAAATGATCTGACCAAAAATGTCAAATGAATTAAAATGATACATTATAAATTTTTATTTCCACATTTTTTGCTCTTTGAAGTGAGAAGGTTATTTGATGTACAGTATTCCGGTTCTTAAGAGGAACTTTGTTTATTAGTTACCCTAAAATTTATCTAATTATTGTAAAGACACATTTATATTTTTTATTTTTATTTTAACGTTGGATAGGGTTTTAAATGAACATATTGTGTTTTCAATTGTATTCTGCTGAGAAAGGCTAATGACTGGTTTGCTCCAGAACGGCGAGCGACTGTCGCTGCTAAACCTTCAAACTGAAAGAGACTGAGAGTGAAAAGTCTGTTTCTGTTCCTCTCTGCAGCACACCTTCTGCAGACGCTGCGCCTTGACTTCAGGTGAGTCCTCGCCGGCGTGGATTTACCTTTTCCTCTCTTATCGACTCCAACTTCCTGTTGCTCCTCCCCCTCACAGACAAGTGCCCGGTGGATGCCGCCAAACTCACCGTCGTGGTCAACAACATCGCCGTCGCCGAGCAGATCGGGGAGCTCTTCGTTCACTGCAAATATGGCTGCAGAGCCACCGCCAGCGGAGGGGGCGGAGCTTCCGGCCCGACCTCCAACGTGGCAGGAAAGCCGGGAGCGTTTGAGGTGGACCCTCTGGGCTGCCCCTTCACCATCAAACTGTCCACGCGCAAGTACGACCGCAGAACCGGAGGAGCGGACCGGCTCTTTTCAGCTGCTCTGACCTCCGTCTGTTTCTGCTCAGAGAGCACGAGTCCGGCTGCGACTACCGGCCGGTCCGCTGCCCCAACAACCCCTCCTGCCCCCCACTGCTCACCATGAACCTGGAGGCCCACCTCAAGGAATGCGAGCACATCAAATGTCCACACTCCAAATACGGGTGAGCCTGCGTTCCGGTTCTGAATCCATGTAGTTCTGCAGCTGCGGACGCCGTTCTCATTCCACCCCCCCACAGCTGCACCTTCATCGGGAACCAGGACACGTACGAAACCCACCTGGAGGTGTGCAAGTTTGAAGGTCTGAAGGAGTTCCTGCAGCAGACGGACGACAGGTCCGTAAACCCGCCGTCGTTCGGGGTTCTTCTGTGGTTCCGTCTTTGTGGACGCGGTGTGTCCCCGTTCAGGTTTCACGAGATGCAGCTGACCCTGGCCCAGAAGGACCAGGACATCGCCTTCCTGCGCTCCATGCTGGGAAAACTCTCCGAGAAGCTGGATCAGCTGGAGAAAAACCTGGAGCTGAAGTTTGGTGAGAGGAGCTTTTCCTCATGCGGCGTTTGTGTTTCTGAATGAAACAGGAATGTTTAGAGTTTGTTGATGCTGCTGCCACTGTCATCTGTGGAAAACAGTTCTTAGCTGACATCCGGATCAGAACCGTACGGCTGGACATTAACCAGACTGATGGATGTTTTTATGTAGCAGCAGAGAAGATTTACGCTAATGAGACACAGAGACATCATAATCAGATGGGGGGGATCAGGGGCGGGACTAACAAAAGCAGCCACGCCCCATCAGAGGAGATTTTGGTTCAGATCAGCATGAAAATGGCTTTTTAAGACATTTAGGTTGTGGGATTTTAGTTAAAAACTTTATAATCATAGTTAAAACACTACTGGGAACGATTTTTTTTTATAATAAAATTTTGTTATGGGGGACTTTAAGTGGTTTACCATCATGAATGTTAGGAAGTGTAACCTGGATGAGCTGCCCTGAGGAACAGAATCCTGGATATGTCCTCCATCATCACAATAAGAACATGTTCAAATCTGTAATGTTCCTGCTGAGTCAGCAGCTTCCTGCTGGTGTTTTGCAGACATGCTGGATGAGAACCAGAGCAAACTGAGTGAAGACCTGATGGAGTTCCGCCGCGATGCTTCCATGCTCAATGTAAGTGGGACGCAGCAGGAACAACCTGGAACAGCAGGGGGCGCCGTCATGATTGTAATGCTGTGTTCCTGCAGGACGAGTTGTCCCACATCAACGCCAGACTCAACATGGGGATCCTGGGCTGTGAGTTCTCCCTGCGTTTGGATCATTTCACTGGTGGATTCGGCTCCGTCTGCAGCATCTGTTGAAATGTTTGTGCAGCTTACGATCCGCAGCAGATCTTCAAGTGTAAGGGGACCTTTGTGGGTCACCAGGGACCCGTCTGGTGTCTGTGCGTCTACTCCACCGGGGATCTGCTGTTTTCTGGCTCCTCTGATAAGACAATTAAGGTACAACATTCTCATGAACTTCCTGCAGACTTTTAGTTTAATTTACCCACAACCAGAGTTTGAAAAACGTTCAGAAGAAACGGATCATTTCTGTCTACTACACACACACATGCACACACGTACACACATGCTTACACACATACTCAGACATGCATGCACACTCACATATGTACAATCCCAAAGACATGCTCAGTAATTTGATCCCGATTCTTTTGATCAATTCAATTCAATTTTGAGTTTACACATTTAGACACATTTGTTTAGAAAAATATTAATTATCTATATATGTTTTGAAAATATTCATATTCATTTGATCCAGTTCACATACAGTCAAATCTATTAGTGAAATAATCAGATTGTTAATATCATACAGTGATACATGGATTATCAAGCTCCAACGATTGTTCTGCCTCTCCTGGAGGGCGTGGCAGTTTGACCACTAGGTGGCGATCGCGCTATAGCAGAACATCTCATTCTAGAAGAAGAAGAAAGTATTAGACAAAAACTGTGTTTTAGACCACAAATGGTTACTTTAAAAATATTTCCTTTAGCCGTCCTATGCCGAATCCCATTATATGTTAGCATCAAGCTAGTGGACTTTAGCATAATGCATTAGATCAATCTCTACTTTTATGGATCGTCTATTGATCTATCAAGTTTAGATCAATTCAGAGCAATTTTAGCAACCTAGCCCTAATGCATACATGTGCACAAACACAGCATCATGTATGTATGTAACACCTGTGCACATATATGCATGTATGTAAACTCAAATGAGCACAAGCATACATGCATGCACCAACACACGCATGTACATACCTGCACACATGCAGACATATGCACACGTGCTCAAGGAAATACACATAAGTATGCTAATACATGCACTCAAACATACACACGCACATACATGAACATGCATGCCTACTGTGTTGATTTTATTCCTTGTTTTATTATGTTTTTAGTTGTTTTATTATTGACTATTTGGTTTTTATTACTTCTCTGTGTTTAATTTATTTTTGTAAAGCACTTTGTGATTATTTCTGTGAAAAGTGCAATAGCAATAAAGATATTTTATTTTATTCTGCATACAAGTATGCAGACACACAAACGCTAATACACACTTGTGTACAGGCGCGCAATCCTTTAAAAAAGCTTTGAAGCTTTATGTTTGAAACTGTGTCATGAAGCTTCTGGTTCCTGAATTTTTTGTTTGTTTTTTGTGCCAAATTTCAGAAAGGTGGGTTTTTATTTTAATTTTTTTTCACATTTTTATGTAAATTGTACATCGTAGATTTTCTTCTTTTTCCATTATAAGGACTTCAAACGTTGAAATGTGTATGATTACGTGTCCACACCCCAAGTGTTGCAGTGAGTTGACTCTTGTGGTTTTGCTGTGAGGTGTGGGACACCTGCACCACCTACAAGTGTCAGAAAACCCTGGAGGGGCATGATGGCATCGTGCTGGCTCTCTGCATCCAGGGGTAACTGCACAAACACCAACTTTAAACTCAGAAAAACAACCTTCCCACTGATGTTGACCCGCCGTCTCTCTGTTTCCATAGCAACAGGCTGTACAGCGGCTCTGCGGACTGCACCATCATCGTAAGTCATCCCTCCGTTCTGCCGCTTTACTGTGACGTGAGCGCCTGGGCTGAAGGGGGCGGGGTCTCTCTGTGTCTCAGGTGTGGGACATCCAGACTCTGCAGAAAGTCAACACCATCCGCGCCCACGACAACCCCGTGTGCACGCTGGTCTCCTCCCACAACATGCTGTTCAGCGGCTCCCTCAAAGCCATCAAGGTACTCCTGCTGTCCTCCATCAGTATTGCAGTATTCCAGCTTCTGGTTTGACGTTAGTTGGAAGGATCTGCAACACATTGTCTCTTGTGGAGAGACGTTTTCTCCTGAATCCGCTTCATTCCGTCCTCCTCCGACCTCGTGCTTCGTCTCCGTTCCTCATGTGTTTTAGGTTTGGGACATCGTGGGGACGGAGCTGAAGCTGAAGAAGGAGCTGACCGGTCTCAATCACTGGGTCAGAGCGCTGGTGGCCTCCCAGAACCACCTGTACAGCGGCTCCTACCAAACCATCAAGGTACCACGGAGGGGGCTTTCTTTTGCTTTTTTTGTTTTCTCAAAAATGAAAAATGAAGGCTGTCACTTTAACACATTAATTGGAATTAATTACAGGATATTTAATGTAATTTTTGCGTCTGTGTTCCTGTGTTATCTCGCTCAAACCGTGGTCATTTAAGAAAAATATGGATATTGAAGAAAATATTAGAACTTCTGTCTTTTTATATATTTTTTTTATCAATTGATTTTTACAAAGTGGGCTATTTCAAACTCAGTGCGTGTGCTGTTTCATGCATGTACAATGCAGAAGCTTTCGAACACCTTCTTCATATCACGACTCTGGAGACCGTTGAGCGTTGTCAGCAGGTTTAATGATACTCAAAAGGTGAAACTGAAAGCAAATAATCAATACAATCAGCATAAGACAAGTATATGTCTAGCTTTACTTTACAAACTCAAAATAATGAAATGCTAAACATATTACTTTTGATCAAAATCAAAAGTTACAACTTAAAATTCCAACACATACCAGCAATGCAACCTTCGACTCGAGATGTAAGCAGAAACATCCTCCAAACAACACGAGGAATTGCGTTCAAGCTAGCGTGTCTTCTCTGTCCACACGTGCTGCACACGATCAATAAAGTTTGTTCAAAACGAACTTTGAACGGAAGTACCTGACGCGACCACTAGAGGGCTCCAAAAACACGCTTAAAATAATAAGCTCACTGACAGAAGATTTAGAATACTTTATAAAACAAAACTTTCAGTAATAACAGAACAGTGCGTCTTGTTGTCATGGTAACATACCGACCGCTCTCCGCTCTCGCTCCTTTTTTATAAAAGTGCAGCAGGGGTGGGCGCTGCAAACAGCTCTTACCTGCTGCGGGCGGCTCGCCTGACTCACCTGAGCTGTTTGCAGCGCTTCCTGTCTCGAAAAGGGATCGTCATGAGAAGAGGCGAAGTCCACCTGTTAGTGCTTGATTTTGTCCAGATGATAAAAGTTAAGTTAAAAAAAAGCAAAAACAAATTCTATAGTCTGTGTTTGATTTCTTCCTTCTTAGATTCTCTTCTTTATTTCTTTTCTGCTTCATCCCGGTCTTTGAAATGATCAAAACAGGTGCAGGGATGTCGAACTCGATCACAGAAGGGGCCAGAATCCAAAACACAGCTGAGGTCGCAGGTCCAACAGGATAAACACTTATGGAATAGTCTTAAAAACTTTAAAGTTGTAACTTTTTAGCATAATTATAAACTAAACTATAAACCTGCAGTAATGCTAGTGTGAATGCTGTAAGCTGAAGATGCTGATATTGATAGTTAAAAAAATTGAAGCTCGTGCCTAAAATCACTGAAGCTAATAGCCGGCTAAAATATTAGCAAAATGCTCGATTACTCACCAAAAAAAGAAAAAAACTTAGGTGAGCCAAAACGGCTAACTTGTAGCTGAAATATTATCTAAACTTTTAGTAAATGCCAAAATAGTCCAAAAAACTTGCTGAATATCAATGTTTAAAACTGTAACTTTTTAACAGAATTAGGAATAATAAAAAAGGAGGAACATTATTCCAGAATAAATCAACTTAAACCTTAAATAACTTTCAATATTTGACTCTCCATAAAAATTATATAAGTTAGAAATAAGTGCAAGATAACATCAGACCATTAATAACAATAAAATAAAATGATCTGGAGGGCCGGATAGAATTACCTGGCGGAAAAGTGAAAAGCAAAGTAAATTGAAGCTCTCTGAACCTGATGTTTTTGTGTTAGTTTTAGTTGTTCAAGATTTAAAATTTTGTTAAAAGATTGTGTTTGAACAAATGGAAACCCACAGAGCTCCATCCTGCACTGTTGTCCTGACAAACAGCAGTTCATCAGGAGTCTTCAACAGAACAACGTTTACCCATAATTCTCTTCTTCTTCCACAGCGTAGAGTGTTACAGATCCTAATCGTTTGTCTGTTTGGCTCAGAGTGAAGATCTAAAGCCGTTCTAGTTTGGAAAACGGTTCAGCTTTTTCTGTAAATAATCCTGAGCAGAAATTTGAGGATATATATATATATATATATATATATATATATATATATATATATATATATAATATATATATATATAATATATATAATTTTTTTTTTTTTTTTGCTTTTTACTGCTTTTACTTTGACTCGGTCGCTGGTGCATCTGTTAGCGGCGGCTAACAGGAGCTGGACTCTCTGTCTCCCCCTGTCTGTCAGATTTGGGACATCCGCTCCCTGGAGTGCGTCCACGTCCTGCAGACCAGCGGCGGCAGCGTCTACTCCATCGCCGTCACCAACCACCACATCGTCTGCGGCACCTACGAGAACCTCATCCACGTAAGAGCGCCCCCTGTCTGTCCAGCGAGTACCGGCTCAGTTCTGCCGGTGCCGATGAGCAAGGCGCCGTGCTGGAACCTGAGCAGTGACGCTCGTGTGTGTCCTCTGCAGGTGTGGGACATCGAGTCCAAAGAGCAGGTGCGCACCCTGACGGGACACGTGGGAACCGTCTACGCGCTGGCGGTCATCTCCACTCCGGACCAGACCAAAGTGTTCAGCGCCTCCTACGACCGCTCGCTCAGGGTGAGAGACGCTGACACAAAGGCCCGGGTCACCTGAGGTCACCCGTTTGGTTCTGGACAGAGACGTTGTCTTTGAGTTTATGAAGATGTTCATTTAGACATGTTTAGGTCGACTGAGTGTTAGCATTAGCCGTCCTATGGGAAATCCTATTATATGTTAGCATCGAGCTAGCGGACTTTAGCTTTACGCATTAGATCAATCTCTACTTTTATGGATCGATTGTTGATCTTATTGATTTTGGATCGATTGAGATGGATAATTTGATTTTATCATCCCAGCCTGAGTGGCAGGGGTACAAGGGGGGGTGAGGCGCGTGCAGCAGCCACTCAACCAGTGAGGGCGGGGCCATACAGTGTCTCTCTCTGCTTTCATTTCTTCTTTTTTTATTTACTGAGGAGGATTCAATTCAATTCAATTCAATTTTATTTATATAGCCCAATATCACAAATTCAATTTGCCTCATTGGGCTTCATGCCTGCAGTTTTTACAGATGCACAGATGGAGTCATAAAATATGCACAATAGGTAAAAACTAAACAGACTATAAAGAACAGGTCATCCCTGTCCTTAGACCCTCCCTCGCGGTAAGGAAAAACTCCTAAAAAAAACCTGAGTCAGGAAAAAAAAGAAGAAACCTTAGGGATTCCCACATGAGGGAGAGATCCCATCCCAGGACGGACAGGCGATACCAGAACGGTTAAAGAAAAGTTAGCTGCTAAAACTGCATATATGAGTAGAGTTCATTCATATAGAGCTGAGTTCATTCATATAGAGCTGAGGGACGAGTGATGATTAAGTCCATAGTCCAGATGAGGCAGAACTGCAGACCACGACCAGGAGCAGGAGGGCAGACGACCCACCAGGAATCACTCCCACTCAGAGATGCAGGATGGTGACGGATGGTGACGGGGCTTCATCCAGATGGGCGGGGCTTCGTCAGGATCACCAACAAGTCTCCCGGAAACTGCAGTCTCTCCCGGTCTCCCACAGGGGAGTCGGAGAGAAGGAAAAACATGTGAATTATACTGCACCACCAACAAAGGCATACAGTTAGAAGTAAATAAAAAAGTAGAGGAGAGGAGAAGTAGATGGAAAAGAGGACAGAGCCCCAGTGCACCATACTTTTCCCAGCTTCTAACTTCTAGCAGCCTTCTATGTTATTATGTAGAGAATATACATATTTCATCATTTATATTTCAAGCATATATTGGAGAAGTATGTGATTATAATAATTATTTCCCCAAACTTCAGAACAGTATGGGAGCATTATGTTAATTATTCTATGATTACTGGCTAGTCTGGCAGAACGCCTGTCCAAATAGGAATGTTTTAAGGCTAGTTTTGAAGGTAGAAACTGTACCTGCCTCTCTGACATGGGCTGGGAGCTTATTCCATAGAACAGGAGCTTGATAACTGAAGGTTCTACCTCCGACTGTACTTTTAAAAATTCTAGGAACTACAAGCAGTCCTGCATTCTGTGAGCGAAGCGTTCTGATTGGCTGGTAAGGAACTATGAGATCTCTAATATAGGATGGGGCCACACCATTCAGAGCCTTATATGTTAACAGGAGGATTTTGAACTTTACTCTAAATTCAACTGGGAGCCAGTGGAGAGAAGCCAACACAGGAGTGATGTGTTCTCTTCTGCTAGTTCCTGCTAACAATCTTGCTGCTGCATTCTGGACAAGCTGAAGACCTTTTAAAGAACTTTTAGGGCATGCTATCAGTAAAGAGTTACAGTAATCCAGTCTCGACGTAACAAATGCATGGATGAGTTTTTCAGCATCACTTTTAGATAACATATTTTTAATCTTAGCGATATTGCGTAGGTGAAAAAATGCAGTTTTACAAGCTTGAGATATTTGAGCATTAAATGATAAATCCTGGTCAAATAAGACCCCTAAGTTTCTGACTGAAGAATTGGGAGCAATATTTACACCATCCAAGGAGACTATCTTATCTGAGAGAGCATCTCTCAGGTGTTTAGGACCCAGTATCATGACCTCAGTTTTCTCTGGGTTCAGAAGGAGGTAATTAATTGTCATCCAGGACTTAATGTCTCTGATGCAGGAATTCAGTTTTTCTAGGTGGTCATTCTGATCTGGTTTAATGGATAAATACAGCTGTGTATCATCTGCATAACAGTGGAAATTAATGCTGTGTTTCCTGATTATGTCTCCTAAGGGCAGCATGTAAAGCATGAATAGGATGGGCCCTAAAACTGAGCCCTGTGGGACTCCGTAGCTAACTCGAGTACAATGAGAGGACTGTCCATTTACGTGAACAAACTGGTGTCTATCAGATAGATAGGATTCAAACCACTGGAGGGCAGATCCTTTGATCCCTATGTTATGCTCTAATATCTTGGAGTAAGATGCTGTGGTCGATGGTATCAAAGGCTGCGCTGAGGTCTAACAGGACCAGAACAGAGATTAGTCCCTTTTCTGAAGCTAATAGCAAATCATTGGTAACTCTGACCAGTGCAGTTTCAGTGCTATGGTGAGGTCTGAAACCCGACTGAAAATCCTCAAAGTGATTGTTGTCCTGTAGGTGGCACTGCAGCTGCTTTACCACAACTCTTTCTAGGATTTTAGATATGAATGGGAGATTAGATATTGGTCTATAGTTGGCCAGAATGTCAGGATCCAGGCTGGGCTTTTTCAAAAGAGGTTTAACAACAGCACATTTAAAAGACTGAGGCACATAACCAGTTTCCAGGGAGGCATTTATTATGGTTAGAATAGATTCACTGATTAGGGGGAAGATTTCTTTAAAAAGTTTAGTGGGGATTGGGTCTAGGAGACAAGTGGAAGTTTTAGAAGATGTAATAACTGATGCTATTTCTGCTTGGTCCACAGCAGTAAAGCAATCTAATGTTACAGACATTTCTATGGATGTTTTCCTTTCTACCATTTTAATTTGCTCAGGGGTAATGGTAGGAATAACCTTGTTCAATTTGCATCTGATATTTGAGATTTTATCATCAAAGAATGTAACAAAGTCTTCAGAGCTGAGGGCAGCAGGAATATGTGGTTCAACCGAGCTGTGGCTGCTGGTCAGCCTGGCTATAGTACTAAAGAGAAATCGTGGATTATTTGCATTTTCTGCTATTAAAGATGAGTAATATTGAGTTCTCGCTTTACGCAGGGATTTTTTATAGCTTAAGAGGCTGCATTTCCAAGCATTCAGAGAGTGCTCTGAGCCAGAACGGCGCCATTTTTCTTTAATTATTACGAGTTATTTGTTTGAGGGAACGTGTTTCAGCGTTAAACCATGGTGCTACTCTGTTTTGTCTAACAAGCTTGAGTTTCAGAGGGGCAACAGCATCAAGGGTTCCTCTGAGGGCTTGCATGGTATCATTGACAAACTGCTCATTATCAACGGGGCTTAAAGAGCTCTGAGAGTATTTATCTAACATGTTACTAAACATTGGTTGGACTGAGAGTTTAAATTCAGATACAGAACGGTCAGATAATGTTCGTTTCAGCTCTTTCTTAATCACTGGAGCTATGGTGTTTTCTAATATAAACTGATAGGTTTAGAGGAGACTAAATATCCGATGAACTCTTTCTGCAGGTGTGGAGCATGGACAACATGATCTGCACCCAGACGCTGCTCAGACACCAGGGCAGCGTGACGGCGCTGGCCGTGTCCAGAGGCCGCCTCTTCTCTGGGGCGGTCGACAGCACCGTCAAGGTAGGGGACCCCGCCTCCCCATTAGCCGACGAACCCGCTTCAGTCATGTGACCTTGTCTCCTCCCCGTTTCAGGTGTGGACCTGCTGAAGCAGCTCAGCGGGCGTCAGGCGGACCTCAGCGCTCTGGTTCCGGCGCTGGCCCGGTGCTCGACGCTCGTCGCTTTGACACCACGTTTGTTCTTTTATAGTTTTGCAGATATCAGTGTTGTGATTCTCCTCTGAGCTTTTAACACTTCCGGTTTGTCGTGTTCTCGCCGTTTTGTCTTTTTCTAAAAGCAAAGGAAGCCTCGGAGGAGCCCAGAATCTCCACGGTTGTGGTTTTGTTGAGCTTCACGGTGGCGAACGGTTGTAAAGTTGTGTCTAAAAGTTTCCTCACTCCGTCTCCTCTGATCAGGACAAACAGCAGAAACACTCCCACAGATGACAGGTTCAAGCCCGGCTCCACCTCCAGCGGTTTCTGGACCCATATTGGGTTGAAAATATGAACAAATTCTGAATAAGCTTAAGAAGACAGAAGGTCTTCATGGTGTTAAACGTTTTGGCTAAACCTGATTTTTTTAACTTTTTTTTTTTTTTTTAAACCTGGTTCAGAGACGACCAGGGAAACAAAAAGATGAAGTGTAAACTCCCCAAACTTTCAGTAACATCTTATATACTTGTAGTTATTTAAGATGGAGTTGATCCAATAAACATGTTGTACACTTTAACAGCACCGGAGTGATGGTTGTTGTGTTTATGTACCAGGAATTCTTTCAGCTGACGTGCGCATTATGAGTCGACTCATCGCCAAATAAAATAGTCACCGACTGATTTTATAGCCGATTAATCCCCACTTGGCTTTTGACACTTTGTACATACAAAACATTTAAAGGGGAAAAATAACTTTTTGAGCTTTTAAAGTCTCCCATGACAATTTTTAAAATAAAAAAACGTTCCCAGTATTGTTTTAATTATGATTATGATGTCTTTAATCAAAATCCCACAACCTAAATGTCTTAAAAAACTCTTCCATGTTGATCTGAAGGGTGGAATGATTTCTTATTACATTTGTTCTCTTTAATAAGAAAAATACCAAAAAATACATGTTGAAAACTCTAAAAACAGGATTTTCATCCGAGGGGGATTTAAATGTATTATACTGTTTATTCTTCACTATATATGTATTTTGATCCGTTCACTCATGTCTGAGTAATCCTCTAGAAACTTTCCTCCGCGATGAGTGGTGATCCGCCCCCCGCCCCGCCCCCGGCTCGTGCACAGTCGTGCAGACGACAGTGTAGTGAAGGTTAAGAAACACATTCAGTAAGTGTTCAAACTTCAGCAAGTTCTGGTGAGGAATCCACACGGCATGTTGGGATAGATCCTGAACGGATCCGAGAATGACGCAAGCAGAGGGGATAACAGAGGGAGCAGACTAGTTCATGATGGAAGACAGGAGCAGACTACCTCCTGGGGGAGAAGACCATTTCCTAGTGGAGAAACCCAAAACTACTCAAAGGTGTTTTCTTAAAATTGAGGAAAATTTACCTCAAACAAAAGCAAAAGAAAATTTAACAAAAATAAGTATACTTTATTAAAACTAAAATTAAGACATTATAATTTTAGTTTGCTTTTTGGTAGTTATAAGAAAGAAACTTTACAACTTCATGTGTAAGTTCATATTTGGATTATACTTAGAATTATACTGCAAATCTAAATCTATTTGTTACTGTTTTCTTACACAGCATTAAAAGTGGAGCAGATGTATTCTTGGAAAATTTGCATTCTATTAAAAATATATATTTTACGTCCTAATCAGTAGAAGTGTATTACTTGTAAACTAAAGCAAACCTTAAAAGCTGCATTAGATATACTTTAAAGCAGGGGTGTCAAACTCAATTGCACAAGGGGCCAGAATCCAAAACACACCTTAGTTCGCGGGCCAAGCAGAATAAACATTTATTGAATATTAAAACTAAATTTTTAAAACTTTAAAACCGTAACTTTTTAATATAATTATAAACTAGATATATAGCATTGCCTGCGGTAATTCTAGTGTGAATGCGTAAGCTGAATTTGGCCGCTGAAAATGTTAGTGCTTATAGCTGAAGATGTTGAAATTGATAGCTAAAAACCCTGAAGCTGATAGCCAGCTAAAATATTAGCTAAATGCCAAATTAGCCTAAAAAACAAAAAACAAAAACAAAACAAAACATAGTTTAGCCAAAGCAGCTAGCATGTAGCTTAAAAAATAGCAAAACTTCAAAATAGCTTTTAAAAAACAGAAAAATAGCCTAAATTAGCCAAAACAGCTAGCGTGTAAATATTACCCTAACTTCAAAACATCCTAAAAAAACATTTAAAAAAGCCCTAATTACCCAGAAAATATAGAAAATATTAGCTAAACACCAAAATGGACAAAAAAACTAAAACAAAAAATGCCTAAATTAGCCAGAACAGCTAGCGTGTAGCTGAATTTTTAGCTAAACACCAAAACAGCCAAAAAAATCTTAGTAAATGCCAAAATAGTCCAAAAAGGTGGCAGAATGCCACTTTTTAAAACTTCAAAATGTAACTTTTTTACATAACCATGAATAATAAAAAGGCAGGAATATTATTCAACTTAAACCTTAAATAACTTTCAATATTTTACTCTCCATAAAAATATCTTTTGTCAAAACTATACAAGTTAGAAATGAGCGCAAGATAACATTGGGCCATTAATAACAATAAAATAAAATGATCTGGAGGGCCGGATATAATTACCTGGAGGGCCGGATCCGGCCCCCGGGCCTTGACTTTGACACATGTGCTTTAAAGTGTACTTTCATAAAATTAAACTTAATTGTCAGTAAGTTTACGGTACCAGAACGGTTGCCGTTGATAAACTTTCATAAACTTGGAGTAAACTTTGCCAGTAAAATCATAGTATTACTTTAAGTGTACTTCTAAGTATACTTTTTATAAACTAAAGGTAGGCCAATTTAGCTTGTTAGTAAATTGCTAGTATACTTTTTGAGTGCACTTGGGGAAATATACTTTAAGTATATTTACTTTTAGGTAAAGGTTTCCAAATATATTCCTGCACGTCTGCCAGCAGGACGTCCACAGACTCCAGTGAGAGCACAAAACACAAAAAGAGTGATCCGCCATTTTTGTTCATACCCATCTACTGTATTGAAGTCAGGCCAAAATCACAAAGCAAGGCACATTTTAAAGTAAAGAATCCAAACAATACAAAATAAAAGCATTAAAGTGAACAACAAGTTTTACACATCGCCACACCTGGACACATGTAGGCAGAGAAATAAATATGAAAAGTAAAAAAAAAAAAATTACACTATGAAATATTCCATCATGGTATCCTACAATGACTCTTTAGCTTAGACCACTTAAGCAGGAGAAGCAACTGATTCAACACCTAGATTAGATCTGTTTACCTTGAAAAATACTCTTCAGGATAACAAACACATCATAAATACACTTCTTATTTTTACTTTTGGCAAATATCCATATATATAGAATCTCTATGTGATCAGAATTTAAATACCAAAGCTCTGAATTATTATTTATTGATATATATGTGGCGCTTGGCTGCAAATGAGACTGTGAAACCCTTTACTTTCTGGACGGGTTGAAGCTAATTAAATACAGGAACATTACACCAACTTATCATTTAGTACACAAAACAAACACCAGGCTTCACAGATCTCCATGACTGCTAACTCTACCCCAACTTTCCGTTTTCTCCCTTTCTTGTGGCCGGAGCGAACATTCATGGAAGCATCCTGTGGTTGCCACGGTGATGCCAATGAGAATGATGGTAGATTGTCATGACAAAACAGGGGTGAGTGTTTCTGAAGACTGTGGCTGTGCTGTTGAAACCTCCTGAGCTTTATGTGGATCTGACTTGACAGTACTTTCAGAATACCTGACCTTTTTTATTTTTTTTCTATTGTATTGACCACTTCAAAGTTTTATTGTGCAACGCGCCAAGTCCAAAAAGCATCAAAGAACAGACAGAATAGTGGAATAAACCTGAGTCATTCCTGGTGAACGGATGATTAGAGACCATCTGTCTGAGGATGGAGTCAAAACGACCAGAGGCAGAGCTAATCTGACTGATTATGACTACAGACACCAAAACGTTGGCGTTTTTGACCATGAAGGGATGCATCACGATCATAAACATTAGGGATACCGCAATCCTTGGTTTAAAACCGAATGGTGGGATAAGTGAATTGTTGCGTCCCGACTGCCAAGCATTGAGTTTGTGTTGAAAGTGTCAAACACCTGTTAAGAACTATTCTTTATTTTTATATTGCATTACGCCACGCATATTATGAGCCAACTAAATAGTAACTTGCTTATTAGCAAATAAAAAAGGATTTTTCTGAATTTTTCATTGGTTGTTTAGTAAAAACCAAATCATTTATCGAGGTTTAAACCAAACGTGAAGGAAGTCGATCGTTGCATTCTAAATAAACATGTTTCCCAGCATCAAGCACGGCGGTGGAAGATTCATGATGCTCAACAGGACCTCTAACTCAGTCTACCACACATCTCTTTACCCAGAAATTCCTAAAAACTGTGATTATTTAAAGTATAGAAATTAAAATACTAATATGAATGCTTAGCCAAATTCATGGTTCAGCTGAAAAGCTAAAGTTTGTTGAAAGTGAAATGAAAGTTTTGGAAAGAATTTTTGCAGTCAGATATAAGAACTTCAATGAAGTAGGAAAGTTATGATGAACCCGTTCTGCTTATGGTCACGTCAGGAGAGGTTTAACCGAGGCGGATCATCATTTCATCTGTCTGTCTGTTGAAGTCACTTTCTGACTTTGGAGCCTGAAGCTTCCTGCAGTTCATGAAGCCGCCAGCCTCTCTGGATGTGCAGATCTGGAGCAGCTTGAGCTCATGATGGGAAGTGTCAGATATGATCAAGATGTGCTGGAGCCCTTCAGAAAACAATGACAGATAGACTTTAGTTGTTGCTCTACAGAGAATCTGTCTGATGTGCCAGAAGAAACAGTTTCTGCTTGAAACCAGGAGAAACACTTCAACGCTCATGTGTGCAAACATGGAATCCTTCAAAAACAGTATTATTATATATAATACTATAATTCATATTAGCATTAATATATCGTTTGGATGAAGTTTGACTTTTGTGTGTTTAATCCCAAAAAGAAAAATGCATCAAACTGCACATGAATTATGGAAGATGGTTAGGGGGAAACAAAACAAACCAAAAAATAAACAAAAAAAAGATTTCAAGATTGAACTCAAAAAGTTATAAAGCAATTCTGCATTTAGAGACAGAAATCTGGGTTAAGAAAGTCTGAATTCTAAAGATGAAGTCACAACTCTAGAAAATATGGGAAAAAGAGGCAACTGTTCAGGATTAAAAGCCAAAGTTTTACGATTAAATGTTTTCAGAATTGATGTTTAAAGATGTTTAAATCAGCAACGACTGTTCTTAATTTAAAAAAAAAAAAAAAAAAAACTGATCTTTTTCACCATTTTACGATTAAAGTAAACATTTTAAGAATTGAATCCCTGCTCTGGAAATGATTTTTAGAATATCTATTGAGCGGTTTTTTCCTCAGTGGCCTTTTGTTCTCAAACATCAAGAAAAATGTCATTTTTTTCTGTCTTCTCATATCTTTGTAACATTCACGGCCTTTATCTGTTTTCTGACCCTCAGACTTCCTGCTGTTAACATTGACTGTACATGAGAACTGGACTGAGTGAGTGTGATGTCACCCATAGAAAAATGGTTCACAAAATAAAGTCTCCAGTTTTTCTATGCAATATGGAAGCCGCCATGTTGGAGGCAGACGATGTTAGTAAGAAGTATGTTTTCATGACATTTCTATGGCAACCACTCTCGCCAATCAGGGGTGAGCTTATTGGAAAGCCACACCCCTACCAAATGTTCAATGTGAAACCCCATACTTGCATCTGATTGTTCACTTTATAACTTAAAATAAAGAAAAAATATGAAAAAAGTTTCAGATCAAGAATGTTTGTTCTGACCAATAGAATGACTGAATAACAGCTGTTCATTTCTCTATTGAAGTTTATGGGATTTTGGCTTTTTGGAACCAGCAGGTACTTCCTGTTTGGGAAAAACAGGTGGGAGGAGTCATCTTTTCCAGTTCTCAGATACAGTCAATATCTGTTACCCACCGCAGTTCTTATTGTGAAAGCTGTGTATGTGTGTGTGTGTGTGTGTGTGCGTGCACGAGTCATTGTGCTTCTGCCGTGCGTACAAGATGGTAAAGATGATGGGCTTAGAGATTCTTCCAATACAAGAAACTGAATCCAATCCTGAATTTCCACAAGTTCTCATCCACACCGTCTACACACCTACACACACACGCACGCACACGCACACACATCAATCCTTTTGGAACTCGAGTCTCATTTTGGTCACAGATTAAAAAAAAAAAAAAAAAAAGATTCCATCAAGTCATTTACATCATCACAACACCAGAGGTCACCATTCCACACAGAACCAGGACATCAAACCAAGAGCTAGAGATGTATATATATATATGTATATATATATCATATATTACTGTGCTAATGCAGGACTTTTCAGTAGATATAAACTCTCCATGCTTAGAATGTACACAGACCCGCACTATGATTCATCACATAGTGGGTTTTTCAATCAGTGTTTTTTTCTCTTGAAGAGTCTGAGTGGTTTTGGGCTGCTCCTCTTCTTCATCTCTTGTTTTTCCTGTTCTCTCCTTATAAGTCATTTGGTCCTTTTATTCTCTCTTTTAGCACCTCCTCTCTTTTTTTTTGCTCCTTTTCTCTGTGAGGGCCAGAGAATGAGAGGAGGGAAGGAGCAGGTCTTCTGGAGACGAGTGGATGGATGGCAGTTGGAGCAAAGAGAGGGGCAGAGTTTGGCGAAGAGAGGAGGATGAGGAGGCAGGGAGATGGAGAAGCATGCTGCCCGTCGTCCCGCCCGAGTCTCTCCTGGCGCGGTCGCCTCAGGGGAGCAAAGAGCTGTTCCCGTTATTCCAACATGGCGTCCAGCTGATCGGCCAGGTCGTCAAACATGCTGCCGATGTCGTCCAGGATGCTCACTGTGGTTTTCTGCTCCGCCACCGAGCTGCATCCAAACACAGACGGGAGACATCATCAGAGCTTCATGGTGAACGAGTCTGAGGTTCCTGATGCTGCGCTAACACCGCAACAACTGAACCCTGAGAAACAACAAAGACTTTTGTCTTCTATGTAATGTAGACCCCAAAATTGTCTTAGTTTAAGGAAATATATCTTAGTGACTGGAATTTTCCTTAAAATAAAAAAAAGAAAATTTAATTGCAAAAGCCGAAGCACGACGACAAAAGCCGAAGCCTGAAGACAGAAGAGGACAACATGACAACAAAAGCTGGAGTACCACAACAAAAGCCAAAGCACGACAACAAAAAAAGCCGAACTACGACAGCGGAAGCCGAAGCACAACGACAAAAGCTGAAGCACCATGACAAATTCCTAAGCGAGACGACAGAAGCAGAAGGACGACGACAAAAGCTGAGATCATGACGACGAAAGCAGGACGACGACGAAAGCCGAAGCATGGCGACAAAAGCCGAAGCATGGCGACGAAAGCCGACATAATGATGATAGAAGCCGAAGCACGATGACGAAAGCCGACATCATGATGACAGAAGCCGTAGTGTGACGAAAAAAGTCGAAGCACGACGACAAAAGCTGAGATCATGACGACGAAAGCAGGACGACGGCGAAAGCCGAAACATGACGACAAAAGCCGAAGCACGATTACAAAAGCCAAAAAACGACGACAAAAGCTGACAACACAACGACAGACACGTTGATGGTTGATTTTGTCGACGTGTCATGTGATCATCTTCCATCAACTTCTCTTTTTTTTGTGCGTTCTACCAGAAACAATCCCTTTACAGGTTTATCAAACTAACTGAATAGATTTTGTTCACTGTTTTACTACATTAACCGACCACGTCCAGTTTAAAAAATGTCATATTTTGAGAACCTTGTTGAGTTCAAACAGGAGTTTACGTAAACAAACCTTTACCGGATCAGGCCCTGTGATTGGTTGGTTCGTAGAAAAATAATGTTACAGGTTAAATGATGAAATCACAGTTAACCAAACCCATCTAAAACGGTGTCGTCTTCAAAGTACTCTGAAGTGTTGGTGGGACAGCCGAGTGTGGGGGTGTGCTCCTTACTCCTCCTGACGCAGGATCTTGTCCTCCACAGCCTGCAGAGCGGCAGCCAGGGATGCGCTCGTCTCATCCAGCTTCTGATGCACCAAAGAATCCACGCCAAACTCGGCGGTGGTGTTGGCGTGAGGCAAGAAGGCGCCTCCTGCAATCCCACTGTCTACTGACACCCCCCCAATGGAGGAGCGGGGCGGTTTGACAGGAGGAGGGGTAGGGCTGGGAGTGGCGGGAGTCAGCGGCGTCTGCGGGGTAGTGGGGGTTTGGGGTGTGTGGGGGCTTTGAGGCGAGGGACTCGTTGGCTTGGCGTTCGGGGGACTGGGGGTGTTGGACGGAGGGAACGTGGGGGGCGAGCTGGTCTGTCGGGCCACTGCAGAGTGCTGCTTGACAGGAGCAGAAGCCGTGGTGGGGGACGAGGGGCTGGTCATGGAGTGGATGAGCTTGGCTGGTTTGGGAGCTGTGGGCGGGGGAGCTGGTTTGGGCGAAACAGGTGGAGGAATCTTCTTTCCTTCCACTGCAGAGACGACGACAAAAGAAAAAAACAAACATATTAAGCTTCTGATGTTTGCAGTCTGTTCAGCTCTTCAGAATCAAATCTTTGCGTCCTGAATAATAATAGAAGAGAATCTTGAGGTGCCTCAAGGTTCCCACCCCTAGGGTAAAGTATAGGTGAGACACAGGTGTGGCATATGGATTTGTCATTTTTTGTTGCCTCACCAAGTCTTTTACACTTAAAGATTGTAACTTTTTAACATAATTATAAACTAGATAATTCTAGTTTGAATGCTGTAAGCTGAATTTGGCCACTGAAGAGGCTGAAATTGATAAAAACACTGAAGCTGATAGTTGAAACGCTGAAGCTGTTAGCTACTATAATATTAGCTAAATATTAGCTAGCCTTAAAAACTAAAAAAAGAACCTAGGTTAGTTACAGTTTTTCTCAATCGCTTTGGTGCGTTTCTCAGATCAGAATTGAAGTTCTCATAACTATTAGTTCAACCTCCACAACACTCAGTCATTTGTTACATCATAGTAGCAATTTCTGCTCTCTCTGAACAAACTGCAAATGATTTTGGACATGAATCAGTTGATTTCATACATTCTCTGCTGTTTTTTGACATTTTCATTTGCTTTTGTCATGTCAGTCAAAATCAATTATACTTCTGGATGCTGAATAGTCTTTCTCAATAAAACTAATAGTCTTACTTTCATTGCTTGAGTCATTACACTCAAAATTGTTGAACTTATTATCAAATGTCAAATATTAGCCATCTGTCAAGCAAATTCTGGACCTTTCTTTATCATTTTTTCCAAGAAATGTCTCCTAAATTGAACATTTGATCTCAGGTGAATTTCAGCTGTGACTCATGAGGAGGTGTGTGCAATTTTACAGTAGTTGTAACCAACGACAAACAACTTGTACACTGTCAATTATGGATGAATCCTATGAATCGTCAATGGAAGAGGGGTGAGGATGTGGGGAGGAAAGGGAAGGGGAAGAGGGAGAAGAGGCAGATAGAGGCGGATTCCTAATGAAATAAGGGCTACAATTGTGGACCATGTTGTCAATCACAGCCTCACCATGGAGGAGGCTGGTCGAAGGGTGCAACCCAATATTGGAAGAACTACTGTCAGTTCAATAATTCAAACATTCTGTATGGAAAATAGGTATGCAAACAGTAATTTACTGCACTGTTACATGTGCCGTCTATTGTTCACAGCTCTACCAAAAGGGTGATTTTATGTTTACCATCTACAGTGACTTTACTGCACATTTCAGATGGCTGTATAAGTAGGCCATAGTGCTGTCTTGAGCATTTTCAGGTTTCACCAAATATTGTTGCAATGGAAAACACTGAAATTATAAACTGTCATAGTGAAAACATGACAAAGTCATTTGACTATCTTGTTCATAAAGATGGTGTCAAGACTTTTCATTTTGATGGCACTGACAGTTTCATTGACATGAATACTTGCTTTTGAGGAATGGATTATCAGTTTTGAGCATGCGATGTGCTTTTGCAGGATATCCACTAGGTTTTGCAGTTTGAACTAATTGTTTAGAGAAATGCACTAACTGTTGTGCAAATGTTAATAGTGTTCTGAGAAACGCACCAAAGCCACTGAGAAAAACTGTAAAACAGCTCGCTCTAAAAATCAGTACCCGACATTTATGAGACTCAAAAGATTTAAAATCTTTTCAATTAAATTCTAAATGTGTCCCATGACTTCCCTGACCAAATATGTGACGGGTCTTTTTAACATCAGCATTAAGCACCATAAGGATCCTAAAACTGCCGTGTGCACAGGAACCCTCTTTCACTGTCAGTACCTGGACTTCCAGGCGTTCCAGGGCCTGGCAGTGGGATCTTCTTGTTGGGGACGGCCTGTTGGGGGTTCTGTTGGGTGCCTTGTCTCTTTATCTGTGCAACAACGGGCTTTGGGGAGACCGGAGGCTTTGGCTTTCTCAAAGGACCTCCTTCATTTGCAGTTGGAGCTCCATGGTCCACGCTGTCTCTGTGGGGGGCGTTGGTCGTCCCGTGCTGTGGATGATTCTGGGGTTGTGGCTCGGACACCGCGGCGTCAGGCGGTTGACAGCGTTTCACCGTGGCTGTACCGTTTTGATAGGGAAGCGGCTGGGTGGTTTTAGGCTGGACGGTGCTGACGGGCTCCCCGTTGGCCGCAGACAGGTCTGTGTAGCCCTCGGGTTCTTTGTCTCGACTTTTGGGTCGTCGTTTGACGGTAGAGGATTCTTGGAGGATGAAGTCCGAGCCGTTGGGGTGGGACTTGGAGCTGCGCGGCCTTCGCTTGAGGGTGGCTGTCGATTCCACTCTGTCCTCCTGGGGGTGTCCGGCGTCCCGCTGGGGGCCATCCCCGTCACCCTGCAGGCATACACAAAATACACACTAACGGAAAATTCATACATTCATGATAAGAGGTCATTGTAGCACAAACAGTCAAAACATTTAAATAGACAAACGGAAATAAGAGCAAAGCTGAGCAGACAGTGTTTTTAGCTTTAGTTTATATACGAACCTGTAACTAGAAATATAACACAGAGCAGACTAGATAGACAATCAGCATAAACTAGATAGGTATTGAGCAAAAACTAGATAGAGTTAGCATAAACTTGACAGACAAGATAGCATAAACTAGATACACAGTTAGCATAAATTAGACAACGTTAATAAGCTAGCGTAGCGACTGCAGGCTAGATCATGTTCAAGCACGGCGGTTGCTGACAAACTAGCACATAAAACGCAGGTTTGACATCGATCATAGAGTAGCTTAAATGCAAAGCATTGACAGCACAAAGCGTTAATGCGGAGTAGGAAGCATACGCCTAACAGAGAGCAGCGGCAGTAAAAAGTGCAGACAAGAAAGCATAGATATCAGACTTCTTGCACAGCAGAGATATTGTCGACTAGACAGATAAAGATAGATGCTACACATTATTTGTTCCAGCACAAAGAGCGGAGACGGCTTATCTACATGTAAAACACAGTCAGAAACAGAGACGAGGTCTTGACTAGGTACTGGGGGTGTCCCGATTGATCACATGATCAAAAATCAGGCCCAATCATGTGACTCGATCGGATATTTAATGTTGTCTCCTGATCAGTTAGAGTATTTAATTCATTCTTTTCATGATCAGGGTTCTATATTTCAAGCTTTTTATTCCACAGAAAAACTCAACTAGAAGTCTGTATATCATGAACGGATCACCACAATTAACTACAGCGCTAGTTTAAGCAGAAGGCACACAAAACAGTTCAGCTAAGATTAGCTTAGATAAACTAAGCTAAGTTAAGATAAGCTTAACTTAGCCAAGCTAAATTAAGATAAGCTAAGGTCATGTAAAATGAGTTAAACTAAATAAAGATAAATTAAGATAAATTAAGTTAATCTCAATTAAGATACGCTAAATTAAAATAAATTAAGTTGATCTAAGTTAAAAGAAAAGAGATAAACTAAGATGAGCTAAATTAAGCTAAACTAAACTAAGATAAACTAGGATGAACTAAGCTAAATTAGGCCAAACTAAGCAAAGTTAAGATAAGTTAAGTTAAGCAAAGCTAAATTAAGCTAATATAAAATAAAATATGCTAAATTAAGCCAGACTAAATTTAGATAAGCTAAAATAAGATAACCTATGCTAAGCTAAGATAAATTAAGATAAGATAAACTAAGCTGAGCTAAAATAACAAGACATTCACAGATTCAGATTCCCAGGATCAAAAACTTTTTTTAAAAAGTTTTAAACTGACAGTAATATTAATTACTAATATTTTTTTTGACAGAGCCCCATTTAAGATGAATAAATTACTGTGGTAATAAAACCCATAATATGATGTCCACGCATGCTGAAGTCTTAAAGGAGGTCTGTTTACCTCTATAAATGAGGCTTTAAAAGTGCTGTCTGTTGGTCATTGACAATGTAAAGTAAACTTGTTTAATTCTTGAAAATATAGTCAAAAACCATCTGTGTGCTGCCCCTAAAGGTTAAAACATGCTATTACAGATGAATGCTGTGATTGGTCAAATCATTTAAATCCCACGTCATGATCTGCAGCTCCAGTAATGATAACCGTCCTGTTCCCCTCTGACTGGATTTTCATATTTCGGCTGTGGGTTAAGGTCAGCCTCCAACTTCCCTGTTTGGTTTCCCTTTAAGAGGTTAAAATAAAGAATTCCATCATCTTTCAAAAGAAACTAAAACCAATAAATGGTTCCATTGACATGAGCTCATCATATTTATGCTACAACAAGGATTAAAAAAAAATTAATCATTAATTTGTCTGAATTTTCAATGAAGTTATGAATCAAACCTGATCAAAAATGTTTAATAAGTTCTACACTAAAGCTACAGTCCCCAAACTTTCTCACAAGACTAATTCTCATCTAATTACCAGATAATAGATTCACTATTTCTACTAGATTGTTCAAGTATTTCACAGACGTGCTCTGGTTAAGTGTTAAGTGTTAAAAAAGGTTAATAAAAGAAAAATAGGAAAAAAAACGGTATCTGTTTATTAAATTTGTTCTGATCCTGATCGGGACATCCCAGCTGGGTACCTAGCAAAATGTTTGATAGCATACAAACATAAACATTGAAAAGAGGCTACAGACAGACGCAGGTGTATGTTTAGAAATAGATAGCTACCTGTCCTTCTCCTTCTTCTCGTCCTTGGCGGCGAATTGTTAGGCTTCCCTCCTCGGCAAATGGCAGGTTTTCTGATGAACTGCTGCTGCCGCCTGAATTAGGCTGCGTTGAGGACGCGTACTGAGGTGAGGGCGGCGGAGGGGAGGATTCAGTTAGGTTGGAGATGGGGAGTAAGTCTGAGGGGGCGGGCTGTTCGCGCTTTGCAGCCTCGACTAGCTCTGTGACCGGGCCGCTGATGGTCCGCCGTCGGTTCACCACCTCTCCATCCAGACCAATGGCATCGCGGGTTTTTCCCACCTGGGTAATACACCAGAAAACCAGCAGGTTACAGACACTCTACCACTAATAAATGATTGTACCACTTCTAGGTTACCTTTACTGACTGTGTTTAAAGGCTAAACTCCAAACTCCACCGAGGTCTTTGCCCACATCCAGGCCTCAAGGGAAACCAGTTTATTGCTGGTTTTCCAGAAATCCTGCCTTATTTGCTGCTGATTACCTGAATCAGGTGAGTTCAGCCAATAAGAAGCTTCATTTTCAGGTCTAAAATATGCAGGACTCTGGCCCTCAAGGACTTGATTTGGGCACCCCTGTCTTTGATGGAGGAAGTAGCTGTTACTTACCTGGAGGAAGTTCTTTTGCAGGGCCATGCCTTTAGCTCCGCCCCCTATGGAGGACATCTCTAGCATGGCTGCGATGCTCCTTACACTGCCCATGCTGGTGGTCTCCACGGCGGCGGCGGCGGCCTCCACAGACACTCCCAGGTCGCTGGCCCTGCGCTGCTGGTGGTAAGGCACGTCCAACATCCCGCCGGTGGTGGTCAGAGTCTGCAGCTGCGTGCTGGCTTCCGTGAGGTTGGAACTGGAGCTGGAGATGGCGGAGCTGGAGCGTTTGGGCGGCGGTGGAGGGGGACCTTTTTTCTTCTGGCGCAGGGCGAAGGTCTGCGTGTGGTTGCGGTTGCCGCCCTTGTCCTGGTTGCGAACCGAGTGGCTCCGGCTGACGCGGTGAGTCACCGTTGCATATTTGCCGCCGTCCCCTCTCACGACCGGTGGGCCCTGACCTCCAGGTGTTTCTGCTTCCCTTTCCTCCCGGTTGGGCCTCTCATCACACTCCCCGTCAGAGACGGCGTAGCGGTTGAGGCTGTGCGCACGTTTCTTCTGGAGAAGCGAGGGATCTGCGTCCTCTTCCTCCGCCAGCTCCGCCTCTGGCGGTAAACAGAGAAGTGGGACCTGAGCCTGCTGGGTCTCCCTAACATCCATTGCTTGTGGGTGGTGCTGCTGCTCCAACTGGATTTGAGAGTGCTGCTGCTGTTGGGGGAGCTGACTCGGTGCTCCGCGATGGGTTGGAGACTGTGGGGGGTGTGAGCGCGGCGCCTGAGGGCGCTCCTCCTGGATCAACTCTTGAGATGGCTTAGATTTAGGCTGTGGGGAAGCAGTGCTTTGAACAGAGGACGTGGACGAGGAAGAGGAAGTCCTGGTCTTGGTCGGCGTATGAGGTGGCGTATAGGGTGGTGCAGGCTGGGAGTGGGAGTGGGAGTGACGGTGTTTCCCTTGGGACGACACGCTGCCTCTGTGGGAGGAGGTGCTCCCCTGGCTGCTCTGCTGCCTCATAGTCCGTGCTTCCTTTTTAGGTGGTCCTCCACCTCCTCCTGCTGTGGTCTCCTCATAGTCTTTGCTGAGGGTGCGAACTCGCTGAGCTTTCACCTCCTGCCAAGGCTGTGTCATGGCATTTTGCAACTCGGGGCTCAATTCACTGTCCTGGAAGGTGCTCATCTTTGGAGACATCACCTCTGAAAAATGAAAGAAATTACTTAGAGCAGGGGTGCCCCCCCCAGATGGTTTATTCCGGTCCAGTTGTGAAGAGAGGATGCTGGGAAAAAAAAGCAAGTTTCTAGCTCATTATGTGGTTTTTTGGAGAAATAACCGCAATGTGCTATCCCACCACTAGGGGGAGCAAAGGAAAATAAATATCAGATAAATAAAGATCAAGGCCCAATACAACTTCTCCCTTCTCTCTTTTCCTTCATTTAGCCCAGAGATGTCAAACTCATTTTGGTTCGGGGGCCGCATTCAACCCGTCTGATCTCAAGTGGGCCGGGCCAGAAACATAACAGCAAAAATAACCTTTATTTAACGTGTTATTTTTAGCTTTATTTTTGTTTTGTTATTTCTTAGTTGCAAAAACTGTTTCAAACAACCTAGTAGTCTAATCACTTATTATTACATTTTTATTTACTGAGTCCAAAGCATTTCAAATAAAATGGATTGCACTAAAAAAAAAAAAAAAAAAAGTTTATTTAATATTATACAGACTGAATGTTTTACATCTGACATTAAAGCAATCCCAATAGTAAACTAAAAAGGGGGCTACGGAAAAAATATAAATGTTTTAATCAATGAAAAATCAAACTAAATGAACCCTCAGGAACCGACGGACGCCCTCAGACGTCCTGCTGTGCAGCTGTGAGATCAACGTGATAAAATAAAAGTTTATGTTCGGGAACTGATATTTTATTGAATTAAAAGCAAAATATGGCCTTTATTTGTAGTTTTTGGACAAAAACATCATGGAGCTGTGAGGTCTGTCATGTTCCTCTACCAACACAAACTCTTTATATTTGTGGCCCAAATGAGGAATCTGGGAATTTCACCTGAAATTCTTTTGCATTTTCAGTCAAAAATATGTTGATTAGTTTGTTGACTAAATTTAGTTTAGTGGTTTTTATGAAATTACACCCAAAACTGTCATTTTATGTTGTAAAAAACAGTTTGTTAAATATTGGGGGTTTCCACAGCAAAATAAATCCGATGTTAATTTCTTGATCTTTTTAGTTTCATTTCCTCCCCCTAGTGGTTAAATTGCGCATTGCATCCATTTCTTTAAAGAACCATAACTCGCCACAGGAATGGGCTAGAAACTTGCTTTCTTTTGAAATTCTTATATATTTTTTTCTTCATAATTGGGCCGGATTAAATCATCTAGCGGGCCGGATACGGCCCGCGGGCCGTATGTTTGACACCTCTGATTTAGCCTAACAAATAGAGAGTTATGAAACAATAGTGTCTCGTAATCGGATGTCACTTTAGTCGATGACGAAAGACTTTCCGCGCTTGAATAAACATAAATACAGCGGTTTTATATATTTAAAAAGGTCATGCTACAACAAAAAGTCATTACTTACATTTAAATCTAAACTTCTGTGCTTCACGTAAAGAAAAGTGCTTCTCAGCGACGGAGGATTTGTTTGCCCTCCGCTCGAAGGGTGAAATTTGAAAAATAATAATTTGTTTGGACACGAATTGCACTTAAACTGCCCCTTCAAATGGAGGGGAGGGGAGGAGGGAAGAATTCAGATTGGGGAGCTGGTTTATATTTTACGTGAGTGATCAGCCTAAATTTTGGCAGGAAGTTACGCCAGGACGCACAAGAAAGTCCAGTCAGTTTTATAAAATGTAAGCAATTTTTCACAATAAAATACCGCAATTGACAAATGCGATTATTATCATTGCAAATACGATTAACCAGGCGCAATCGTGCGGTAATTAGCCAAAATCTAAATTACTTTTTGTTTTTTAAGACATATTTTATGCCCAGTGGCTGTAGCTCATTAGATCTATAATTCTGGTTTTAGGCAGGACGGTTCCAGAGTACCTAGCTGCAGGTAATATGGTGGGTAGAATGAAGGAAAGACCTGATGGAGCTGGTGAACGTCCTACGGAAGTTATTCTATCTAAAGGGCAGGAGTCGTAATATCATAGACGACAGTTGTACTTTTATGTTATTTTTTGTTTATATTATTCGTTTTACTTTTATTTTATTATTACTATTTTTAACCCTTTGGAACCGACAGTGTGGAAACCGTTCAGCTGTGAGATCGGCGTAATAAAAACTGTATAAAATAAACGTATTTGAACATTCTGTGATTAATGTTTTATGGAAATAAAAAGAAAATATGGCAATTATTTGAAGTTATTTTATTTCAATAAATATGCGGGATATCTGACAGCTTCAACACTGAACAGAGTTCTGTTGGGGTGAAGCAGGTTGGAGTCGTCTGCTTTCTGAAATCCACGAGGAATTGTTTTATTTTGGGATGGTGACTGACATAAATTTTCTAGAGAATGTGTTCGTTGTCTAAAACTTGCGCAGCCTCCACGGTTTACCGTGAAAGTCCCGCCCACCGCGAGCAGTTCAGAATAGACAGACACACCTCCACCTGAGAGCAGATTCCAGCCAGGACGACCTGAAATCCAGCTGGATCAAACTCATCTATTTATCTACTATCATTTTTCACAAAGACAATAAGGAAAACTTATTAAAAAAAAAAAAAACAGAACTCCATAAATAAAATAAAAAATTAAACATTGAGAAGTTAGTTGGGTGAAAAACTAAAATTCCGTTTTAAATTAAATGCAACTTCCGTTGGACATCCATCAGCTCTGTCCGTCAGCTCTGTCCAGCGTTCTACCTGCAGCTGGGTGCCCTCTCGGACTGTTGGTTCGGGGCAACCCCGCCCCCCTGCCCTCCTCATCACTGGGAGCTCTGTCTGCCCGATCACGCACGAGCCCATCGTCCCAAGCTAGCGTTAGCGACACAACATGATGTCGAGCAACATTTGAGCCAGAGGCCAGGTCGGACGAGGAAGATGAAGGCGTGGAAGGGGGTCTGATAGTCACCTGTGACTGAATGGTGCTGAATGAGTCAGTGCTGCATACGTGGGACGCTTACCTTCTGGGGGAGGGCTGTCAATAGACATGACTTCCTGCTGTTGTGTGATTGGTGGAGGTTTTTTTCTGGGAGAGCCCCTCCCATCTGTCACGCGCTGCAGCTCCGCCAGCTTCTTCACTGCCAGCATCAACTTCTTTTGGTGACCTGCAGCAGCGAGAGAGTCAAAGGGTTTGATGCAGAAAAATACATGGAATGAAAACAAGATTTTGTTCAGATTTTGTTCCTGGACGTCAGAAATAAACTTAATGGTGAATGTGTTCATTTGAAGTAAAACAGATTGTAAAAAAGTTTACACATAAAATAACATGTATTGTTCAACTCTGGTCCACCAGATGTTACCTGTTACACTTCTTTATCTGTTATTTACAAGAACATTCCCCTAAAGTCTTTATCCTGGTTGCACTTGGAAATGTTTGCTGAGTCTTAATGAACTCTGAGGCAAAATCTAAATAATGTTTAAAAGCCCTGTATGTTGTTCTTTATGGAAATGTATTTCTTTTCCAAACAATCTGGAAAAAGAGCTTAACGTCATAAACATAGAATATTGTCTGAGGCCGAGTCACTATAACGTGACTATAAAGTGACTATAAAGTGACCTGCCTTCTGACGTAAACTGGATAAATTCAGCCCACGAGAACCCCCTTTAAACTCGCCTTGCCTTTAAAATAAATCTTCGACTTAAATGCAGGAAAATCTGGCTTCATCAATTGTGAAAACATTACATTTAAAAAAAAGAGTGATTTGAACATCTATTGCAAGGTTTTCCAGCACATCTAATCAATGTAAACCTCTGAAGGACGCATAAGATCACGTGTGTCAAAGTTCCGGCCCTCCAGGTAATTCTATCCGGCCCTCCAGATCAGTTTATTTTACTGTTGTTATTGACCCGATGTTATCTTGCACTTATTTCTAACTTGTATAATTTAGACTAAATATATTTTTATGGAGAGTAAAATATTGAAAATTATTTAAGGTTTTGGTTGATTTATTCTGGAATAATATTCCTGCCTTTTTATTATTCATAATTATGTTAAAAAGTGACGGTTTTAAAAATTGTCATTATACTAGCTTTTTTGAAATGTTTTGAATTTGAAATCTATTGAGGTTTTTTGGGCTAATTTTGACTTTAGCTCGTATTTAAGTAACCCATTAGATATTTTTGCCAAATTGGCATGTATTAGGGATTTTTAAGCAATTTACTAAACTTGGTCAACTTCAGCGCTCTGTCATAGTTCTTTAACGAAATTTTCAATATTTTAGCAAATGTAACCTTTTGTAAATAGATTTTGCATTTTCAGGAAATCCCTGCAGAAGTTAAAGTCAATTGTGTCACCATTTTCAGCAGAAAGCTTCAGCATCTTCAGTAATTACTTTCAGCAAAATCATTCACACTAGTATTATTGCAGGTAATGCAACTTTTCTAGTTTAATCTTGTTTTAATACGACAAACTAATAAAGGACAAAGGCTGCACAATTCATAAAGAGTTTGATAAACTATCATCTTAATTGTCTTTATTTATAATTAGTTTAAGGCTAATGATGGTTAAGATGTGTGCTTTACATCCAGTTTGTGCATGACCCGATTAGTCATCTAATTGGAAAAAATAATCGGTGATTATATTCTATTAAAATAATTGCTTGAGACAGCCCTAGTGAGGGGACCCCAACCATGCGTCCATATTTGACGAGTTGGGAGTGAGAATGTGTTGGTTTTCTACCTTCACATTGAAAGGCTTGTCTGAACTTAAATAAGAGATCCAGCAAAACTTTCAGAAGCTGTTCAAAGCACTTGCATGTAACCATTCGCTGTAGCATTAGGATTTAGTGCTTTCATGAAACAGCTGGATCTCTCTGACTCTCTACAATCCTTTGTTTCTTGACACTTTCACTGCATTGCCATTCCTCCTACATATGTGTGGTTTGTTCTGCCCATGCATCATATTCCTCCTCCCCAACATCCTGAGCTTTCTGTAACTGTGAATACCAGCAGGCAAACCTAGATGAGTGATCTGCATTTGACCCATCTCCTGGGGGAGTGGTGAACTGCAGTCACAGCCGCACTCTGGAACCATTTGATGGTTTAACCCTCTTATCCAACCCCTTAATGCTCAAGCAGGGAGTCCCATTTCGAGTCTTTGGTATGACTCGACCTGGATTTGAACTCACAACCTTCCACTCTCCTACTTTGCGTTGGTCACAACATGCAGACTACACCACCAGATGAACATTTATGGATTTATTAAAATGATGAGAATATTATATTATGTACAATGTGAGGCTATATTTTGGGTCCCGCTGAATGTCTGAGTAACCCCTGAAGACATACCTAGTTTGGTGATGCCGATCTCCTGCAGGTCTTCCCAGGTGATGTCTGTGATGAAGTCGATGTTTTCGTAGCCGTTCTGAACCAACACCTGGTGGTACTGACTGAGCCCGATGGCGGACAGCCACTCCTCGAGGTTGTTCTGTCAGAAAACCACAGAAATATCTGCTCACTGAATGTCTGAGAAAGACAGCAGAGCAACATTTCATCCATCTGAAGGTCAACACGACTCACAATATGTTAGGGATATTGTTATGTACTTGAGGACTTTTCCAATTTGGTCTGAATTTTAATGAAATACATCTAAATTCCCATTTATACTATTGATTATAAATAGAAGAACTATTTTTAATAGCTTTATATTTATATATGATGTTGTTCTGAGGCGTTCCACTTTTGGACTGCTATAAGCAGTCCTACAGGTCACTTAGGGGTCAGATAATCCAGTCTCTGCTTCAGCTCATTCTAGACGTGTTCTATGTGGTTCAGGTCAAATGAGCCCCTCCCACTTCCTGAAGTCCAGCTGTGATCATTCTGGCTCCATGTGTTGGAGCGTTATCATCCATGAACAGAAAGTTGGGGGTGCTCTTGTAAAACTGAGAGATGATGATGGTTCTATGGTGTCTCTGAGGTAAGGACCTGCAGTAACTGGACCTTCTTTAACACGTGTCAAAGTCAAGGCCCGGGGGCCGGATCCGGCCCTCCAGGTAATTCTATCCGGCCCTTCAGATCATTTTAATTTATTGTTATTAATGACCTGGTGTTAACTTGTGCTTATTTTTAACTAGTATAAATTTGACAAAATATATATTATGGAGAGTAAAATATTGAAAGTTATTTAAGGTTTGAGTTGATTTATTCTGGAATAAAATCCCAGCCTTTATATTATTCATAATTATGTTAAAAAGTTTTTAAAATGGGTATTCTGCTAGCTTTTTGGACTATTTTCTCATTTACTAAGATTTTTTAGGCTACTTTGGAGTATAGCTAATATTTCAGCTACATGCTAGCTGTTGTGGTTCGCCTTTTCTCAGTTTGTTAGAATAATTTTGAAATTCAGTTATTTTTCCAGTTAAATGCTAGCTGTTTTGGCTAACCTAAGTTTATTTATTTTTTCTTTTTTTCAGTTTTTTAGGCTAATTTGGCATTTAGCTAATATTTTACTGGCTATAAGCTTCAGTGTTTTCAGGTATCAACTTCAGCATTTTTAACTATCAATTTCAGCATCTTCAGCTATCAGCACTAGTATCTTATAGTAATGCTATATATCTAGTTCATAGTTATGTTAAAGTTTTAAAAATATAATTTTAGAGAGTTCGATAAATGTTTATCTTGTTCGACCCATGACCTGTGTTTTGGATTTTGGCCCCATGTGCGATTTAGTTTGACACCCCTAATCTAAAATAACCAAATCGTCTTTTTCTCTGACTGCTGATGTCTGTCCAGACGGTTGCACCTCCTCCACTGTATCCAACCCTGAAGACTATTGTCAGCATTCTCCCATCTGACCACCAGAGGGAGCCCTCACCTGAGTATTGACTTTGCACTATCTCTCCCCTCTCAGCAGTCACTCCCTCAGCCAGCACAGCTGTTTCCTATCTACCTCATCACCACCAGTATTTAGCCTGCCTGCTGTCAACCCTTCAGTGTGAAGTCATTGTACTGCCTGGCATACGTTTCTGAGCGGTCCTCCTGGTTTGTTATCCCAGCCCTTGTGCCTTGTGCCTTGTGCCTTGTGCCTTGTGCCTTGTGCCTTGTGCCTTGTGCCTTGTGCCTTGTGCCTTGTGCCTTGTGCCTTGTGCCTTCCTTGTGCCTTGTGCCTTGTGCCTTCCTTGTGCCTTGTGCCTTGAGCCACGCCTGGACCTTGAGCCACGCCTGGACCTTGAGCCACGCCTGGACCTTGAGCCACGCCTGGACCTTGAGCCACGCCTGGACCTTGACCTGCCTCACATTTGGTAAAAGGCCTGCAGTTGTGTGGTGTTTGATAAACCATGTCTGAGGTCAGAGGTCTTCAGCTCCTGGGTCTGTCACAAACTTGAGTCTTGATGATAGTCTTTAAGACTCGCCAAGTTCACTACTTGGTGAGTCCTAATGGAAAAATAATATTTTTTTATACCCACAAACTATTGACACTGATACCACATTGAAAATGTTTTTGGCTTTGGCCCCAATAAGTCAGACACACAGTACACAGAGAGACTCTTAGGTGGAAAACACACAATGAGGTGTGTCCATCACCCCAAATCAACTGCCTCCTTATCCTAAAAATCTGAAGAGAATCAAACACTGTTTATGACAGCCACTGAGCTCTTCTCAATATCCCAAACGTATTGTGAGTAGTGTATTTTCCTGGAGTTCAGGGTTGTGGTGATTTTGCGTGGAGTTGGACTCACAGGTTTCTGTTCAGGCAGCCATTCTGTGACGCTAAGTTTGTTAATCTCTGTGGCGATCTTCTTCCTGTGACCTGGTTTGGTGATCCCGATAGCTGTCAGGTCCTACACACAAGCAAGCACACATGAGATGCTGTCTCAGGACATCCTGAACCCAGAAGAGTCTTCCTCCTTTCATTCACACTCGAGCACACAGCAGGGAAAACTGGCAGCACAAGAAAGAGCAAAACGTTGGATGAAAGCTTCTGCCAGCAGAGGAGAAGATGTGAATGTGTCAAAAAGTGGAGAAAAAGCTCATGTTTGCAATGAAAAAAAACAGAGCAACTCAACTTCATGCTTCATTTGTTTGAGTTTAAATGAATTGAACATGTTTTCACATTGTTTACATGGATATATATGGAAAAAAGGGCTTGATTTTATGAGCTTTAGAAAAACTCCACCTAAAATGTTTTATTTTCATTCATAAAAATCTGAAATGTCTTGACAAATTACTGAATATTTGTTGTTTTCAATGGAAAAATGAAATTAGTCCTTGATTTTAAACAGAAAATGTATCTTCTTTGTGGAAAAATATGATGGAAATTATTGTTATCTGGCTTTCATTTACACAAACAAGACAAAGAAATTCTGATTCATCCGGTTCAGATTTAAGTATGACGAGGTCCAGAATAACCTTTCTTGTAACCAGAAAAACAGATCTCAAAAGGAAAAAAAACAGTTTTTTTTTTCTGATTGCTGCTAGTGAGAGATAATGATATAAAAAAACAGATTTTCTACATACAACAGGTTTGGCTTCTCAGCTTCTTCTATGAAATTTTGGTTTAAATTTAATTGAGTAATGTTTGTTCTTTTACATTTTGGAAACCGGGTTGGGAGTTACAGTTATGGTGAATATGCTAACGTGCAGCTAACCTTTAGCGTGTCACAAGTTCTAGACTTACTGTAAACGCAGGTGATAAAGTTTGACTGACTGACTTATGTCTGATTCTTATTTTGCTTAATGGGTTCTGCACATTTTCCCGTGATCAATGTCTTGTTCTTTGTTTTTGTGACGTCCTGCTGCTGCTGCCTGATCTTTTTTTTCATCCAGTCCTTCAGCTCACCTGGCAGGTGTGGCCAATGTCCTTTAATTGCCCCCAGCTGTCTACTGAAGACAGAGGAGGACACACCGAGCCAGGCAGGGAGCAGAGCAGAGCAGCAGGCTGGGTTTTAGTGGGTGTGGTGCTGGTTTGTTTTGGTCTCTTTTACCCTCTTTGTCCTCAGCAGTCTTACACTGTTATTTTAGTTTAGGGTTGGATCTTGGTAGTCTTAGTTAGCAGACTTTGTTTATTTGTTTTCTTTAGGTAGTTTTGGTTAGACAGCCATTATCAGAGAGCTGCTGACTCAGACGGTCAACATGTCTGGATCAGCAATCTCCATGAATTATTTTATGTTTGGTCAAGGTTCCAACTCCCTTTTTGGTTTGTCTTTTTAGAGCCAGCACACTTATATTTTTGTTTTCATTTCAGGACACAGGGTTTCCTGTATTTAATAAATTGTTCCTTTTTATTTTTTATTGGTGTACAGTTTTCGTCCCCTTTTGTGTCATCGCCCCCCACCCCCACCCCCACCACCAACACCACCCCCAAGACCTCAGCTGGATTTACCCCCAGGGGATGTAACAGTTTTTAAAGTTTGATTGTTTTTTTTTTCTAAAACATTTTAAGTTAAACTGTTTTTTGGTAAAGTGCTATACAAATACATTTTGATTAGTTTTAATTTACCTTCTTGTTCGGTGCGTCTCACATATGGAATAAGTTCTAAAATTGACTGTTAATTGTAAATACACCATATAATCAGATATAGTGTGGAAAATACAGTATTTTACATTGTTTTACCAAAGTTTAAAATGGTCAATTTCTTGTAAGGTCCAGTTGTAAAACACAGGTTTGATTTAAACTGATTTAAATATTCAAGACAAACTAGTTTTAGATTCCTGTTGTTGTGATCTCAGAGAGCAGGGCAGGACAACACCAGCACAGGGGTAGAAGGGAAACCAGGGCAGGTGTGACAGGAAGCAGAGGTGTTAAAGTGTCTTTTTTTGTTTTTTTAATTTTCGTTCATGCATAAGAGGACAGCACAGGGAGGGGGAAAGGGGTGGGGGGAATCCACTGTGCTCGGTTAACAGGGGGGTGAGGACTCTGGGACTCGGGGTCCGATACCTTACCTCCGGGGTCATTCGGCTAATGGTGGGCAAGTCATACCCAGCATTCAGGAAGTTTGGAGCGTAGACCTGCAGCTGAAAGTCGCTCAGCCATTGGACAACGGCCTCTGAGCTCTACAGGAGAGAAGACAGGGGGGACGTGGTCACTGACACAGTGTCTGCTTCCTCAACGGACACTCTTCATCAGCGGGGTCACGAAAGGTTTTGGAGGGGCTGTTTGTGAAGTTGTTATTATTATCGATCAATCTGAACTGGTCTGGACCCTGGAAGTTAGCCCTGGTGGACCCCAATTAGCTCTGGGGTGAAAAGTGGTCATAATTTACGAGAATGAAGGACAAGACTTTTGTGAAAAACTTGAAGTTAAGATCAAAGACGGACAATACGAGATGATTTGTATTATTTTAAATAAGATTATTTTGGAAATAGTTGCTCTTAGTAGCAGAACCCAGCCTGATGTAAAGTAGACTGACATTCAGTCTTACAGCAGCAGTCCTCGTCTGCTGGATAGAAACTACATGAAGCTGCTCCTTAAGGTTCTTCTGGCATGAAAGAGTCTTGGTCAAAGTGTTATTCAGTCAGAGATTCTGCAGGTTAATTCTCTTAAAATCTGAGGTTTGCTGGTAAAGTCAATCATAGATGCAATTCAACTGTGAGAGACATAATGTAAACAAAGAATCTGTGCTGAAAACAAGGGAAAGCAGGTTTTTGCGCTGTTGCTATTATTTTGGACCATTCTTCCACGCAGATCTTCTCAAGAGCTATGTAATGTTTTTGGGACTATTGCTGGGCAACATGGACTTTCAACTCCCTCGACAGCTTCTTTATTGAGGCCCGAACACTCCAGACCCTTGAAATGCGTTCTATGGTACATTTCACCTCTCCTAATCCTGCTCTGGATCATCCAGATGCTCTCTGGAAGACCGTAGACAGGTCTGGACATGTGCTGGTTCATGCAGGAGGAACTTTGGGGAACTTCTTGGTCAGTCTATAGCCGCAGGTTCTGAGGGCTTGACGTGAATGTTGGCTGAATCCGAATTGCTTCCCTTCCCCTCTTGCTACTCCATGGTGCTCCAGTTGGGGCATGGGGATAGCCCTCCACCAATCATCCTCACCAAGACTTTTTTTGTTAACAGACTTAATGAAAGGTGTGAAGTCTTCCAGTTCCTGGACTTGGATCTTCTTGACCAAGCTGTTGTCCATGTAGTGGAACCCGCAGAAGTGTCCAGAGCTCTTCTTTTGACTTTCTCCACATAAAGGTTGGAGACCATGAGTGAGATTGGGGAGCCAATAGAACAGCCACGTCTTTATCTGTTCATCTGGTTTCAGAAATGCCAATATGGGGTGTTCAGACAAACTTCCAGTACCTGGGAGCTGGGATCCAGGGTCAGTTTCGTCTTTTTTCATGGTAAAAAGCTGGATGCAACTTTTTCTCTGATGCTCTCAGCATTTTTGGATCAAGTTGTTCTGTCTGGATCACAAGTTGGATTTGAGGTGATTCTCATCTGCCAGTGTCCAAGCAGTGTTCTCCAGTTCTTGTACCAGCTGAAGGATTATCTCTCCCAAAATTGGAAGAAAAATCTCTGACTGGATTTTTATCCATTCAGAGTAGAACCTGAAAGCACATTGAACTGGACTATTTTAACTTTTATTATTGAAGATATTTCTCCTCTTCTCTAATATTTTTTCTCAAACTCTGAAGTGCAGAGGTAAGGGAGTTAGCTTGTGCTTTTAGGTTTTAGTTGTCTAAGACCCGTCTTCTCATACTTTAGGTTAGGAGATTAACAGGCAAACAAAAAGTCCAAGTTATTTCAGGTTTTCTAAAGTTCTTTGACCATTTCTGGGGTGACAGTTAAAAGCTCTCAGGGCTTTGTCTGCTCCTCTGGGGGAAACCAGTTTGTTTGGTTTCATGGGACGGATTTAGACATTTGGAAGATTGTACCTGAGCCCACCATTTTTACCATTCTTTCACAAAAATGGCTTCTTTTACACCTCCATGTTTTTCCTCTTTATAAGATACAGACTTAACTGTCCTCAAACAAGGAGGAGTTCAGCAGAATCTGCTCCCCTGAGGTGTTGATAAAGTTTCCTTAGCAATGATCATTTCTTTACTTCATATCAAAGAAGAAGTAACAGGTCTGGGAGGACAGAATTCTTGTTTGCTTTTAAGGAGGTACATTTTTATTTTCTGTACTTTGTTACAAATAAGATCTTTAAAAATCCTACATTGTGATTTCCTGGATTCATTTATTTCCATTCTGTCTCTCACAGTTAAAGTGTATCTATGCTAAACATTACAAACCAGACCCAGCTTTAAAGTCGGAACATCTTGCCCCACTGCAAGGAAAGGGGTGTCTAACTCAATCGCACAAGGAGCCAAAATCCAAAACAAACCTCAGGTCGCAGGCCGAACAGAATAAACATTTATTAAACACTCTAAAACAAAACTTTTTAACACAATTATAAACTAGATATATAGCATTACTAGGGGGAATGGTGTAAGCTGAATTCAGCTGCTGAAGATCCTGAAATTGATAGCTTAAAACGCTGAAGCTGAAATCACTGAAGCTCATAGACGGCTAAAATATTAGCTAAATGCTAAATTATCCTAAAAACAAAAACAAATGAATTGTTTTGCCAAAACAGCTAAAGAAATAGCTAAACGTCAAAATAGCCTAAAAAACTGAAAAAAATTTGCCAAAAGTGTTTGTGTGACTATTAGCCTAGCTCCAAAACAGCTAGCATGTAGCTGAAACATTATGGAAACTATAAAACATCTTAAACTTTTTCTTAAAAACCCAAAATTAAACAAAACAGCTAGAACACTGAAATATTAGCTAAATTCCAAAATAGCCTAAAAAATCTTAGTGAATGTCAAAATAGTCCAAAAAGTTGGCAGAATGACAATTTTTACAACTTTAAAACTGTAACTTTTCACATAATTCTGAATAATAAAAAGGCAGGAATATTGTTCCAGAATAAATCAACTAAAGCCTTAAGAAACTTTTAATATTGTACTCTCCATAAAATATATATTTAGTCTAAATTATATAAGTTAGAAATGAGCGTAAGATAACCCCTGGGCCTTGACTTTGACACGTTGTTGTTCACTACAGGGGTCGCCACAGCAAATTTGGCCGATTTGGACATGTAGTTTGGCAGAGTTTTACGACGGATTCCCTTCCTGACACTTCCCTGTATGTTATCCGGGCTAGGGACCGGTACAGGGCGACCTGAACTTGGATCCCTCTGTGGGGAAAAATACTCCATCTAGTTATCTTTAATGTTACTTTTATCAAATAATTAAACTCTAAATTATTTAATTTTACATGAATGTTTATAACTCCAGTCAGGGGCGGAGCTAGAACCTTTTATATGGGGGCGGAGGGAGGCAGAAGACTTTGGAAGGGGGGCAAATGACAAAAGTAGAATGGACGGCTATGACAAATGAAAGGATCAAAAATACATGATTCAAACTGTTTTATTATCATTATTAGCTAAGGTGCTATAGCTAAGCTTGTTTTGAGGATTTTGCATCAGAATCAGCTAATTTACGTTACCGTGTAAGCACTTCACTATAGCCAATACTTGAATTTTGGTTCAAAGCTGCTTTTTTTTCATTGTGTGAATGGTTGTTACTGCTGTCGAAAGAATGTAAAGATTGGAGCTGAATCTGCGATTGAATTGAGTCAAATCTACACCAGCGTTGGAGCTACTCTTTTCTCCTTCATCCTCCTCGCAGCTCCTTCATGTTGTCTGCTTCTCCATCTTTGAACACGTCTCTCGTGGGGGAAGGATCAGAGGACGGTCCAGTGAGGAGTCCGGACTCCACGGTGGCTAACAGATGGTCATTAGAACATGCTTTACATAGCAGCACACACATAAACCGCTCATCATGACCACCTGCCGTGTAAAGATGCTCTGCGGTGAATCGATCTCAACGTTCAAATCCAACCCTCCATTTACTGTTCTTTTCTAAATGTCATTTTATTGTGAAGGATTTTAAGGGAAGATTTGACATCTTTGTCGCGCTAAGATCGTGCTCCCACACCCCAACACTCCTGCAAACAGTTTCCTGAGATGAGATTGTGGTTTTTGAGATCTAACCCAGAGGAAAGAAATAAGTAAGAAGCTGCAATGGAGGAAGAGAAGCTGCAACCAAAAGGAGTGGGTGATGAGGAAAAGAAGTTTCAAAAATGAAAAACGGACAGCATACTCTCTCTCTGCTGGCTGCACAGGAATCACCAAACCCAGTCACACACTCACCGTGTCGTGGCTGCATCCAAACACTCGCAGCACGGACGAAGCCAGCTGTGAGAGGAACCGCTGGGACATCATTGTGTGTGTGTGTGTGTGTGATTGTGTGTGTGCACAAGCGTGGCGGTTAAGAGTGGCTGAGCAGATACATTCTCTTTAGATGGAGGCGACTGTGTGCACGAGAGGAGCGCTTTTACACTCAATCTGAGAGTAGAGGGACCGTCCTACCTTCCCGTCCCCTGGGCCCTCCCCCTTCCTGGTTGCCGTGGCATCATAAGGCGGCGCTTCGTGCAGCGGACACCCCGATTGGCTCGATGTGCGCGTGGACGCTGTTGGGAAAACACCATTGGTCACTTTGGCAGATCAACGGATCAGTTGAGTCAGATGGTTTCAACCCTCTCAGATGATTTCTGCTCCGTCTCTATCAGCGCTCTGACCAACAGCCAATCACACGTTTGCTTTATGAGAAACTAAAACACTGTGAGCCAATCGCACCCCTCTGCGCCTCCTCCCACATCTCCTGCTTTACCATCTGTCTGCAGAACCAGCCAAGATCTGAGTGTGAAAAACTCACCACCACAGTTTTAAAGTTGACTCATACTTTTCAAATTGTCTTTAATTTCCCTGTTTTTATCTTTTAAAAAACCAAACCGCTCAACGCTCCACCTGTCTCACCTGCAGGCTGGTCCACAGACATGGACTGTTCCATCAGATGCTCCTTGGCTTTGGCCGACTGCGACAACACCGTGGCCAGAAGCTGAAATGACACAAAGTTGCATCTCTATAAGTATTTTCATTTACTTTTTGTAATGATTTGGTAAATAATAAATAATATGTCTTTGATAGTTTATTTCAGACCATTTAGCATTTAGAAAGAGAAAGTTCAAGCAAAATGTATATCTCCTACTGAGCTGTTGCAGTGGAGCATGAGAGTAAATGTGGTAAAAATCTACGCAGGTGTGTGCAGAACAGCGATCTGCACAGGTGAGACACAATATAAACAGCTGGTTTGTGTGTTTGTAGATCACATGTCAAAGTCAAGGCCCAGGGGCCGGATTCGGCCCTCCAGATCACTTTATTTTATTAATGACCCATGTTATCTTGTGCTCATTTGTAACATGTTTAATTTGACAAAATACATTCTTATGAAGAGTGAATTATTTAAAGTTATTTAAGGTTTAAGTTGATCTATTCTGGAATATCATTCCTTCTTTTTATTATTTACAATGAAGTTAAAGAAGTTTAGCTAGTATTTACATGTTTTAAATGTCTTTTCTTTTCAAATTGATTTAGGTGGGTAATAAAGTTTAGAAAAGGAATTGTACAAAACAAAAAGCTTGAGACATCCACTGATGGTGCAGAGGTGTTAAGTGAAGCGAACTTCTGTCAGAGTGAGATGTTAGTAATCAGTAATTCCAAGTGGAAATTGAATGAAAAAATACAGTTACTGGTTCGAAGTTATCTTAAATTGTGTGATATTAGCCATAAACTACCAAAAATTTGTTTCCAAGAACAAATGTGTTAAAACTGTAACAGTTTGGTGAATGTAGGACCAAAAGTTTTTAGAAAAAATCCTAAAAAAACACAATAAAAAAACATGCATTTATGCCAATCCTGACAGCTTCATCAATAACAATACAAAAAAAACCTGTTGGAAATGTACTTTTCAGTTAGTTTTTCTCTCTTTGCATTCATTTCTGCCTTTAGCTGTGATTTCTACAACCTTTTCTCAGTTTACTGATCTTCCTCCTGCAATAAATATTATTTTTCTGGGGTGTAACGATTAATTGATTAATCTATGGATTGATTTCTATGCCTACGATTCAACCAGCGTGATCCGTTTGAAACAGAATCAAATTGATCTATACCATTTAAAATAGTTTCAAAAGGAAATAATTTTTTTTTTTTTTGAACAATCAAATTTTAAATTTACAAAATCATGTGACCAGACAGTGTGGTAGAATGCTGTAAAATGATTATTCTGATGTGGAAAAACAACAGTGGATTGAACTTTATCAAACTAAAATGTGAATGGATTTGACATTTGTTCTTGTTTGTTTATATACATATTTAATCTATTATCTTGAAGAAGAACAAGGAATCTGTAAAACTTCACCTGCACTGTTCAGGACCAGCTGTTTATGTCTGAGTCACTGGTGGAAGTTTGGGATAAAGATGTCCTGGATCAAATTTAGGTCAGTGAGTCGGATGGAATCGGATTTTTCACAATAAACCAATATTGATGATGAATTGGATCAGCGACCACAAATTATGACATGAATTGAATCATTGTTACAATGAATCGTTACACTCCTATTAGATCTCTCATAGTTTCATTTTTAATAGAATTTATTTATTTAAAAAAACATTTAGAATAACCTGAGTTTTTTATTGAAAACCCACAACTCTAAATAGTTTTCTATCATTTTGCTAAAAACTTTAAGTACTTTAGTGTAATTCACCAAAATAAAAAACTTTTAGAGATTTTATGTGACTAATTATAAATTAAAAGCACAAATTTAAAGAACATTTCTGCATAATTTCTGACAGTAAATTAAACTGTTTTTGCTTGATGCTTAACATGTTCAAATCTAAACAGACATGACAAAACTTAAATAACTAATCTATGATTTATTTAATTCTTAGCGTTTTTCCTTAAAGCTAAAGAGCCCCAATAAGAAATCAAAGAGCCATAAAAGCGTTGGTGTGGTACCTTAACACCCTCCGCTTGAGCGTGGAGAATGTGCGGAGCGCTGCCGGCACTCTGACCGCTGCCCGAAGACCTCAAGCTGGTCACGCTTCCAGAGCTTCCCACGCTGCTGCGGTCTCCACCTGTATGAAGCAGACACACACACACACCCGACAACATCCACATGCAGCCACACGCCATCCATCCACCCAAACAATATGTGCGGTTTTTGTCAAAACAACAGTACATCCAGTCACACAGACACACAAACAAACACACACACACAGCGGTTTAGCTGATTTCCAGTAGTTGACTGTGAGAACTCTCCACTGAAATGCACTGGGCAGCGTGTGAATGGATGGACAGGACGGAGAGACAATCTGACGGACGACTGAAGGACGAACTCAAGAGTGGAGTAAAGACATGCCGCTCACTTTTGCATTCATTACACAACAACCCTTTCCTCCTCAGCTCCCCACATGAAACATCCCAGTAAAACCAGGGTCACACACGCACACAGACTGTAGACCGATGCAGATGCCTGCAGCCTACACATGAGGCTACTGAGTTCAGCTGGGTTTCAGATGAGGGATAAGCATAACATGGGAGGCTGTCAGGAGCAGGTCAAAGAGTATCTGAGAGCCCTCAGACATAAACTGGCTCAAAGCAGCACATCGGCAGGTTCTGCTCGTTATACCACAGGCACAGAGGTGCCGGGCAGAACAGATTTTGCCTGCAGACGTCAGATACTGTTTGGCCCCTGGTCAGACTCTAAGGAGTCAGCGGTCGAGGGCTCAGCGCAGCGCAGCTTAGTTACCTGCCACGGGCTTGCGCAGAACCCAGATTTCTTCATTGGAGCCTCCATGGGGCCCGCTGGATGGAGTGGGAGAACTGTGAGGACTTGCCTCTGAGCCTCGACAACCTTCAACACAGAACACCACCATTAACGCTCGCCTACCCTAAACTGACCCCGAGGAGCTGCTGTCCCACTGGAGACGGGGGCCAAAGAAGAAGATTCCGGCCCCTGAAGGGGCCATTTGTTTTCGTCCACACTTGTGCTTGTGCTTCAGTCTTTACATTTCTTTACAAAGAGGGCCGCACTTGGTACTTTCCTGTAGCTGATCTGGCCTTCAAATAGTTTTATAGTTCAAGCAGCGTTCTAGTAGTTCTTTAGTTGCATCAAGCGCGAGTATTGCAACAGCTTAGTGTTAGAAACAAAAAAATATTGAAAAAAAAGCATCAAATATTTGTATAGTACTCAGAATTAACAACATATTTCCAAAATGTCAGAATTTAGATTTCTATTTATAGCCAGCAATAATTTCAAGAATTAGCTATCCACAAAACAAGGCCTGCTTACAACCTAAAGAAAACTGCAATAACATTGGAAAATACTTTGGTCGATTAGTGAAAAACTCCTGTTACTGTTTGGTGTTTGTTTTGATTTGTCATGTCCCAGAGAAATACAACTTTGATAAACATAATATTGTAGATTAATATATTAATGCTGAAAAATCCACATAGTTTGCTAATGCTAACAAACACTAGTGGACATGAGGTGCTAATGCTAACAATAATGTGCTAACGCTAAAGCACATGAAAATGGCTAACGCTTCCTCAGTTTCCAGCGAAGTGTCTGCTTCTCTTTAAACAGCGGCTCCATGAGCTCTGCTCCGCAGAGAGTAACATGCTAACTTGTTTCAAAGCACTCACAAATATTGTGGAACACGACATAATAAAGCTATTATATCCAAAATAATATGCTTACTTTGATATTTAGCATGCTAGCACTAGTATAGTGATTGAAAAATGCAAACTCAATAGTATACATGCCCTGTTCATGCTAATGTACAGGAAATGACATGCTAACGCTAATATCATTTTGGAAACTCTGTGCGAATCCCTAGTGCCCTGGATTTATAACGATTCTGACAAATGCTCAATGCTTTATTTTTTAATAATCATAAACGTCACCCATTTGCCAAAGTTAAAACCTAATGAATATAACAGTTTTACAAAGACTATTTATGAATCCACTGTCTTCTGATGATGAAAACTTGGATGACTTGAAAAATTAATTTACATCCTTTTTTAAAATGACAGTTAAAACGTGGTGCATTGTGGTCCACATTTTCCAATCTAGTGAGAAGTGATACACATTGGTTGTGTCCGAATTCTCCCCCTGACTCCTAACTACTAAAAAACGATATATTTTACAAGCAATTTGGACACCATGCTCACTACTTTACTTTCGCTTTCCTTAACGCCAGATATGACGTCACAGATTTCTCGAAGTGAAACTCGAATCAATCTGAACGTTTATTTGACTCCACTGTGTTCTACTGATGAAAACGTGGATAGTTTGTTAAAAAAAATTACATTTAAACAGGTTTTCTTTTCGCAAAAATTGTTTGACTGCAATGCATTGTGGTCTATATTCGTTAATAGTGAGCATCGATGTATGCAGGCTTTTCGCAAAGACTTCTGGGAAATTTGTAGTGCACTCGATTTTTGGAATTGTAGGTTTGGACAGCACTACAAAAAACACAGGATGTGTACTTTATGATGTCACAAATCCCTATAAACATGAGCCAATAAATTGCACACTGGACTTAGACCCAATCTTCCCATCTCCCTTCCCTTCATTTAGCCCTCCAAATGGAAAGTTATGAAAAAATAGTCTCTCATATTTCGTACATCACTTTCTTTTGGTGACGTCACCAATAATCGCCGGTCCGCTCGCTTTAGCGCGGAGCTTCCAGCTCTTAAATATACATAACAACAGAGGTTTTACAACTGTATAAGGACATGCTACAACACAAAGTCATTACTTACATCTAAATGAAAACATCTGAAAACATGAAGAGAAGCTCTTCTCAGCGCCACGCGGTTTAACTTCGCGGGGGAGGACTTTATATTTTTCCGTTAGGAGGGTCGAATTTAAAAAACCCATTTCCTGGACACACTTACACTTAAACTCCCCCTTCAAATGGAGGGGAAGGGGGAGGGGAAGAATTCAGAAGGTTTGAGTTGGAGCTTATCTGAAAGCACTTTTAAACAAATACATGAACTAAAAAAAAGTTATTTTTTATTTGTTTTTTTCAGCATTTTTTTTAAATAAGAAAACTTTAATTAACTTCTCTCAAACATAATACAAGTGAGTCTAGTCACCCCCGGGTGAGTCAGACGTCTCAGGAAATACTTGTCCTGATTTTGTTTGAGAAGAGGATTCATTTTCAAACGGTGCCTGATATTCCACACTTCCTAAGACTGGAGTTGTGAAATACCAGGCAGTAAGGAAGAATGGAAAAGGATAAAACGCAGACAGGGCCCACTGGGGAAGAGAGAAATTATAAAAGAAGGTTTATCCACCTTAAAAGAGACTGAACGTTTCTATCTTCATGCATTCTCTCCATCTCATCCTCACATACACACACAGATAAATACAGCATATAGATAAATGAAAACGTAGCACATAAATTAATTTATTTCACCATACCTGTGTATATACACATATATACCATAATGTACATACACACACATATATAATACATCCATAAGTGTGTGATTATATATGTAAAGCATTGCAATGGGACTGCTGTAGTGCATTTGGAGAGTGTCATAAACCATTAAAAACATGTAGGGAGGGTTTGTTAATGGTTTATATGTGGGTATGCAGCGCTCCAGAGAAACAATCTTTCATGTGACAACACAGCTCCTTCTTGTGGCCATTTTACTTCCCTCCATGCAGACAAAGGAACAACGAGAGACCTCCTCTACCCTTTCAGTCCAATAATTAGTAAAATGATGCAACACTTAGGATATCTTGTCATTAATGGATTAGAACTTAGTGTTGAAGGTCAGCAAATCTGTTTGAAAGGGTTCAGTCTCCTGGAGGTGACAAAACGGCGTCCACAGAAGGCGCTCGTTCACAGATGAGCTTACCTTACCGTCAAAATCCTCACATCACACTGCTTTTTAGTGAACCTGACATTACATGCTGTACTTTATTTATTTGGGATAATGTTTAGTCAAGTATTTAGCACTTTTGACTTAGATATAAAATATCTGTTAGGAAATTCAAAATCTACTTTAAAAATGTTTAGCAAATCTATTAACCTTAAATTTCAATCTCCAGTGTTGAACTGATGGCTATCTCTTAGTGTGTTGTGTAACTGTTACAGCCTCCACCTCTCTCCTCTCAAAACAAACAAGTTTTGGTCTGGGGTCAGGCGGGTTAAAGCCACGTTAAACAGATCAGATACGATGGCACCACAAGACGAGGACAGGACGAGAAACACAGTCTAGTCAAGGCAGAGGAGTGTGTGTGGTATATCAGTGGGAAAATAGGAAGGGTCGTCATGGCCGCTGTGACGGGGATGATTAACAGAGAAAAAGGGGAAAAAATAATAAAGGAAAAAGAACTAATGAAAAGAAAGAGAAATGTCAAGGAAATTGTGATATACCACAAATAAACCAAACACAAGTCAGGGAGGACATTTTTATCTCACTGAATTAATGTATTTAAAGCTGGTCACTTTTAACAAGAATAACATTACTTTTAACATAACACTAAAGGGCTCTACTGTTTTCTTTTTGTTTGTTTGTTTTCGGCTGTAGCTCTAGTTCAGGGGTGTCAAATTCAATCTCACAGGGGGCTAAAATCTAAAAACAAACCTTAAGTTGCGGGCCGAACAGGATAAACATTTATTGAGCACACTAAAACTACATTTATAAAACTTTAAACCCCTAACTTTTTAACACAACTAGATATATACCATTACCTGTGACAAAATGAAATCACTGAAGCTAACAGCCAGCTAAATTATTAGCTAAACGCCAAATATTAGCCTTAAAAACAAAAAAAAAAGCCAAAATTAGTCAAAACAGCTGGCATGTAGCGGAAATATTAGCTATATTATAGCCAAAATAGCCAAAAAAATCTCAGTAAAAGCCAAAATATTCCAAAAAGCTAGCAGAATGCCAATGTTTAAAACTTTAAAACCATAATATTTTAAGATAATTATGAATAATAAAAGGCAGGAATATTATTCCAGAATAAACCAACTTAAACCTTAAATAACTTTCAATATTTTACCCTCCATAAAAATATATTTTATCAAAATTAGAAATAATTGCAAGATAACATCGGGCCATTAATAACAATAAAATAAAATGATCTGGAGGGCCGGATATAACTATCCAGAGGGCCGGATCCGGCCCCCGGGCCTCGACTTTGACACGTGCTGTGGCTGATGTAGCATGTTTAAAGGAGTTTATCCAAACTGAGCAAACACTCCAGATCAGAAGCTTAAAGAATCCTTCAAAAGGCAAAACAGTTACTCCTTTTACACTGGAGCTTTTGCGTCTCTGTTTCCAACCTTTTGGAATATCTTAACTCTTTAGTCGTTGACGAAATTCATGTCATTCCAGCGGGTTCTGAAGCTTAGAGAATCCGCTTTGCTCTGATATGCAACACTTTACAGAAGTGAAGTGCTTATGCAATTAACGTAAATCAGCTGATTCCATTGCTGTTTTGCACCATTATATGTTCGTCATGTGCTGCATATTGGTGCAGTACTGATATGAAAAGCTGCTTTTCTCCACGTCAGAATCAGCACATTCCCAGTTAAGGTATTATGACATGGTGTTCTCCCGCGTTTAAACATTTCCTTATTCACAAATTTGCAGATTTTTTTTTTCCAGTCATGCGACTCCTTCTGATAGTCACAAAAACAAAGACACTTGTGTGAAACTTTAGCATCTGAAGGGGTTTCTTCGTTGCTGAGGTGTATCTTTGAGTTAGATCTCCGTCCTAAAGTACGCTGCGGTACAGTCTTTCTGAATAAAAAAAAAACTTCATGTTGAGCAATACTCTGTTGTTTAATACATGTTTTACAAAGCATGACCAGAAGTGGTAACGGATATTCTTCACCCACAAGGAAAGGGGGTGGGTCTCCGTACTCATGGATTTTGAGTTTTTGCGGATGTCTTTGGTCCCTAAACCCCCTAAAAAATACTGTTTTAAAGAGTTAAATAAGAACTATATAAATAATTTAAATTGATCTATCAATTTCTTTCAGTTGAAAGCACAGTGTTCAATGTTATAACAATATTTGAGGACTCATCCAAACACTTCAGTGTTACATTGATGATTAGTTATAAGGTTAAATAGGTTTAATAAGCCACAGTGTGTTATTATTACTATTTATGATTGACTGCAGATCTCAAAATGAAAAAAAAAACAACTTTCTATTTGATTACTGACTGTTTCGCTTAATGATTTCACCCCTGAAACACTGAGATTTATTTGATTCTTTTACAAAATTTGTCAAGGCAAACACACACCGCATTGCAGGATTTAGAATTAAGCTCCAAGTAACCCCAACCATATTTTCTTTGGGTTGATTGACTCTCACTAATGAGAATGTCAACGGAAAGAGTGGAAGAAAAACAATGTTAGACATAATGAAGAACATATAACCTTACATAAATTATGAAACAGAACAGAAAACTTTAAAGGATACCTTCCCGGGAGAACTTCCTCTGACACTAATTCGAATTTTACGTGATCAATTAAAGTTGACAAAAATAGATTTATAAAAACCAGCGAGAAGGGATCCCTTGAAGCTTTGCTTATAACACTAATAATAATAATAATAATAATAATAATAATAATAATAATAATGAAAAGTGGGTGTGTACCTGGGGCAGTGGGTGTGTCTCCCTGTGGAGTTGTCACGGGCGACCTGTTATAGCCAAAGGAAGTGAAAAGTGGAAGCAGTGGCTGATGGGAATGTGGTGGAGGAGGAGGCGGTGGAGGCAGGATATGGATCTGATGAAACGTGGTGTCGTTGCCGTTGACAACCGCGTTGGCAGGGGCAACCGTCGCCGGGGGAACCAGCGGTATCTTTTGAAACTGTTGAGTGCAAATGACTTTGCTGGCCAAACCTAGATAACACCCACCGCGACGACACACGGAGACACACACACAACCAGCCGACAGTGAACCACCGGCACGAAACAGCCAAACAACAAAACACAGAGTTACACGTAAGAAAAAGGAGGGGAAAAAGGAAAATTAAAAACAGACTGAAGTAACAGAGTGACACAAAATGAAAGAGAGGAGCCATGCGATGAGGAGGAAGTGGGAGGAGTCATGAGTGGGGACGGATAGAGATGATGCTAACTTCAATTTAAGCTAGCAGGCTCAAAATCTACACAGTACAGGGGAAGCCTTGTAGCTTTAAAAACATGCAGTTTGACAGCAGCTCTTTACTGAGGCTGAATATTTTATTTGTAATTTTGGAAAGTTTTTTTTTCTTTTTGTCTTCTGCTGCAGTGGGAGTTTTTCTGTCCCAAATTGTTCAGCGCACCTGATTGGATGAGGGCCTCCAGCAGCAGCAGCATATAAATACTGCCACAGCATTAGTTTGTGTTGCACTGATAAAGTTAGGTCGTGAGTGTGGGGGGGGGGGGGGGGGGGGGGGGCTGTAAGCTAGTGGGAGAGCGTTTAAACAGATAGCTAAATTACGGGTGTCTGGAAGGGGGACGGGTTTGCTCTGCACAAACAGTCCCGCCCACAACCCAGTGGAGAATTTCTAATAAACTCTTGCCGCTCTGCAGAAACTATGTCCTAAAAATTGATACAGATTTCTAGGATTCTGGCTAAAAATGGCATCATCGTGATTAAAAGATCACTCGGAACGATTTCATAATAAAACGGAGGTTCAAAGTGTGACTTTAAATGTTGTTGTATAAAACGTTTAGGATCAAAAACTGTCTGAGGGTAGAAATATTAAAAATTGAGCAGCAAACAGAGAGAATCTTCTGGCAGGAACAGCTGCTGTAGCCTCCAGATCAGGTTTTTTTTTTCCTGCATACAGGAGGCAGGGGGGGGGTGTCGGGGGTGTCTCCAGCTGTGCTTTTGCTGCTTTAACAGCTGCTGTTCTGGATTATGCTGAGCAGAGCCCAGAGCGCTCATGACGGCAGAACTCTGATCGGCCGGGGAGGAGGAGGAGGAGGAGGAGGAGGAGGAGGAGGAGGAGGCGGCTGGTGATGGGGCTGTCAGAGGTGAGTGACGACCGCCACAGAGATACAAGCCAACAGACACAGACCGGCAGAAATTTACAGCAACTGACAGACAGATGGACAAACACAACAAGCTGTCATGTTAAAGTTAAACACAGACGCCTCTTTGTGTTCTTTGTGTTTACCGGAGGAACCTGAACGTTCAGCTCAGAGGAGTCTGATGCTTCTGGAGAGAGGAGCTTCAAGAAGCTGGAAATCATACCCAAGCTCGTGTTTAAGATCAAAAAAGTGTATTTAGATCATTTATTACTACTCCACTCATTGATAAGAATGTTATTTTAAAGGCTTTTTAATGCAGGATTGACAGAAGTTTGTTAGTGAGCCTCCACGTGGCTTTAGAACACTACTTTAGAGTGAGAAGGGAGAAAATGAGCTTCGCTTTAGATTAGTGAATGAACCTGTGTTTGCAGTGACTTCCTTGTGACTTTGTGCATTTCATGTGAATGGAAATCTGTATGTTGCTCATCAATGGGACAAAACTCAAAGATAAACTTCTCAGTGAAGAACTAAATGACTCAATTCAGTTTAACCCTCTGGAACCTAAAGCCTAAAATTCAGTTTTTGTCAACTCTTGAATTTATAACACTACCTTTATTTTGTCATTTTTACATGTATTCAAACAATAAACATGAAATCTTACAAAAACAGAAAATTCTGTTTGGAAAAATTGTATTTATTTTGCTGTGGAAACCCCAAACAATGTTTAACAAATGGTTTTTATAACATAGAATGAAGGTTTTAGGTGTAATTTAGGTGTAAAACAAGAATACATTTAGTCAACAAACTAATCAAGACATTTTTGAATAAAAATACCAACATTGACTCAAGTTGGACCCCATTCCAAAATAAAATAATAATCGGTTTCCTCCTTGTGGAATTTCTAATAGCGGACAGTTCTGTTTCGCTCTTACCCGGAATAACAGCCGTCAGATTGAAATTTGTCTTCCACCTCATTTATAAAAATAAAAAAGATTTTATTTTGTCCAAAAACTACAAATAAGGGCCGAATTCTTCCTTTAATTCAATAAAATATCAGTAACAGAACATAAAACATAAAGTTCAAGTTCATTTTAAAGAGAGTTTTATCCCGTTGATCTCACAGGTGAGAGCGTCCGTCGGTTCCAGAGGGTCAAATGTAGGTTTTAAACGGCAGCTTTTGGGGTTTTGTGCCTAAAACAGATTAAATTTTATTGAGTGAAAAACTGTAACGTCCTCCTGCTCAACCTCGAAAACGACTTCATCAACAAGAACGTTTGGAGGCCGTTCAGACAGGAAACTGTCAGTATGAGTCAAATATTTTGGATGGTCAAAACCATTTCAACAACGTGTTTCATTAAGGAGAGGAACAGATTTTTATGCTTTCAATATTTAGTACAAAAAAATTCTGAAGCTTTTTGGGGTTTTTTTCTGAAACATCTTTGACGATATTTATGATCAGTTTGTACCTGAATTTGATTTGGATTGATGTTAAAACCATCAAACTATCAGACCGCGATCGGCAGGAAACACAAAGAAGACTTCTAATGAATAAAAGTTAAACAGCATCTGCATCTCCTCTTTATCTTTGTTTTACCCATTGTGGATTTTTCATCTTTTTTTTCATGATTTAACGTTTCCTAACTTGAAATTTTTAAGCTAAACCAAGATCTGAAGCAGGGCAGGGCATGCTTGTTTGGTCAAACTAAAGTTTAGTTGAGGTTTAAGTAAACTAAAACTTTAACTAATATTTAAGTGAGATTTCAAGAACAAGAAAAAATGAGGATCAAACATGTCATTTTCTCTACGGGAATTTTAAACTAAATTAACCCAAGAAAACACAAATTCATCCTGAATACATTCCTAGTTTAGGGAGTTTGAGGGGAAAAAACATTAGGAAAATGAGAAGTGAAGAAGTTCAAAGAAGAAAGTACAACTAAAGAAAATCCAAACACTTGTCATATTTATGTCGTGGTCATTTTCAACATTTTTGTGAAAGTGGACCAGTAACAGAAAAGATGAACTCTATAGATCAGGGGTCTGCAACCTTTAAGAATAAAAGAGAAATTTAAATAAGAGCTGCAAACTCTTATTTTGACACTGCTGTGCATTCATTACAATATATTTTTTGATAAAAATAAATATTTTTTTATGCTTCTTTTATGGAAAGAACAAAAACAGAAATATAAAAAGAAATTAAAAGTTTCTCAAAATGTGAAATAATTTTTATATTTGACAAAAGCTTGAATGCTTTCCTTTCAAAATAAAAGCTGGCTTGTGCCAGACCGGATCATCCCAGTGCAGCTCTGGACAGCATAAGACAATATGTGATTTAAACTCATAAAAATTTGTTTTACTATTTGAAATCTGTTTATTCTGAAGGAGTCATAGAGCAAACAAGACCTCTTCAAGTCATCAAGGATGAAAAAAGCTTAACACAGTTTATCTTCAAGGTGCACCTCATCTATAAATGTATAAAAAGAACTAATCTAAATTAAATATATGCTAAAAAACCTATTTTTTTAGCCAAAACACTATTATTTTTAGCCAGAGAGCCACTATGGAGACATAAAAGAGCCACAAGTGGCTCATGAGCCGCAGGTTACAGACCCCTGATATAGAAAATGTCAGTAGTCTGAAGTAAATTGTAATCCAGGTGCTGGAATACTCCCAAAAATTCAAGAGCGAATATTCACGGCATCCAAAATCACTGATTCGTGATCTTTATAAAAATAGTAGATCGTATTAAGATATTATCTGGGGACTATGTATTTTTGCTTGAAATTGAGATTAATGTTGGATTTTAAATTTATGAACTAAAACCAAAGGAGTAATGTTACTCTTACCAGAAGTAAACAAATATTCATGTCGGTGAAACTTCCAGTTTTCAAAGTAAAACTAGCGAGAGCTTTTTTCTATTCAAAAACTGAAACTGAATTTCTGCTCAATGATATAACTACTAAAAGTAATGATTTAGCTTTAACATTGGAGATTTAGCTCCAGTGTTTACATTCTGATCTATAATAAAGGTATAAATGATGGTGATTTAATACAAATAATTTAAATGTTTATACATACAGTAAAAAGACAAAGCAACAAACATATTAAAAAGTAAGAATCGTGGTTTGATTCGTCGATTGAATGGGATCTCCACCTAAGCAACGATCTACAGTCCTAGAAACAGCGATGTGACCTAAGAAGGACGATTGGTTCTCGGTCAAAAAAAAAAAAAAAAAAAGCCATGATTTGGTACATTAAAATGTTAAATTAAAACGTTAAAGTTTTTGTACAATCATCTAAAGTTTGAAAATAGTTCAACTGTTTTACCAAAACTGAAAACATGAGGGATTAGCATTAAGGCGCGAATACTTAAAAGTGTCAGCATTTCACAGGCATGGTTTGTGTTTACTTGGGTTATTTTCTGTATATTTTGACTTTTTTTGTTTTTGACTTTAATCCCATAAATCAGTGTGAAGGAAATAAAAGTGTTTTCATCTGAAATATCCTTCTGGATCAGTGTTGAGGTGAACCTGGGGCCATTAAAGAAATGATTAAAGTAACCTAAAATATTTCTTTTGCACGTTTATGTGTTTTCAGTTTATTAAGATAATGGTTTGATAACTCTCAGGGGGTGTATTTTTATAAAACCTCTCCTACAGTTTTTTGTTTGTGTGTGAATGTTGGGATATTTTTTGGGGTCGCGAGGAGGTCAGAGGGTTGTGCGTCCACTGTCCCATGTAAAGATGGCTCTGTGATTCACGCTAGCCGTGTTCGGAACTGTGAGATCCTTCAGTCGGGGATCTTCCTTCTGCAACGCCGCGCTCATGCCTGCCATGACTAACGCACGCTCCCACGCGCACAAAGCCCCGCCCACTCACCGGTGCGCTTGCTGATGACCTCCACCAGGGTGGACGGGAAGTAGCCGACTCGGTCGTTTCCTGTGCGGTTGTCGTGGATGCAGCCCTTCCAGCGTCCATCGGGGTGCTGCTCCAGAACCTGTCGGGCAAAGAAGAATTTCTGACATTTTTTTCTGTAAATTGTGAATCTGTTTTTTCTCTGCTTCCCTTCAGTCCTGCTGTAATAATTACCTAACAGCTGATAAATATTCATAAAATGAGACACACCTCAGTGCGATGGAATGACTTCATCCATATTTAACGGTAAAGGAGTGAAAACTGGCCTGCAGGAAGTGTTGTCATAGATATGTTAACGAGGCAGAAGGGTTTTTTTTTTTTTCCTGCATGTTTTTATCTTGTTTCGCCACTTTAAAAATGCTGTGAGCTGCAGAAAACCAGCGCATGACAAATGAGGGGAACGTGACGCTCCTCTGGGTTTCACTGGAGGGTTCAGTGCAGAAGCTGATGTGAAAACGCTGCTGCGCTTATGAAAGATTTACACAACCAGATGGAAGAAGAAAAACTCCGAAGTTTGATATGAAACTCAAACCAAAAACACAAAACACGTGTTTTTACTTGTGCTGCAACTTTACAGACGACAGCTAAATATGACAATTAACAACCAGGAAAACAGAGAGTTTTGCTGCTGATTTTAAAAAAGAAAATAAAGTTTTAGGATTCAGAAAAATTAGAGTTTTTTTGGGTTAAATGTTCTCTGTTAAAGACAGAAAGCTCCTCCTGAGTCACTAAAACCATGTAAAGCTCAAAAGCAACAATACATCAAGCGACAAATGTGTCCTCGAGCATTGTACACCTTTAAACCTGTAACCATGGCGACAGTGAATCTGGACCACAGAAAGAGAACGCAGGTGTCCCAGGAGTGTTAACGTTCTCCACTCAGTCACCAGAAACACCGTTATTACGTTTGTGGACGACACAGTGGCTGATCACCGGCGAGGATGAGCTGTCCTCGCTGTCTGGATCGTAGAAGTTAAACTACCTCAACCTAGACTTCAGGAGGTGCAGAGGAGACATCCCCACCCCTCATCGACGGTGAGAGGAGGAGACGGCAACAATAGCCGGTCGAGCTACTGTTTTCTACGAATTTGGATTAGTGTTGTACCCGCTGACTGAGACACTAAAAAAACGATGTAGCGACCTGCCAAAATTTAGATATTTTAACCGTGGTCGCGCCGTCCAATTCAAATCGTGCTGCTGCTAGGCCGCCGCGCCCGCCGCTCAGATCATACCGCAGGACCTCAATCGCATCTGTACCATTGACTTAACATTGAAACTGTGGCACATAAGTGTGAATTCAGCATTAGGGGACATAAGGCAACCAAATGATACACCTGCACTCCTCATTATGACCCTCCACAGGCCCAGAAAATCCAAAACCTCCCAAAATTTTCTAAATTTGCACCAGGTGTGCGAGTAAACACTCCAGGAGAACCTCCATGGGGGTTAAATGTGTAATCTTGAAAGCAGATAAAATGCCCAGTGTATAGATAGCTGGGCCTTGTTCTAAACCCTGTGGAACGCCTGAAACCCACCATGTGGAGAAAGAATCCTTCAAACCTAAGAAGAGCAAGAAATGGAATCAAACAGAAACGGTTTGGAGCAATTATCTGAAAAGTCTTGAAGCCAGGAGAACAATTTCTTTTACTCATTCCTGATTCACCAGTTTATATTTTTAAGGACAACAATTGAGAAAGAACTTCTGATTCATGACACATTTGGGTTTGAAGATATTTCAAAGATTCTCTGAGCTTTCTGAATGAACCAGAGGAGCAACAACACTTCTGTCCACATCTGTAGCTCACAGTCACTACTTGATCCAAATCAGGATGGATAGAAACTTAAGAATTTGATTGCTAAATGAAAAAAAATCTCTTATAAATAGAGTTATATTTTGACAAATGAAAACAATAAAAACTTTAAACAATCAGGGAAATGAAGACAAGTACATGAAAAAGACAACATCTGACCTGAAACCCCTGAAAACATAATAAATGCTGAAATAGAATCTGAGATATTTACACCCCAAAGTCAAAACAAAAAGAGCTTCACGGAACTAAAAAAAAAAACAAGAAAACTGAAAGAAACAGATCTTCAAATCCACTGAATCCCCACTTTTAGACTGACTTAGCTTCACCCATCCCCTGAAGTTCATGAAAACTCATCACTGAGCGCCCCGTTTGGGGATGGTGCGTTACCATGATGACGTCTCCTGCTTTGATGTTGAGGCTGGTCAGGTCGTAGTTGTTACAATAATCCTTCAGAGCCCGAACCTGCAAAGCTGCTGATGCTTCTGAGACACAGGGACAGCCGGTTAAACGGGGCACCAACACACTCCTGTAGCAGTCAGTTTACCGAACTTCTGCTTAAAGAAACCAAGAAGGATCAAATGATCGACTCTATTCTGGTTTCATTTAAGCAGAAGGCCTGCAGAATATCAGCAGGGAGATTTTAATAATGTTATAACATCAGAAATGTGGCTGTTAGGTTACAGTTCTGCTCATAAGTTTGAATACCCTGAAATATATTCTTGGTCATTTTTTTATTAAACATGAATGATAACACAAAAGCCCACCCATTAAAGCCATTTATTGTTAAAAATCTCTGTTGACCCTTTTTAAATCCTAATGACTAAATAAACTTAATAAATAAAAAGCTAAAGAGCTGTCGAAATATCTACGGGAAAAGGTAACAGAAACAGCAAACTCGTTTATAACAAACTAAACAGCAGTGAACCAAACTTCTGACTTCAAAGACATTTGCAGTGATGAGACCAAAACTGAACTTTTTTGGCCTCAACCAAAAACGCTACATTTGAAGATGAGTCAACAAGACCTATGATGGAAATAAGACTACTGTGAAACACGGAGGCGGATCGCTGATGGTTTGGGATGTGTGTGCTACAAAGATACAGGAAATAAGATAAATGCAGAGAAGATACTGGAGGAAAACTGTCACTCTTCAGCTCCACATGGAACACACTTGGACATTTCAACATGACAATTCAAAACACCAAGTCCAGCTGTCATTGGTTCCCACAGAACAAGGTGAAGGTTCTGGATGTCCGTCTCCTGACCTCAATACTGTTGAGCTACTCTGGGAGATCTCAAAGCAAGAGAGTCCAAAAAGTTAGAGGAACTCAAAGTTTTCTCCCAAGAAGAATGAACTGCTTTATTATTAGAGACAATAAAGAAACTCCTCCACAACAACAACAAGAGACTATGAGCTGTTATTGATGGAAAGGAGGAAATACAAAGGATTGAGAACTGGGGGATGTCAGCTTTTGAACAGGGTCATTTGGGAAGTTTCTGTTATTAGGATTTTATAAGACTTATTGACAATAAATGGCTTCACCGAACCTCTCGCTAAAAAACAAAATTTCTTCCAGGGTATGTAAACTTATAAGCACAACTATACCCATCCATGCATTCATCTACTTTTCTATCCATCCATCCATCCGTGAGTACATCCATCCATCCATCCATCCATTCAACCATCCATCCACCCATAGATCCATCCATCCATCCATTCAACCATCCATCCATCCATTCAACCATCCATCCACCCATAGATCCATCCATCCATCCATCCATTCAACCATCCATCCATCCATTCAACTATCCATCCATCCATCGAGCCATTCAACCATCCATCCACCCATAGATCCATCCATCCATCCATTCAACCATCCATCCATCCATTCAACTATCCATCCATCCATCCATCCATCCATCCATCCATCCATCGTTCCATCCATCCATCCATCCATCCATCGAGCCATTCAACCATCCATCCACCCATAGATCCATCCATCCATCCATTCAACCATCCATCCATCCATTCAACTATCTAGCCATCCATCCATCCATCCATCGAGCCATCCATCCATCCATTCAACTATCCATCCATCCATCCATTCAACTATCTAGCCATCCATCCATCCATCCATCCATCCATCCATTCAACCATCCATCCATCCATTCAACTATCTAGCCATCCATCCATCCATCGAGCCATTCAACCATCCATCCACCCATAGATCCATCCATCCATCTGTCATCCATCCATCCATCCATCCATCCATCCATCCATCCATCCATCCATCCATCCATCCATCGTTCCATCCATCCATCCATCCATCCATCCATCCATCCATCCATCCATCCATCCATCCATCCATCCATCCATCTTACCGCGCAGCAGTTGCTTGATCTCTCTGCTGGCTTGGGTTGCAGTGAACTGGTAGACGATGTCCAGTGCAGTCTGGCTGTAAGTGTTTCTTACAGTGGCATTGATTCCACTCTGTGAAAAGGAAAAGCAGATGGATTTGTTCAGTCACTAAACTCCTTAACTATTAGAAAGACTCTGATTTAAACCTAGAGTTTAAAGTAAAGGACACATGGTTGTTGGAGAAGGGTTCAAACGGTAGAATAATGGCGGTCTGTAGTCTCACGGTGCAGGACATCACCGTGCTCCCAGGCGAGTGGTGATTCACCATCATGACGTTAGCGGAATGTAATCTTGATCTATTGTGGCTCTTCCGGCAAATTACAACCACGAAAGCGCAACAGAGCAACATCAGATTCAGTTCTCTGAAAGCCAAAGTGGGCTAAAGGAACAAAGATGAATTGAGTCCAAAAGCGCCTCCAGACAAAGACTCCCAGCTTTTCACAGTCGGAGGTCTAAATGACACAGTTAGTTCCTCCTACTGGAGGACATGCAGCCATTGAAACAAGTCCTTTCTTTTGGTGTTGTTAAATTCTGCGGCTCTGCAGCATCTTTCACATTTGTTTTGCAGATGTAACGTCACATGAACAGTTTTATGAGCAGGAAACAACATCAAATTCAGCTTTTTTAAGGGAGTTTTCTCAAAAATAGTCTATTGCCTCTGGAAGTTATAATCCCATGACTTGCAGTTAGTTCTGCATAACACTTAGAACACGGTTGGACTCATCGTTTCACTTATCCAGTCATTTTCTCCATTTGTTTTCTCCAGAGGCAGAATAGTAAAAACATGAAAAATAACCCAGGTTAATGTTCATGACATAAATTGAACACTGAGTTGGTTCTGAACTGTTGAGCAGTTACTAGAAAGTCAAAATGACGTCCTTAATCAGTTTGGACACATGTAATAGCCTCTATGGCACATCATTGATGGGTCATTGAGCATGAACGTCTAGATAGACATAAAAGTTCTAGAAAAATCTAGTATGTTTTAGCTTTCATTGATAACTAAAGGTTTTTTTTTCCCAGACAAAGAAGCAGTTTATCTTGACTTGTCTTTATCAGCAGTGTATGTGGGCGTGGCCTAGCTGGATCTCAAGTTACTCAAGATACCCTAACGCAGGGGTGGAGAAAATATACCATGGAGACAAGAGCTGGAATCACTGCGTCCCTCGATACGACGATACATACCTCGATACGTGTCTCACGATATCGATGATATTGCGATACTGGGATAATTGGTAAAAATCATCTCTAATAACTCACATTATAGAAGAACACATGTTTTTAAGAAAATATGTCTTCATTTATTTTTTAGCTTTAACACAATCAACACAATTGTGCAACAGATAAGTATAACTAAGTATCGCATTATACCGCAATATCAATATTTTGGTACATCCCTGATGGAGACCAAATGCAGCCCGTCAAACTAATTAATCTGCCCCACCAAACTGGAATACATTTGAGTGAGAATTCTTAACATTGTTTTATTTTCCTTGTAATTCTGCCGTCTCCCTATAGATGATGCACTATAAATACACTGACTTCTGTCTTGGTGTAGAAAGTTAATCTGTGTTTATGTGGTTTCGTTTTTCCAATGTTCACGTGTGTTTTCTGAGTCAAACAGTCATTTTCTCGCTCATTCCAGCACCACTTGAATGCAAATGTTTTCCATTTGGGTTTTTCCTTGAGGGACTTAAAGCCATTGATGTAATTAGCTCTTAAATGAGAACAAAAGCCACAGTTTTAAAGTTAAAAACTTCAATCTAAATTAAAGCAGGTTTCCCTCATATTTCTTGTTATTTATTTCATAGATGAGATGGATCACCAAATCTCTTCATGCTCCTCGTCTGAACCTTTTGTCATGTTTTAGAACTCTTTTGCCTTGTTTCCACTGAGTGGTCCAGACCGGATTGGTCCAGTTCTGGCCGGTTTAGAATGGTCCAGGCAATTCAAGTGAGTGTTTCTATGGAATGTTGGTTGAAACTGCTATGTTCTATTTTCTATGGAAATTCAAAAACAGAGAAATTTAAAAATGGTACGAATCGTTCCAGCTTAATGGGTCCATTTTATAATGGAAACGCTCAAAATAATATACTGGTCTGGTCTGGTCCAGTACGGCTCAGTCAAGACCAGACAAAATGCCTCGTCTGGTCCATAGGTTCCCCTCCCCTAACCCATAAAATACTATTGGTTGCTCAGACTGGTTCTAGATTTCTTTGTATTGTTCCTTATTCCCTTCTTGTGTTTTGTTGCTTCTTTCTTTGGTTTTTGTTTCTTCATTTTTCACGGCCCATCTTGGATCTTGATGGTGTTCCAGTATCTGTTGGATCCGTCTTCCTCATTATCTGTCACGATCCTGGTCCGTTTGCTGCTTGTGTGCAGCGGAGCGGCTCCTGCTTTGAGAGTGTGTGTCTCTTTCACACTGTTGTGTGAAGCTGCTATCCTCTCTGAGCTGTTTCTTCATGTCCAGAACAGTTCCTGGGTTTCCTGTTTGTTCCTCGTGGCTGTGCTCTATGTTTTTTGCAGCGTGTAGAGTGGATCAGTGAGTTCTTGTTTAATTTTTTTCCACTGTGTCATCTTTTCCATCCTGGTTTGCTGCTGTTCTGGCTGCTGTTTGTTCCAGAACTTTCAGAAAAAAAGCTGATTATTATAGTCCATGAATGATTTTCCATTGTGAAACCCTCTTTTGTCTGTAGCTGAGAATGTGGATGTGGCGTAGTCACTATGTGATCTGATATACTGTCAGATGTGTGCGTTATTTGAGGGTCTTGACTGTTTTTTCTGAACAGCTGACATCTATCATGCTTTTAGTGACCAGTGACATCACGACATTCTGCTGTTCTGGTGTTCTCGTGCTGCTTGTGGTGTTCTGTTTGTCCCAGCACGGATTTTACTGTTTCCAGCAGCTTCTTTGACAGATCCGATGCGACTGATTCAGTACTGTTCATAGTGGGACGTAGGGATACACATTTTTATAGATTGTGGGTATATAGTCAATATAGTCGAGTCTTGTCTTGAATTGATCCAAGTAGCTGTAGTAATCAAGAAATGTGAAACAATGAGGCAACATTCATGCTGTCACCCACTTGGGATGCTCGTCTCCAAGTACCATGACCAGAGAGAAGGGGCGTGGTCACTTGAATAGCTCTAACAGGTTTTTCTGGAGGACCATCACCCTAACTCAACAGTCACAAATACAACTGCCATCATACAATGAAGAGGCATCCGCAGAATCTTTAAGATTTCATGCTGGCGCCCAATTTGTGTGAAAATCAATGACGTGGTCGTGAATGTAGACAGATGCAAAATGGCTCGCTTTTTATGTACTTCCGGGCTCCTTGGCGGCTGGTAGCACTGGGGTTCTGTTCTGCTCTCCTCTATTCTTCATTCATCTCGCTCTCTGTGCTTCTGTTTGGTGCAGAGCGATTCACGTGTTTTTCCTCTTTCCCAGATTCCTGGTGGATCGTCTGTGCTCCTGCTGTTGGCCGTGGACCTCGCCTCCGGCTCGTCTTGGTTGTGGACCTCACCCCCACCTGTCCCTCAGTCCTATCTGGATTAACATTCTTCAAATATGTAGTTGTAGAGTTAGACAAACGAATTCATCTTTAATGGTCCAGGTACATTGTCTTTCCGTCCTGAGAGACCATCTCTTCTTCATGTGGACATCTTTCAGGATTCTTCTTTTTTTCTGGAAATAGGTTATTTAGGAGGTTTTCCTTACCGGGAAGGAGGGTCTAAGGGCAGGGATAGTCTAGTTTAGTTTAGTTTACCAATCAGCTACTGTTTATATTTTGTGACCAACCTTCTGTAAAATTACTGGCATGAAGCTAAATGAGGCAATTCTTCTGTGATATCATTGGACGGTCGCCGTCTAGAGACATTTACACATTCTCCTATCAGAGCTGCTACCGGTTGACGGTTCTGGCAGCTCTGTGCCCCCCCCAAGCTGTCACCCAATTGTGTGAGGGGTACATCCCTGCCTGTCACTAGATCGCCACTGCACAACCTCGAAATGTGGCCAACTTTGAGAGAAAAGTTCCCTCAAGATTTTAGCTTTTCTAAAAAAAAAAAACCTCGCTGCATGGCCACCTGCCAATTCTGCTGAAAAACTTGCTTTTAGGTCGCCACGTGTGGGCATTTTAGTTTATTAATTTATATGGCGTGCAGCCCCCCTATGAAGGAAGCTTATTTTAGCCAGTTGTACTCTGGATCATGTTCTTTGGGTCATGACCTAGAGCTCATGACCATAGGTGAGTACTGGAACGAAAATCAAGCATTAAATTGAGAGCTTTGCGTTCTGGCTCAGCTCTCTCTTCACCACAACAGACCAAAAAGCAACCGCATAACCAATCTGCCTGTTGATCTCATGCTCCGATCTTGTGACACTCGTGAATAAGACCCTGAGATATTTAAACTTTTCTACCTGAGGCAGGAGCACTCCACCCACTGCAGGGGTCTCCAACCTTCAACACTTACAGAGCTACTTAGGTCAGTTTTTCATGGACCAAAATCCAGCAAGGGCCACCAAGGCCCACTTCATCTTTTAGACCAGGAGTCAGCAACCTTTAACAGTAAAAGAGCCGTTTGGGTTTGTTTTCTACTGATCAAAATCTATAAGTAACCAAATAGTCTTACTTTAGCCTTTAAGAAATTGGGATTTGCATTCATGACCTTCTTTTTTTTTATAATATTAATTATATCTATATTTTGGCAGAAACAAAAGCAAAAATATAGAGACAACCTAGCATCTCTCAAAATGCAAATTTTTTCCCTTTTTTTTAACGTTTTACAGAAGCTCAAATAACCTATTTTCAAAATAAGAGATGTTCAGGATCGTCTCAGTGCAGCTATGGACAGCTAGTAACCAATGTTGTGCAGCATAAGATAATATGTGATTTTAACTCACAAAAGATCAAACCTTTTTCCAAAGTTTTGCTTTGCATATAAAATCTGTTCTTTCAGGAGGTAGAGTTGAGGAAACGAGACGTCTTCAGGTCAACAGGGATGTACAAACCTACATAGTTTATCATCTACATATGTGCACCTCAGACATCAATTCATAAATTGAACTAAATTAAATAAATGCAGATTATGTAATCCTTACTTAAAAAATGCTATTTTATTTTTCCTCTATTCTTATTATTTTTTGTTCTTTTTCCCCTATTTATCCTCATCAGTCTTCCACTGCTGGGTTTTGTTATTTTAGTTTGGGGTTGAGCCTTGGTAGTCTTAGTTTACGGGCTTTGTTTATTTGTTTTCTTTATGTAGTTTAGGTTAGACAGCCATTAACAGGGAGCTGCTGACTCAGACGGTGACATGGCTGGATTAGCAGTCTCCATGAATTATTTTATGTTTGTACAAGGAGCCACAAAGGAGAGATAAAAGAGACACATGGATCTGGAGCTGCAGCTTGCAGACTCCTGAACTAGGAGAATTATGTGGATGATACACAGCAAAACACACAAACTCCATTGAAACACTGAGTTGTGAGCCACTGTAAAAACATCAGCTGATGCTTTATCATGACTTACAAACATTTATAGTAAATCTGAAGCTTAAACTTCTCTTTGAGAAGTTGTATAACATTTTCAATCATGTTTCCAGGCCTGAATGAAATACTTGATGAAAGAATGACCACATTTTCAAATTATTACATTTCTAGTTTATATCATCACTCATGTTAAAAGGTTTGTCTAGTTGACTGGAGTTTCATACTTCCCTTAAAGAATCATTAAAACCAGTAATGTAAGTCATTTGTTAGGCTAGCATTAGACTACGCTGTTGGGAATCAGACACAGATTTCTTATTTATGTCAATGATGATATGATAAATAAAATTAACTTCTTTTGCATGAATGCAACATAAATATTTAAAGAAACTATTTTTTCTTTCAAACTATGAAACTGTTTATAACTTTAGACAGAGGTTCACATGATTTCCTTTCAAAATAAAAGACACTTGGTGTCATATAGAATCAGGTCAATGCTGCCAATGTAGCATCAGATAGTCTGATGTCAGCAGTGATTACAAAAAACTAAGAAAAACATTAAATGGAAACTAAATATGACTCTCCCTGTAGTTCTCAACCACTAAAATATTAGTGCACTAAAATATTGTTCAAAAATAGAACATCTATTTTATAATCCATTCCACCTTAATTCTGGTTGTGTTTTCTAACTTCCAATTGATTTTCCGTGGTGCACAGAAATTTGATGTTTAAAATGTTTTAGCTCAGTACCGTAGTTTTTAAAAAGTAAAAACTTTATTTTTCTTTACCCAGAGGGCCACAATGGAAGGGTAAAAGAGTCACATGTGGCTCTGAAGCCGCAGATTGCTGACCCCTGACCCACCGAGAGAGGGCAATCTACCTTTCTACGACCTCAGATTTAGCGGTTCTGACCCTCATCCCAACTGCTTCACACTCAATGCATGCTGGAGGTCGTGGCTCGGTGAAGCCAACAGAACGACATCATCAGGGGTTGAATCATTACTTACTATTTTTCAGTATTAATAATTATTACAATCTTAAAGATGATTTTTTTTTTGCTGTCTTTTCATCATGCAGAATGATGGAAACAAACTTTGGGATGCAGTTAAAAAATTGTCTTAATTTAACAGTTACAGGAAGCTACACTAGAAACAGGTTTAGAAATTTCCTGATTATTTGCAGCACTCAACAACAAAACATTTCAAAATGGGAACTTTTACCATTTTTCTGCAATGATATTGCGATAAATGTCATTAGTAAAGTTCTGTGCTGACGATTTCTCATTTTAAAAAAATGCATGGTGAGAAATCCTTTTTGGCATTTCCACTCACCTCCAGCAGGAGTCTCACTACCTCAGTCTTTCCGCAGAGGGCAGCTTCGTGCAGGGCAGTTCCTGCTTTAGTCTGCCTGTTGATGTCGATGCCAGCCTGGATCAGGAGTCTGGAAGAGAGAAGCAGGAGGAGGCACAAACACATCAGGAAGTTTGATTGTAGGGAATTTGTATTTAATCCAGTAGTTATCTTCAAGTATATTAAATACTGGAGACTTAGACAAATCTTCAATGCTCTTCACATTTCAATAAACAATGAAGTCACTAATATGATTGGATTTTATGATGATGAGAGCTGAACCTGTTGGCTCTACAGAGAAGTGTCAGAAAAGACGTCTCCGCTGCATTCACTTTTGAGGGAAAATTTGGAGCAAAGTCAAGTAAAAAAGCTGCTAAACGTGTTTAAAATGTGATTTTGTGAGAGTCTGTGTGTGTGTGTTTCTCCACGGACAGTTGGTCATGGCTAATGAGCATGGTTTATCAGCGTCACGCTCTGCTCCATCGACCACTGATCACTTCATCACTGCTCCTCCCTTACCAACACCTGCATGAATGACAGAGGCTGGAACAGGTGAGATGTTTTGTGGTCAATGCAGCAGCGGCGTGAGGATGTTTGGATCAGATTGGGTCGAGATGAGCGTCGGATGGATTTGAAAGGTTTCGGTTTTCTGGGGTCACTGGCGTTCTCCATAGAACACTTTCACAGCTCCTCTATGGCGTTAAACTTCCGCCTAAAGCTCCCCACCAGCGTATATCAAATGTAATGAACATTACCATTGCTGGGGCAATATTGGTGGCATAACTGGAAAAATAAATAAAATGACTATTTCGTATAATGATCTTTTTCTAAAGTATTATAGATAAAAGGATACATTCTTTGCGTTTCCATTAAAATATTAAATCGAAAACGGAGCAAACAAAGAACTTTTAAATTCAAAATTTTAAGATTTCTGACACCATACTACTTCCACTCCAGCCATAATGAAGGTTTCAATTCATTTTCTAAGAGTTCCTCTTTGTGTGTTTCCCTCAGCCTGTGATTGAACACTTTTCTTAGAAAATGAATTGAAACATTCATTATGTGTTTGTTTCATTTTCACTTATTTTTAAATGGGAACCTCAAACTGATTTGTTTTTCTACAGTAGATTAGAAATTGATAAATAAATAAAGCAGTCCTATTTCCCTCTTTTCATTTTTAGTTTTAATTTGACAGAAGAATGATACGTGGGTATTTTTGGGTTCTTTTTTCTCCTTAAATGTTGAGCTTCACACGAGTGCATAGACCTCCACGAGGGGGCAGAACTAGTTTTAGGAGCGGAAGAATATTCCCACGAGCGCGGAGAAGATGTTTCAGGAGTAGAGGGGCGGGCGTGGAGACTGTCCTGCGCCCATGGAACGCTCACTGCGTGCGTGGAGTTTGTGGGAGACTTTAGACAAACATTTAACAGCATACTCCTCTGGGATGAGGTCATAGCCTCCGCCCAGTTAGATGTGCTCGGCATCTCGTGGAATTCCAGACCGATTCCTAAACTGCCTCGAATGGCTCCTCTAGAGGAGGAGAACTCTGCAGGATTCTCTGAGGAGGTGTCAGCCACTCTCATCAACAAAGCAGATTGATGAGCGTCTGGCTGTAATCCCACCCAGATTATGATGTTTAATCCCAGATGGTGTATTACAAATGTACCTGATGATGTCTATATGTCCGTTCTTCGCAGCCAGGTGTAGCGGGGACGTGCCGTTCGGGTCTGTGGTGTCTCCTTTTTTAGGCTCCAGTAAAGCCGCGCACATATTACTGGACAGCAGCAGCTGGACCACCTGCAGCCGCACGAAACCATCAGAACTTTTTCCCCACTAGAGTCCCGAGATGAATGGCGAAGAAAAAAAGAGCCGCCTTGTTACCCCAACTCTGCCAAACTCGCAGGCCAGGTCCAGAGGAGTCTTCCCGGCGTTGTCCACGATGCACGGGTTGGACTGGTGCTGGAGCAGCATCTCAGACTGGAGTCAGGGAACACAAATGGAGAAGGATCAGACAGGATTCACCCACACGCTAAAGCCTCAGAGCAGGGGGGTCAAACTCAAAATCCAAAACACACCTTAGGATAAACTTTTATTGAACACTGAGAGATAACTGGTGTCAGTGAAAGAATGATGAAAGGCCAAAGCAGGCGCAGGTGTTACCGAGTCCTGGAGGGCGGTGATAATGAGGCAGAAGATGACATCATCCTGCATCAACATCAATGCATCCAGCTCATCTTTTGAAATGTAACCTGGCCCAGCATGCATTTCAGAAAGAGACTTTTCTCCAGCAGCTGTCTGTCAAACAGTGACCCAAACTGACCTCAGACCAGACAAACTGGTTTAGAGGAAGAGACAAACGTGTTTGAGGAGCTGCACACAAACGGCTTTAACAGCAGCTGATGTTTGGAACATGAAACGCTCGAGAGCTTCAACAAAGCCAGATGAGCTTATGTAACCGCTCTTCCTTTCATTCCACAGACTCTTTTAAGAGCTGTGTGGTTGTTGCCAATCTCTGCAGGACACATCATCCCTGAACCCAGCTCCGCCCCCAAAAGCTCCTAAAACACGCCCACTTAAGAGAGCTGTCAATCAAAGACCACCCCACCGGTTCAAAATAGTAGAAATGCTTCAACCACAACATTCCCCCTCATTACAGACAAAAGCGGTTTCTGAAAGCAGACCATGAGAATGTGTTGTTGTGTCATATGGAGGTTTTTAGAGGGAGTAAACTGTCCCAAGAGGTTAAAAAGTCTTTGAATAAGCTTCATTCTGGAAGCTGGGGGGCGTGGCTAAAATGGAAGTCTTCTTACCTGCTGCTACTGATGATATTAACTGTTTGGGGAAATATTTGCAGAATCTCGGGAAAGCGGATAAAGCAACATTTGGATTTCTCAAAGTGAAAGTCTCACATGAACAGATAATCTCAGCTTCTATAGAGACACAGACAGTCTGACTCAGACTTGAGTTACTCTTAAGTTTCACATTAAGAAACTTGAGACATGACTTCAAATCTGACCTCAAGACTTAAAATGGAATTCTGATGTTGAGCACTTGTGAAAAATACATATCATTTTTAGTCCAATTTTAAAATTAAGTCTCTCTTTTCAAAGCTTTTGCATTGAGAAACATTGACCTTTTTTTGTGTTCGTACAAGCCGTTTGCAAAAAGTCTAACATGGCTGGGATAGGCTCCAGCAACATCTGAACCCAAAAAAGGGATTAAGAACTCACTTATGGCCTCAAATCAGAATGAAGTGAATGAAAAAAAAGATTGAAAATATGAAAGACATGGATTGCAAAAAAACATTTAAAATTTGAAAGCAGCTTTAAATTTAAAAATACATTATGAAAACTTGAAGGAATTCTTGAAAAAATAAAAAGTGAACATTTGAAAAAAAAAAATTAAGAAATATTAAATTATCTATATATTAATTTTAAAACTTGGAAAAGAAACCCTAACACTGTTACCCATTAAAAATAAATGTTTCTTTGTTTGCTCAACTTTCCTTTTTTCGTTTCTCATTCTTTGCTTTCAATTCTCTGGTTTCAGTTTGCATTTAGAACTTTAGAAATTTTCGCTGGTGAGCTGATCCTCATTTTATATGGGGGTGGGGCTTTCAATATGTACTTTTGAGTTTAAAACTGCTTTAAAATTTGTATTTTTATTGTCAAATTGGCAATCTTGGTTTTCATTCACTTTAAGCTCATCCTGATTGACCTCATACCAACCATTTCCCAGCCTTAAGATAATAAAGATTGGAGAATGTGAGATTATTTTTCCAGATGATTTAAATTGCGACAAGAAAAGTTGCATTACATGCAATAGTGCTAGTGTGAATGCTTTTTTTGCTGAAAGTAGTCACTGAAGATGCTGAAGCTTTTTGAAGAAAATTATGACGTAATTGATTTTAATTTCTGAAGGTATTTACTGAAAACAGAAATGCTATTTGCAAAATGTTACATTTGCTAAAAGACTGGAAATTTCATTAAAGAACTATAAATGAACGCTGAATTTAATTGAAATTTCTTTTCCCAAAAAAAAAAAAGTCAGTTTGTTTCCTAAATTAAAACTAAACAACAAATTGGTAAAAAATAAAAAAAAAAACAAATTAGAAAAAAAGCTAGTTCATATCTTAAATACAAGCTGAACTCTGAAATAGCCCAAAAACCTCAGTAGATGCCAAATTAGCTAAAAAAGCTAGCTTGTTGCTTAAATACTAGCTAAACTCCAAAATATCCCAAAATTCCACAGTAAACTAAAATAATAAAAATGTTAGCTAAACTAGAAGATAAACTCTAAATTAGCTTAAAAAAAACCTCAGTGGATAAAAAAATTAGCCAACAATGTTAGCATGTCCCTAAAATATTAGCTAAACTCAATTTTTTGGGAAAATTACTTTAAAAGATGAAAAAAGAATCTTTAAATATGTTTAAAAGTTTGTTGTTAATCTACTTAAAATTTAGAAATTTGACGACTTTCTCATTCGTTTCCTATAAGTCATATTTTACTCAATATTTCAAAAACTATAAAGTTAATGAATACCAAAAATACAAGCAGTAATGTCATGAACAACCTGAAGACTTTGATACTAAGATCACTGATGGTGTGATTGAGTTTTTATTAGCCGAAAAAAGTACAGAAAGGAGCAGGAGAATCACTATAGTGTGAATGCTGACTAAGCGTTCTCCCAAATATTCACCTCCAGTCCTCCTCCTTCACTCACTAGAGTTTGCTCTATTCTGGTGTCTTTAGTTTTTCTCCTTTGGACATGGGTCACATCTTCAGTGAGTTATTTTTCCATCTGCGCTCCTCTTCAGTTCATTTTTCCTCATTTGTCGTCACACATTAGAAGCTGCAGCCGTTTCAGCCCCCGTGTGAAGCTCTGCATTAATCATGTTTATTTAATTAAGAGATGCAGCGGCTCCGCGGCTGCAGGAAGTGAGCTGCTGGATTTCTCTGTGGTCTTTGACAGGCCTGCAGCAGCACTGCAGAGCTTCCCACAATGCTTTGCTTCACCATCTTTTGTTCCTGCTTCATGTTTTTAGCACAGAGAAAATGTGAGGCCTTGTTAACAATGACTGGGAAAACAAAGCTCAGTGAGGCTTATTATTAGACAAGAATGAAAGGTGGGATTTCCGAACAACAGCTGCAGCACTGCTGTTATTAATAACACCTGAGCGCCTCTGATGGAGCACAGAAAGACCTGACCCTATCAGCTCTGTGTTGTCTGAATCCAGTCACTCAGCCTGCAGGCATACAAACACAAATCTGCAAAACCAAAAATGTATTTCATTTTTATTATTTTTATTAGTTATTTTATTTTTCTCATTATTTTTGAAAAGTATTGAAACTATTTTAATATAAAAAAAAAAATACTGTGAGGCAAATAAGTATTTAAACGTGCTGTGATTTTGCAAGTTCTCCCGCTTCACTATGTATCTGAATGACAGACGCTTTCAGCGGTACTTCTGTGTCTCTGTGACCCGGTTTGATGACTTGCTGTACGAGGAAAAAACAAAAACAAAAATAATAAAGTCTCAATGCAACTTGTAACAATGCTACAAAAATGTAGCTTTTTTTTGGATCGCATTTTTTTCCCTTTACGGTGCTGTCAGTAACAAATACTGATACATACAACTATATCGCCCCCTTATGGCTGTTGGTGGGAAGACAACAAATGTCTGAGCTTATTTATGTTTTAAAAATCATATAAAATCGCTCCAGAGAATAAGTCGCACCCCTGACTAAACTATGCAAAACACCATGACTTATCCTCTGTAAATGCAATACTCATTCATGTCATGAACTGAAACCTCTGGAAGTTTTCCAACATTACAAATTATGCTGCCAAGAAAGAAGTCGGACGAGTGATGTAACTCTGGTAAAATTCTGATTAGATTTCAGCAATAAATTCCATAAATCTGAGAAACTCTGGTTTCCATCAAGGATGAGGTTGACATAAAACCGCCGTGGTTCTAGATCTAGATCACTCACCACATCATAGTGGCCGTGCTGAGCCGACAGGTGCAACGGGATCTGACCCTCATCCGATTGGCCGTTGACAGACGAGCCCGACTTCAGCAGCATCTTCATAGGCTCCGCCTTCCCCTGCCAGGCCGCGTAGTGCAGCGGCCGCATGCCTGCACGACAGGAGGAGCTCAGTCGACACGCCACTCTGCTTCCAGGTTCCACTTTCTGGAGGTCAGCTCACCTTTCTGGTCTCGGATGTCCACGGCGGCCTGAGACTCCAGCAGCAGGGAGATGAGCTCCAGGTTCCCGTTGAGAGCCGCATGATGCAGCGGAGAAAACCTGCAACACAAACCCACAATGTTCAGGAACACGACTTGGTAGAAGCTAGTGCTGGGCAATATGAAAAAATCAATCATTTTAGATAACAATAGCAATAAATATCCCAATATTTACCACAATAAAGGATATTTTCAAGTTATTTTCTGAAAAAAAATAGACAGAAATGTCATGACTTACTTTTCTCTGACTTTATTTTTTTCTAGTAACGTGTAACTAACTAGTTACAAATGAGAAAAAAAATTACAGTGCACAACAGTTTTCGTACAGCAATAAAAACAAATAAAAACGATAGAAGAGAAATGGCACAATAGACATGATATATGGATCATCATATCGCATAAGCTGCTCTGTGGACACGCCCCACCCTGAAGGAGGAGCCCCCCCAAAAAGACAGTCAAAGGATTTTCAGAGACACATGCTCTCAGGGACAGGAAGTAAAGCCTGGAACAGTTTAGGGGGGTCGATCGAAACCATGTGATCGCCACAGAGGAATTTTCAAGTGACATCATCTGACAGCAGAAATAAGGATTCTAAAGTGAATTATTTATTCAACAGTTTTGTAGAGGTGGGGCTAAAACACTATTAAAACTATTGATAAATAATTCTACAAACTTGATTAAAACACCACATTCAACACATTTAAGAAAAATTCTGTTAAATAATGCGTCACTCATAGGTGGGCGGGGAAAACTGAGCCATGCGGTGCGTGAATCGGTCAACAGCTGGAAGCTGGGCACGCATCGGGGCATGAAAGTTTTTATTTTTCCTTATTTGTTAACCTAAACCACTGGACTGACTTAAAGCTCAAGTGAAAGAAATTTAACGGAGAGGATGCGGTCATTTTTCAAAATAAAAGATTTTTCTAGATAAGAGATTGTCCAGACTTATAAAACTAACTAAAACCCACCTAAAGAAAATTTTACCCACAATAACAAAATCAAAACCCCCAAAGTAGAAGGAAAACCACCCAATCTGGCAACACTGCTGATTGATGCGCTTCCTTAAAGGGAAACCAAACCCTAAATCAACTGTTTTTGGCTGTTCCCCTCTATTAAAGCTTCTTTAAAAGAAACTTGTTTAATTCTTGAAAATATAGTCAAAACCGTCAGTGTGCTGCCCCCTACAGGTTGACTTGAAGTATTACAGTTGAATTTTGCGATTGGTCAAACCAGTGACGTCCCACGTCATGATCTGCAGCTACAGAATGATAACAGTCATGTTCCTCTGCCCCACCCCTCTGACTGGAGTTTCACATTTCAGCTGTGGGCGGAGTCAGCCTCCAACTTCCCTGTTTGGTTACCCTTTAAAAACCCAGCCTCGGTGACACGTGACTTTTCCTGAAGCGATACGTCCACCGACACAGGGTTTCATTCCATGAGGTCGACGCGTCGGTGTTGCTCGACCCATCACTAAACATGAACATCAATCCACCTGTAGGTCTGGGGCTCCAAACCAGATCTGACCTGGTGGGTTTCAATGATCATGAGAAGGAGTTTTTGATGATCTGAGAGCAGATGGAACCACATCAAACCATCAAACCATTGGGAAGACTGTATGCTGCAATGGTTTAACATCTAGCTAGCATTAAGTCCCTCAGCTGAAGAAGACTCAGGCTGACCCACCTGAAGAACACCTTCATGATTCAGAGATGGTCAGATCAGACCAACAAAGAGTTATTTGGCATCAATTGAGAACAAGAACACCATCCCCACTGTCAAGCATGGAGGTGGAAGCATTATGATGGTCCACCTTACATATTTCTTAAGTTATTTAAAACTGGATTTTTTTAATAACCGCTCCTGACTCAGAAATGCAAGTTAAACCTTAACTTTCTTCACATATGTCCTCTGTCATCAGAAAAAAACTGGAGTGCTTCTTTGAAAAAGTTTGTTTGTTCATCATGAGAATAAATAGTCCAAAAAATATTTAAAAATCAGGGGGAATTTAGTCCTTAAGGAACAGAAAACCAGCTCATCTGTTTAGTTTTTGTGTTCTTTGTGGTGTTTGAGGATAAACACACACACACACACAAACTCCTGACAAATGGCTTTAATCTCCGATGATTAGGGATTAAACCTGTAATGCATCTGTATTGCAGAGGGAGTCAGCATCAGAGGACAAGCGAGCGCTGGAGGCCAGAGGGAGCGTGTCGAGCAGATTAGACGCACAGGAACAGTTTGATGGACGTGCGTGAGGAAGAAGAGGAGGGCACGGCCCAACCTGAGGATGCACAGATGCAGATCAGAGGAGACATCCACGCCAGAGCTCCCCGCGCTCCGCTGCACCACAGCTGTCAGGATTCTGACAGTGTTTTGGGTGGAAACATGCTTTCTCTCCGTCTGACTGAGCGGCGTGACAAACCTGTGAGCGGAGCCATGTTCAGGAGGGTGCTGAGCGAGCACATTCCCTGAGGAGGCCGCCGCTGCTCCCAGCTTCACACGGAGCTCCAGGAAGTCAGAATGCACACAGATCCTGTTCAGATGTGTTGATTCAAACCCCGCTTTGGTTCAGCGTCTCTGATTCAAGCCCTGCTGTGTGTTTTGGCCTCAGATCTGTGAAGGAACCTGAACCTGAAACTATTTTAGGTTGGAAAATGTAAATGTAAACATGTTGGAGAATAAATGTTGCTGGATTGTTCTCTTTGGTTTGAAGTTTGAACGTTAAACAAGACTTTAACCCTGTAGAGCACATGTGTTGATTTAAAGTTTTAAAAATTGTCGTAACTTTGGACTATTTTGCAATTTAAAAACAATTTTTTTAGGATATTTTGAAGTTTAGCTAATAAACTAAATTAAACTAAAATTCATGCCGTTACAGTTTTAAAGTTTTAAAATTTTAGTTTTAGAGTGTGAATGAAACATTTTTCAAATTCTTAAAAACTTTGTGCCCTTTGAGACTATTGATTACAGTAATTTTAAATAATTTGGCAATGAGCTGTTATTAGCATTATGCTAGCTCATTTTGGTCATTTGACACATACTGAAGTTTTTTGGGATTTTATCTAGTATTTTAACAACATGCCAACATTTTTTGGCTAATTTTTCATCTATACATAGTTTTGCTAGGAACATGCTAATTGTTTTTGGCTAATTTGTTGTTCACGGAGGCTTGTTAGACTTTGAGTTTAGCTTATATTTGGTATATTAACATTTTTGACTGATTTTAACTGAGAATTATTTGACTATTTTGGAGTTGAGCTAGTATTTAAGCAATATGCTGATATTCTAAGCTAGTTTGACATCTACTAATGTTTTTTTATGGCCAAATTTAGAGTTTAGCTCTTATTTAAGCGACACACTACATGCTTTTGCAAACTTGAAATGCATTGAGGATTTTCAAGCAAACTAACCAACAATTCTTCAGAAAATCATGCAGTTTCAGCTGTCAGTTTTAAGTCTTTTAGCAAATTTTGGAATTTGCAAATATCTATGAATTTTCAGCAAATCTCTGCAGCAATTAATTGCTTCAGCATTTTCCAGATTTAGCAAACTAGCATTATCGCAGATTATGTAACTTTTCTGGTTTCAACTGACGTGAATCAGGAGCAGACATAGAAATACAGTTTGGAAAAAGCTCATATTTGTAAACTCCCTGCTCTTCTCTCCTACATCCACTTGCAGACAAATAGATCCATGAATGTCTTTGCTTTCTCCATCTGAGCTGGAGTCTGATATGTACATGAAATAATAATTAAAGGTACCTAAAACTCCTCCAGAGTAACATCAAAACAAAAAGGAATGGAAGCTAAACCTTCTCCATCTGTGTTTGTTCTAAGCAGCAGTAAAAATGACTAGAGAACAAACCAGAGAAGCAACGTCTCCACATTACATCAGTGTTCCCGGCTGCAGGCCTGTGCAGCCACACGGACGCGGCGTTTGGGGAAATCGCATCATGTTCAGTGAACTGCGTCTTTCTCAGCTGCATTATGGACAGACTCCTGAGTAAACACGCGCCGTAACCTACTTCTGCGTGTCTCCCAGCAACAAGCCTCCACCTTGATCCCCTCCAGGGGGAACGGTTACACAATGCATCGATGCCGGAGCAGCTTTTGTGTGTCAGCGGGGTGAAAGGAGGGAAGACGTGGAGGAAAGCCCTCGCTTTTGCCAAGTAGTAAAGCATGGTATGTAATATTAATACCCTCCTTCCCACCATTTTTTTTTTCCCTGCTGGATTTTCCCTCCGCATCCCAGATTCCTCCCATTCCTCTCCCGGGTCCTCCTCTCCTGATCGTCTGCTGGCATGTCCATCTCATCTGCAGCGTCTCTGACTGGTGAGATCTGTGGTCTGAAGAAGCCGCTCAGAGGAAGACCACTCGGCAGAGGCACAGCCGTGCTTTTGTGGATCATCTGGATTCAAGATAATCCAGAGCTTTGAGATTCTCAATCAACAGGACTTCAATAAAATAAAATATATATATATATATATATAAATAAATGTAAAACAGAAAAGAAGAATATTATTAGAATTATTATGTTGTGGTCAATTAAAAATCTATTTTTAACCCAGTTTTTTGTGATTGTTTGATAAAATAGTCCTATTCCTGTGTATTTAATGTGATTGTTTTTTCAGATTCTCTTCTTTTTTTTCGCTTTTGCATCATTTGTTTGTCCTGAATCTATACAGTTGGAGACAACAAAGGAGGAAAAGCTAATCAAAGCTAAAAGATTAAGAAGTGATTCAGATCGACACTAAAGCATCCTGAGTAAAGATAAAATTGAGCTGTTTAAGTTGCTTTATATTCAGTAGAAAAGTTGTTAATTCCTGGATTTTGTAGGAAAAATATTTGCCTCTTAGATCCAACGATTGGTTGTTTTGTTCCTACTCAATGTATTGTGGTCTATTCACCAATTTAGTGAGCATCGATGCACACTGATTTTTTCACAGAGACTTCTGGGTAATTTCCAGGGCATTGGATTGTGAAACTGTGGATTTGAACACCAAGACAAAATGCTCATATTTAGTGCATTGAATGGTGAGTATCAGATTCCATCCAAGATCACAAACATGTCTGAGATAAAATTCTTTAAATGATCCTTAAGGTTCTGAATCCAGGTTCAATCCAGGATCTAAAGATGGCTCAGACAATCTCACTGTTAGTTTGATTTCTAACGTTGTGTCGATAAAGTTCATCTTTGTCCTGTTCTTTGTGTCAAACACAAAATTAATATTTGAGTTGTTTTTCAATTTATTTGTGCTGTCTTTCTCCCTACATTTCAGGCCTCGAGGTCCGGCCTCCCGCTGAAATCCCGCCTTATCTTCTGACGATTACCTGGATCAGGTGTGTTTTGCCAATCATAGTAGCTTCAATGGCAGATTGGTTGGAAAACGTGCACTTTGGAATCCCCTACCCCAAATGTTCCTTCACATGGTATTTTTTTTTTTTTTTTTGCATTTAAAAAGGTCCAAAACTTTAACCCTCACCAGTACGTTTCTGAAATAACTTGTACCTGCAGAGCTGCATGTACTCAGTCTCACATGAAAACATGAGAAATCACATCCATGTACACGCTGCTTTTACGTCAAAGAACATAATATTTTGAAAAGCTAAAGACCAAGTGAGAATTTATTTCCTGCAAAATTTTATTAATAAAAACGGAAATAACCTTCAAAATTCTGTTCAGTCTTATAAATGTTTATATAATGTCATACAAAGTTACAAAAACAGATCAAACACTCATGAGTGAACCAGGGTGTGCGCAGGGGGAGGGGAGACTTTGGTCCCGCCCATTTCAGTTGTTGTGTCATTAGTCGGAGCTTTTTCAAGCATCTGGTTTTCTGTTCCAACACGATTTGAATTAAGAAACACTCAGAAAGCTTTAATAGTTAATTATTTCATAAAGTAGGGTATCAATTATAATTTCAAGAAATGATTCGATTTTTTTATTAATTATTATTAATCTGATCCGGTTCACATAGTGTAAGATTTATCAGTGAAATAATGATTGTTAATATCATCCAGTGTTATATGGAAGTGTTTTATAGAAGTTCTAACTAAAATGTTCAGATCATTAACATTGTAAACATTGTTCTGCTTCTCCTGGAGGACGTTTCCGTTTGGCCACTAGGTGGTGATTGCGTGTTTTAGACAACAAATGGTTATTTAAAAAATATTTCCTTAAAAGAATTAGGAAAATTAATGCCTGTAAGTTTATAACGATGTTCATTTAGTCAGTAATGTATGTTAACGTCACCCGAACGTTAGCATTAGCCGCTCTATTGGAAATTCCATCAAACATTAGCATCAAGCTAGTTTTATGTGCTAAATCGATTTATGTTTTTATAAATCCATTTTTGATCTGTTAAGCTTAAATACCAAATTAAATACCAAAAACAGTTTAGTGAACACATGTTTGTGAAACTTTTAATTTTATCTTGTTGTCATTACGGCTGTTTCCAGTGACAAATTAAGACTATTCTCACTTTATTAAATTGTTAAGAGAAAAATGACTTCCATTTTAATCAAGTCCTCTTGATTTCATGTTAGATTCTTCAACATTGAAGCAGCATCCTCCATGATTAAAACCTTCAAAGGAAACAGTTTTTTTCAAAATAATGAAACTAAAAGTTTCTGGTAAACTCCTTCCTTTGACCTGAATCCCACATGTGGGTCATTGAGAGTTTCATTCCAGTTTATCTTCTGTGTTCCTACTGGTCCAGAAATCTATGGAGAAAACTAAAGTTCAGATTTTCATCCATTTAAATATAAAAATACCTCAAAGGTGAAGTTTTAGGACTTTATGTTAAAACATAGAATAAGATGTTTATATTTTTTTACGAACTTAAATGACTTTAAAGCCATTTATTGATAAAATTCAAGATGAAATGTATGTGTTTGAATTTCAATACTAAAGATCTTTGTTTCTGATTTATAATCAGGCTGGAGGCTTTTGCCATCGTGTGCACATTGTCCTTCAGAAGAGATGTGGTCTGATTAGTGAAGAAAAAGACTCCCCTCAAGGCACATGGCCTCCAGTGATTGTGGGTAATCTCATCACATCAACTCGACACACTAGTTTACACAAAAACATTTTATAAATGGGAAAAATTCTGTAAGGTAAGCTCAAAAAAAGCACCTGGTTTAGATGGTTGTAAGTCACATGTGTCAAAGTCAAGGCCCGGGGGCCGCATCCGGCCCTCCGGGTAATTCTATCCGGCCCTCCAGATCATTTTATTTTATTGTTATTAATGGCCCAATGTTTCTTGAGCTTATTTCTAACTTGTATATTTTGACAAATTATATTTTTATGCTGAATAAGATGTTGAAAATTATTTAAAGTTTAAGTTGATTTATTCTGGAATAATATTCCTGACTTTTTATTATTCATAATTATGTTAAAAAGTTACGGTTTAAAAAAAAAAAAAAAAAAAAAACTGACATTCAACTTTTTGAACTGTTTTGATATTTACTAAGATTTCTTTTAGGTTATTTTAGAGTTTAGCTAATATTTCAGTCACATGCTAGCTGTTTTGGCTAATTAGGGCTTTTTTTTTCAAAAGGTTTTTAGATTTTAGGCTGTTTTGGAGTTAGGCTAATACTAACACACTAGCTGTTTTCCCTAGTTTAAGCTTTTTTTCATTTTTTAGGCTATTTTGAAATTCAGTCACTATTTTAGCTGGCTATCAGCTTCAGTATTTTTAGCTATCAGCTTTTGCGTTTTCGGCTATCAGCACTAGTATCTTCAGCAGCCAAATTCAGCTTACAGCATTCATTAATGTTATATATCTAGTTCATAATTATGTTAAAAAGTTAAAAGTTTTTAAAAATGAAGTTTTAGAGTGTTCAATAAATGTTTATTCTGCCCGGCCGGTTGACCTAAGGTGTGTTTTGGATTTTGGCCCCTTGTGTGATTGAGTTTGACATCCCTGCTGTAAAGGAAAAGCTGCAAAAGATCAACCAACGTTTGTTCGTAATCAATCCATCCATCATTTCTGATAATAGTAAAGATCTAAAATATATTTTAAAGGGATGTATTTATCAAGTGTTTTTTTTTTTTGCACCTAACAAAAACATAAAAAATGCATGAAGATAAAAAAACATTACAGAAATTACAACAAATTAAATAAATTATTTACAAATTGACCACATAATTAAGTATTGTATTCAAAGTAATCTCTTAATTAAAACATACAAAAGACCTCTCATCTGCAGCACAACTATATGAACTTCCATTTTACAATTTCTACTTCTGATTCTCGGAGAAAACTACACATTAAAAAATATATATTTTTTTTCTTTAAACGGTCGTTTAAACGGTTTAAACGGTTTATTGTGGCTAAAAGGATCAAAAGGATAGGGCTAGAACTTTAAAAAATAAACTGTGTAAATGAGACTTTTGGACTGTATGAAATAAAATGACTTGCAAAGCATAAACTTTCTAAAGAGCAGTAGGTCAGGTCGAGTCAGTTTCATTCATCCAGATTTCCTGCAGGAAGGTAAAAGTCTGCGCGACACCTTTGACCTTTAAGCTGCTTGGATAAGGTCAAGCAGACGTAAACATCTGCTTCAGGACAGAACCAACAGAAAATTAGGACAGATTCATCAGAAATCTGCAACATGTTATCATATATATATTTGATTTTCCTGATTATAGAGGCTTTTCATAAAAGAAAAGAAATAGAATGTCTATCAGGTTTGAGCCAAAATAAGTACAATTCTCTAATTTTTTAGGAGATTTCATCCTCAGGAATGATAAGAAAGGATTCTGTCAAGTTTTTACGTGTTCATAAAACCGCAGGTGTCTGTCGAGGAGGAACCCGTCAATCACTTTGTTTGACAAACTGTGTCTCATTGAAATCAGAATGGCAGCTTGAACTTCAAACATGTGACATAAGATGAAAGATGTGGATCTGCAGGAGTTGATAGATTTGACCCGGATTGGATCTGGGTTTGTGGGTCAGTGATGTCACAAATGTTCATGGGACGACATCTTCTGCTTTTGTTGACCAAACGACTCGACATGATTGTCTGAAGTGCAGAGAGAAAAAAGGCATCTGTAAGTGATGCTTTTGACTTAGGAGGATAAAGTGGGAACACTTTTAGATTCTGCTACAGTTTTAGGACTATTTCCTTTTATTGTAATTTCATCCCGTTATCCTGTTAATACTACTTAATGTATTTATTTTATCCCCACAAACAATGTCACTGTTTTCACATGTGAGTTTCCTGTCCAGCATTAAGTTCATACTAGATGAGTTGTAGATACTCTCCAGCAACTTTCAGCAAATTTCCAGCAAATGTCCAGTGTATTTCTAGCATCTATCTACCAACTTTCATGGAATTCTCAGATACTCTCAAGCAACTTTACAGATTATTTCCAGCATTTTTCAAGCAAATCTCTCGCAACTCTTCAGCAACTTTCCAGCCAAGTCCCAGGAACTTTCCGGAACAACTAAGTTTTAGCAACTTTTAAACTAATTTCCAGAAACTTTCTACCAATTCATTAGGTAAATCACTAAAGCTGAAAATGCTGAGGCTGATAGCCAACTAAAATATAAGATATAAAATATTAGCTGAATAGCATAGACTGTGAAAACACTGGACAGAACAAGCAACGAGGTCTCCCATTGGAAATGCATTACCTCCTCTCCTCGCGAAAGTAGGCCGCCGCTTTCACCGTCACTTCCTGAAACGGCTATCGCCATTTTGCAAACCATCATCAGCGATTGGTCCGAGTCTCTGTGAGTCATGGAAGTACCTTCCACCAATCTGAAGATAGTTTATTGTGAGTCTCCGCCTCTTTCCACGCCTCTACCACGAGACATTGGAATGTAAACAGCTTCCACTTTAATAACGGCGGCTCGAGAGAATTGTACAAGTCATTGTTCAAGTCTTTGAGGGAGAACCATTCCAACATTTGATTCTGCTGTTAACCTTTCCTGCTTCCTTGTCCTGACCGTGGTCGGGGAGAACAGAGGAGCTGCTGCAGCTCCTCGGACGAATGTCCTCGTGGTTAAACCCGCGGGTGTTTGGTTCAGCAGGCAGATACTCTCTCTGTCTGGTTGGAGGCTGGAATCCACCATTTATTTTCACTTTTGTTTTACAGCACATTGCTTTACGGGAACTTTCCCCGAACGCCCGCTCCTTTTCTTTCATCTCTCATCCTCTCTCTCCCGCACACATGCGCGCGTGCACGTACAATCACACTCGCGCCGCCCCGTCCCTTTCTCTCTCCGTAGCTTTCCCGCAACACTGCAAATGTTGTATTTACTTACATATTTTCTTTTTTGTCGAACTAAATAATGTGTCGCCACATATATTCCGGAAACATAAACATTCTCAGTTCTAATCATCTAGTGACTGTTAACGCGCCTTTCTGAGCGCACGTCCGCGTTAACTTTCAACTTCTTCTGTTTGCAAAGCGAGCGTGTTTTTTACACCCGGTTTAACCGCGGTGAGCCTCTAAATCTATTTCTACAGAGTAAAAGATGGCGACAGCATGCGCCTCTTGTTTTAAACTGCTGCATTCCATTGAGGAAAACAATAGAAGGACAATGATTGGAACATTGTTGAATTGTAAAGTAGGTGTTAAAAGGTCTTCACGGACGCATTGATGAAGTCTGCTCCCATTGGCTACCCGTCATCTGTCACTCAAACCCCCCAGACGTTCGACGTCAGACCCACAAACGCTTATTGAGCCATCTGATTGGTCAATTTATAACTCAAATAACTTGTGATAATGGAAAAAAATCTTTAAAAAAAAATTAGGATTAGAAAAAAGAAGTTAAGCAGAAAGCACCAGAGGAAGAATGATTATTCTGACATTTAAAATGACTGAGAAATAACTGTCTGTTTCTCAATGTAAGTCAATGGGACTTTGGCCTTTTTGCAACCCAGTGGTACTTCCTATATGGAACACGGAAGTAGGGGGGCATGCTCTGTCCAGTTCTCCTATATACAGTCAATGCTGAATAGCAAATTAGCCTATTAAACTAAAACAAAAAAACTTACGTTAGCTAGCATGTAGCTGAAAAAATAGCTAAACTCCAAAACAGCCTAAAAAAAATGAAAAAAATCCTAAATTAATCAAAATAAGTGCAAGATAACATTGAGCCATTGATAATAAGAAAAAATGATCTGGAGGGCCAGATAGAATTACCCTGGATCCGGCCCCCGGGCCTTGACTTTGACTCGTGGCTAAGATAACTGTTTTATTGAACTGCCTTAGTTGAAAAGAACAGTCCAGAAACCAGATAGCAACAGCAGGTTTAGGTGGGTTGGAGTTCTAAAGTCTCCAGGGGGTAATTAAGATTTCAAGGTCATTTCAACTAACTTGGTTAGAACTTTTGTTGAAGTGAAATTTTAAGTGAAATCAACTGTCATGCTTCTTTAGTCTGATGAAAAAGAAAACAACATATGAGTGGATGTCCAAAGAAAAAATCCTTACTTTTTCTGACTAGTATAAGTCAACCAACAAGGATCTTGCTGGTTTTTCTGTTGCCCTTCTCTCAGTGGATGTGTGAGCAGCAGAATCCACAATAATACTCAACACAGACAAAAACATGGCCACCAGTTTTTTATGATGAAACCATAAATGTGAGCCATGCCTCTCCGTTTTTATGGTTTCTTCATGTTTTTCTGAATTGTCTCAAACTTTTCATAGACGCTCAAAAATAACAAACAGAAGAGTCAGAAACGTAATAACATTGTGTCGAAATGAATCTCGTGTCTGACAAACACGCCGCTGTAGTCCTCAGTTAAGTGGTGAGCACGCTAATCCTCCAGCGTTAATCCCATGGAGACAGCAGTAAAACCATCTTGATAATAGAGCTTTGAATGAGTCCAGGGAAAAGGAGGAGAGGGAATATGAGGGAGTGGAGCAGGGACCGCGAGGAGGCTGAAGACATGAGAGAGGAGCGGGAGACACTCACCCGTCTGTATCCTGGAAGTTGACGTTGACTTTCTTTGTTGAACCGAGGAGCTCTGAAAAACAAAAAGAAGAAGAACGTTAAAGAATGTTAAAGAAAGATTGAACGCAGACCTGACTAAATGCTTCCACTGGATGCTGGTATTTTTTATTCAAAAAAACAGAGAGGCAGAGGGGTGGAAGTGTGTTCATATGGGCTATATAGCTGTCACTTTTGAGTATGCCAAGTCAATCTTTAGATGGGCGTAAGAATCATAGTTTACCATCCATCCATCCTCCGTCTCAACACACTATTTCCCTTTCTGGGTTGTGGTTTTACCAGATCCTGTCCCGGCTGCTATTGGATAGGTGGGGTACACCCTGAACGTTCTGTCACAGGACAACAGGTACAGGTGCATCATATGGGTTTTATAATCCAACGTAAGGATCAAGCTAATATAAAGGGGGTTTATACTTTACACTGGTAAATCCCAAAGCTTTCACTGCATGTTTATTTCTCCCATCTTTCTGGGATATGCTGTGAAACGCAGCGCCGCGCAGCTCCATCCAAAAGTCGGCAATCAATGGAATGATTCAAACTGACCACTGGCCAGCTAGATCACGAGGCAAATCATAAAACTGTCTTTTTAGATTTAAGGAAGTTAGAGCAGGAGCGGATTTAGTGGTTTTGAATGCTGAGTCTGCTTAAAAAATCAACTTTTCAATGCCTAAATGGTATTGATGAAAGAAGTGTAAAGAATTTAAGATCTACAAGTCAACTCCTGAATAGGAAACGTTCACTGTTTGTATCAGTGGTCAAAGATTTCAGATCAAAAATGATGGGATTTTGAACATCTACGGTGAGTTACTAAAAACCAGCACTTGGACACCAGGCTGTGCAAAGTGGCAAACTTCCACATTCATCTTGTCTGACACATCAGCTGAGACATCACTTTTCTGAACGCAAAAAGAGAAGCAGAAAAATCCTCACTATCAGAATTTGGTCTAATAAGATTTGGAAAGTCTTCCGGAGCGGTTCACTCCCCCAGAACTGTCTCCCCGTGACAGGAATGATGAGGCTCGGTGCTCGCTGGCTCTCTCCATCAAAACCCTGAAGGCCTCCTGACTGGCTGACAGCAGCTGGACCGTCACGGGTGAAGCTGGTGACATCCCCCCTGATATGACACGGCCAATTAAAGCATTTCACTGCTGTGAAGCCTCCAAAATAACTGAGGGAAGTCAGAAAGAGCAGCATGTTTCAGATGAGATGATTGCTCACTCGCATAAAATATTTAAAAAGTTCACAAATTAAAATCAGATTAGAAATAACTGGAAGATTAAAGAACTGACTTTAGTTTCTGTTCAGAGGATTTCCACATCAGGTGAGACAAGTATCCAGTACAGAGCAGACACTGGCATCTGGCATCTCCCTATCTACCTAATTGATGACTGTATGGTGTCAAATGACCAAATTATCAGTCTTCTACCACCACAATACTACAATTCTCTGATGAAGCACAAGACTTCTTACAAAACTGAAAAACTATAAGAAAGTTAGCACTTATAGCAAAGATTGCACCCGTGATTTTTTATTTCAAAAGTTTTGATTTAATTTGATTTGAAATTGTTATTTCAAGTAATCAAAAACAAGTATAATGTATGTTCAATACAATCAACAGAGGTTTACATCCATACACACATATGTCAGACACAGGATAACTAGGCATCACAGGATAGATTACTCGATTGGGAGTGAGAGGAACCAAACTTATATAAGCCCCGCCCCAGCTTGGCCTTATCATTTCTTTTACATAAATTATCAATATCCAGTTCATAACTTCTAATCAGAGCTTACCAAGACAGCTACAGGTCATTAAAATCATTAAGTATCAATAGATCACATGAGCATGAAAGCCTCATGTGTCAAAGTCAAGGCCCTCTGGGTAATCATATCCGGTCCTCCAGATCATTTTATTTTATTGTTTTTAATGACCCGATGTTATCTTCCGTTTATTTGTAACTTGTATAATTTTGAAAAAAATATATTTTTTTGTAGAGTTACATTTTGATTTAAGGTTTAAGTTGATTTATTCTAGAATAATATTCCTGCCTTTTCATTATTCATAATTATGTTAAAAAGTTACTGTTTTAAATTTTTAAAATTTGACATTTTGCTCGCTTTGCTTACTTTTTGGATTTACTAAGCTTTTAGAGTTCAGCTAACATTTCTGCAACATCCTAGCTGTTCTGGCTAATTTAGTTTTTTTTTTTGTTCGTTTTTTAGACTAATTAGGAATTTAGCTATTTTTTTAACTACATTCTGACTGACTATTTTGGCAAATTTGGGCTTTTTTAGGCGTTTTGGAGTTTAGCTAATACTTCAGCAACATGCTAGCACTTTTAGCTAACTTAGGCATTTTTTCATTCTTTAGGCTATTTTGAAGTTTTGCTATTTTTTTTTTTTTTTAGCTACGTTAGTGTTTTGGCTAACCAAAGTTTATATTTTATTTTATTTTAGTTTACTTTTTTAGGCTAATTTGGCATTTAGCTAATATTTTAGCTGGCTATCAGCTTCAGCGTTTTTAGCAATCAGCACTAGCATCCTCAGTCTGCTCACCTTACGGCATTCACGCTAGCATTATCACAGGTAATGCTATATATCTAATTCATAAACGTGTTTAAAAAAAAGTTCATGTTTTAAAGTTTTTTCAAAATGTAGTTTTAGAGTATTCAATAAATGTTTGTCCTGTTCGGCCCGCGACCTAAGGTGTTTTGGATTTTGGCTCATTGTTTGATTGAGTTTGACACCCCTGATGTAAGGAGACAACACTATTTCTAAATTTATCATAGAATATGCAGATCAATAATCAGAATTCAGAAAGTTCTTGATAAACTGTACAAAATAAACAGTCCGCACTGATCCCTCCATCCACAAAATGAAGTCAGTCAAATTCAATATATTAATTCGTAGTCACATGCACTCGCATGGGGGTTGACACTAGGGCAGGAATGATTAGTCGACTAATCGACGACTAATCGACTATTAAAATAGTCGTCGACAAGCTTAGCTTTTTTTAAAAAATTTTATTTATTTAGTTATTTATTCATTTTAAATTTATTTTCATCTTAAATTTTCTTTTATTGATATAATGGGTCTTTTATTGTAATTATTAACTTGGTGCCTCCTATAGACTTTTATTGTAAACATTTAAAATATTGTTGTCAGAAGTTTAAATTTTAATCTGTGGGCAACTTTTTACCCTGTTCTATTTTTACTGCTGATGCTTAATCAGGTCGTCGTTGTAAATGAGAAATTGTTCTCAATCGACCAACCTGTATAAATAAAGGTTATATATATACTTTGTATTACATGGAGTCAGAGTGTAGTAAAGTTGAACAAAGTTGTGAGCGTTCAGCACCACAAAATGTACTTTTGTTTTATTTTACTTCGACTAATAGGAAAAAATAATCTGTGATTAGACGACTGTTAAAATAATCGTTTGTGGCAGCCCGACTCCTGGAGGGTCGTAGTAAGGAGCAGCTGCATCCATCATTTAATTTTTAAAATTAGTCAATAAAATATTTTCTTAATGGTTTTTAGTGACTCTAAAACAAGCAATTGATGTTTCTACATTCCCAATGCAAAGTATTGAAAAAAAAGACTGTTTCTACTAGTAAAATGTTATCAGATGACTGAAGTTCATGTCTTAAGTCCACATCTTTACCACAAAGAGCAGTTAATAAAAGTGCACTGCTTTCTAGCAGACAATGTGCACATAGTCTGTAAACAGGACTCCAAACACAACTTTCAGCTTCATTTCCCATCATTACTTTTCATGCTTTGCCCTTTACTTTTATATCCAGCTGATGATGCAGAACTGAGCAAAGATGAGACTGCACTCTCTTTTTCTGCCCCTTCTGCCTCACACTTCCTGTCATTGCACACACACACACACACACACACACACACACACACACACACACAGCCTGTGGGGTGCAGGAAACAGAACAGTCCCTGTATTGTTGCAACGACAGCTCCCAGCGCCACTGGAAGAGGAACATTGATTTCCTCCCTGACTATTTCTGGCTGCTGAATGCAAGGATTCACTCACTTAGTCATGCACACAAACATTAAAGCTTTCAGAGAATAGTTCCTCATCCTGCTTGTGTTGTGACATCCGTCTTCCCGAGCCCCGTACAGTGAAGATGAGCTGGAAGAAGGAAAAGTTAACGCAGGCCAGAGAAGCACAAAGTTATAGCTGATTTATTTCTACAGCAAAAACGTGTCCTTTTTTAGACACGTCCATCTGCTTCATCTGCTACCAACTACAACCTCCTGAGCCTCAGCTGAGGCCCACCAGTACCCCCGCCATGAGACGGTCAACCAATCATAGATAAAATCACATTTCACATTCACTTCATTGTTAAGACCAGGGGTCCCCAAACTTTTTCTAATTAGGGCCAATTAACTTTTTTCCTCTCTGATGGGGGACATGGTCAGTTTAAAGGATAACAGAAAAAGGGTAACAATCACAGCCTAAACGCAAACATTTATGGTTTACCAGGAAGCCACACATATTAATTTAAAAAAAATATTTCTGTAATCTTCATAGAAAAAGATAATACCAAAAAAAAAAAAAAAGAAAGATATACGGCATGACCTGTGATAGATCTATAGCTAAGGATGCTTAAATTGATAGCGAAAACATTGAAGCTGATAGCCAACTAAAGTGTTAGGAAAGTGCCACAGAAAAAACGTAAAAAATTCTAAATTAGCCAAAACAGCTAACATAGATCCAGCTGAAATATTAGCTGAACTTCAAAATGGCCTAAAAACAGAAAAAAGACTAAATTAGCCATAACAGCTAGCATAAGACTAAATTATTAGCTAAACTCCAAAATAGCCTAAAAAAATGAAAAAAGACTTGACTAGAAAAAAAGCAAGCATGTAGCTGAAATTTTAGAAAAAACCTATATAGTCTAAAAAACTTGAAAATGTCTAATTTAGCCAAAACAGCTAGCATAAGGCTAAAATATTAGCTAAATTCCAAATTAGCCAAAAAGAACTGAAAAAAACTCAAAAAAAAAAAAAAAAGAAAAGCAAGCATGTAGCTGAAATATTAGCTAAATCACAAATTAGACTAAAAACCTGTAAAAATGTTCAATTTAGTCAAAACAGTTTGGGGGGCCAGGCCAAATGTAGAGGAGGGCCGGATCCGGCCCGCGGGGTGTCGTTTGGGGACCCCTGGTTAAGACAGTTTCAATGTTGGCAAAACCCGAGTCGCGAGGGACCGCCGAAGGTGATGGCCGCACACTAGAAGAGCTCCCGGACCCCACTAATTTATGCTGAAGTTTTCGGAAACATACACCTTGAATGAAGTTGCAATATTGGCTAGCATTGATAAAATAGTTATATAGTTTGAGTTGTTTTGAGATGGCAAACAACAAGTCTAACTTTTTCAAAACCGGAGCGAACACGAGGAGGAAGCTAACTAACGTTAGCAACATGGCCGAAAATGCATCACCTACGGCTAAAGAAGACCTAGCGGCAGAGGAGCACGGAAAGGATGATAGTAATACTATGTTCGAGGAAATCAAGAAAATGAACGCTACTCTTCTGGTAGTCGCGGCAGATGTGGTCGCGATCAAAGAAACCACAAAAGCGCTTAAAGAATCTGTGGAAAATATCCAAGAGCGACTGGGCGAGGCTGAGCAGCGCATATCGGATATGGAGGATGCTAGCACTTATATGGGGGCAAAGCTGGAAAAATGCGACAAGAAACTGGAGGTGCTGTGGTCACGCGTGGAGGACCTGGAAAACCGCAGCAGGAGGAATAATGTCAGAATGATTGGACTTAAAGAGGGGGCGGAGGAGCCGGGAAAGCTGATTCAATATGTGGAGAAAATACTAGCCAAAGCCGGCGAGCTAACCGGGAGCGAGTTCGAAATTGAACGCGCTCATCGTTCACTGGTGCCCATGCCAGATCCCAACCGGCCTCCGAGAGCGGTGATTGTGCGGTTTTTGCGAGCATCTGCCAGAGAAAAGGTTCTACAGATGGCCAGAGAAAAGCGGGGAATTGACTGGGAAGGCAGCAAGCTTTCCTTCTTCGAGGACGTCACGCGAGAGCTGGCGGAAAAAAGAAAGGCGTTCGGTCCCGCGAAGAAGCTTCTCCGCGAGCTCAAGGTGAAGCACAGGTTGGTTTATCCTGCTACGCTCATCTTTACTTGGAAGGGCCAGAAGAAAACATTCACGGACGAAAAAGAAGCCGAGAAGTTTCTGCAGGACACGACATAGAGACAGCGGGAGGTGTATGTAAACTCTGACGGTACCTTTCAGTGGGGATAACGGGACTGGGATGGGGGCGTGGCCAGCAGCTGTTAGGCTGTTCATCGGACCAGAAGAGTTAGGGCACCCAGGTAGTTCGGACTAAAAAGGGTGCTAGGGAGGGTTTGCGGGAGGCGTTTGGAAGCCATGTTCAGAGCTGCCAAACAGGGGAAGGGGTTCATTTTGTTCATGTTCCAATTGTTCAGTAAGACAGCTTTTTTTGCAGAACCAGTAGATATTGTTTTTAATGAAAGCCCGTACATTAGAGAGTTGTACTATTTGTTGGGTAATCTGTATGTCTATCCTGCTTACAATATTTGTCTGAGTTGAGAGTAATGAGCAGGTATGTTAAAATAATATCTTGGAACATAAATGGCTGTGGGGACCCGATTAAAAGAACAAAGGTTTTGACACATTTGAAATCTAAAAAAGTCGACATAGCTTTCATCCAAGAGTCTCACATTGCAGGGGAAGAGGAGGCAAAGAAATTTAAAAGGGACTGGGTTGGGACAGTTTTTCATAGCTCCTACTCAAGTAAACAAAATGGTGTTTTGATCCTAATAAACAAAAACTTAAGTTTTGTATTATTAAATAAGTATAATGATAATGAAGGGCGTATTATATGCATTGAAGCATTAATTAATGGCATTAAAACAGTCTTGTGTAATATATATGCACCTAACAAGGAACACCCTGACTTTTTTCACATAATTAATACAGTTCTTGGCAATAGGGAAGGCCAGATTATATTAGCTGGAGATTTTAACCAGGTAATGGACGGTATAATTGATAAAAGCAAACCTAGTGGTAGGAGTGCACCCAGGGACAGAGAGGCTATACGTTTGCTTGCAGAAGACATAAGCTTGGTGGATATATGGAGGCTGGTGAACCCAGATGAGAGAGAATACACTTTTTACTCCCATTGCCATAAAACGTATTCAAGAATAGATTTTTTCCTGATATCTAAAACATTAGTTGAGTCTGTGGCCGGCTGTGAAATAGGTTCAATAACAATCAGTGATCACGCCACAGTTGAGATGCATATTGATTTAAATACCGAAAAGACAAAGAGAGGTCGCTGGAGGCTCAATACCAGTCTACTTCAAAACAAAACATTCAGTAAGGAATTGTCAAAAGATCTTAAAGGTTTTTTTGAAATTAACCTAGGATCAACAGAAAAAATTGCTACAGTTTGGGAAGCGTCAAAAGCATATATTAGAGGAAAGATCGTAGCATATGCTTCTAAAGTGAAGAGATTGAATTCAGAGAAAGAAAAAATGTTGGATAAAGAAATACGGAGATTAGAGAAAGATTTGGCAACGACAGACGATCTGTAAACTAAAATACCAGTTACATAACATTTACAACAAAAAGGCAGAATTTGCTCTGTTTAGACTTAAGACAAAATTTTACGAGGGGGGTGAAAAGAATGGTCGACTATTGGCTAGACAATTAAAACAACAGGATTATTTAAACAACATATCAATGATAAAAAAGGATAACCAGGTGATAACCTCATCAAAAGAAATTAATATGATTTTTAAATCATTCTATCAAGATCTGTATACTACAGCAGGTAATTATGATGAAGAAGAAATGAAAGCTTTTTTCTCAGGTCTGGATCTTCCCGCTCTCACCTTGGAACAAAAAGGAAAATTGGATGCTCCTATTACAGAAGAAGAAATTAGGAGTACTATTTCATCTATGAAAAATGGAAAATCTACAGGCCTGGATGGGTTCCCTATTGAATATTACAAAGAATATGTAGATATTTTATCACCCATATTACACAAAGTCTACCTGGAGGCATTTGAAACAGGCTCGCTACCAGCCTCATTCAATGAAGCACTGATATCACTCATTCCCAAAAAAGAGAAGGACACTTCGAACCCAGCTAATTATCGACCACTGAGTCTTTTGGGAGTGGACTGTAAGATATTAACAAAAATCTTGGCCTCACGACTTGATAAAATATTACCTCATATAATTCATGGAGATCAGGTCGGCTTTATCAGGAATAGAAACGCAGGAGATAACATGAGGAGACTTCTACATGTGATGCACATAAGCAAACCCAGTCACGTACCGGTCGCGGCCTTCTCCCTAGATGCAGAGAAGGCCTTCGACCGGGTTGAATGGAACTTTCTTATGGCTGTCCTCTCACAGTTCGGCTTTGGCTCTGGATTTTGCAAATGGGTAAAAACGGTGTATTCCAATCCAAGAGCAGCAGTTTTGACAAACGGACTGATATCAGACTTCTTTGATCTTTCCAGAGGAACAAGACAGGGGTGTGCTCTATCTCCTCTGCTTTTTACTATATTTTTGGAACCGCTGGCCATGGCAGTAAGAGCAAATACAAAAATTAGAGGTGTAGGGATGGGAGGTAGAGAGCACAAACTTTTTTTATATGCTGATGACATATTGGCTGTGTTAACAGACCCAGAGCGCTCTGTGCCGGCATTGCTCTCGTGTGTTGACACATATTCTAAAATGTCAGGTTACAAGATAAATTGGCACAAATCAGAAGCTATGCCTCTTTCAACTTCATGTCATTCTAGACATGTTACATCATTTAATTTTACGTGGTCATCATCTGGAATTAAATATTTAGGAATACTTTTGAACCCAAATCTGGAAGAGATTATGACGTCAAATATGGAGCCTCTACTTCTGAAAATTAAAACAAATCTAGATAAGTGAGAAAATTGAGACTTACATTATGGGGTAAAATTAACGTGATTAAAATGATAGTTTCCCTCAGTTCAATTATGTTTCCATGATGTTACCTGTGAAAATACCCTCACACATATTCAACCAATTTGAAAAAAATATTAAATATTTTTTATGGGATAAGAAGAGACCCAGGGTGAAAATGAAGAAGATGTGGACCTCAAAAGATTATGGAGGGATGGGTCTTCCAAATGTCAAACTGTATAATCTGGCTTTCGAAATGACCAGGCTGGTCAAACACTGGAAAGGGGGGGATTTTGATCCCAGCTGGGTCAGAACTGAGCAGGAGCTAGTGAAGCCTTTTACACCTGTGACAATTCTTTCTCAGGGGGCTACTGGAACCAGTCAGGACATCAGGGACAATCCTGTGTTCATATACTCAAAATATGTTTGGCAAGAAGTGCACAAGATATGTGGGGTATCTCATTTGACGCAATCATATGCTTCTGTGTGGAACAACTCTGCTGTAAGGATCGGGAAAAAAACTGTCTTTTGGGAAAAGTGGAGCAGCAACGGAATACATCAAATAAGAGATCTTTACATGAACAAAGTCTTTATGTCTTTTGCTGAAATTACTCTGAAATATGGTCTAGAAGCGAGGGACAACTTTTGGAAATACTTACAACTGAGGGACTGTGTAATTAAGGGCAGCTTTTCAGGAGACACAAACCCAGTGGTGGAGTTTCTTGAAATGAAGAGCGGGACACACAGAGCAGCTGTATGTTATAAAATGCTCAACAATTTAAAAAAAGAGGGGTGTGAGAATCTGAGACTTGCTTGGGAGAGGGATTTGAGCTGCACTATTGATAAAAACAACTGGAGCAAAATTCTTTTACATTCTAGTAAACATATAAAAGAAGCTAAGGGAAATTCACTCAATATAAACTAATACATAGGTGGTATTACACTCCCTCTAAACTACACAGAATGGGTCTTATGGAAAATAGTATATGCTGGAAGTGTCGTACAGACACAGGGACCCTATTGCACGCTCTTTGGGAATGTAGAGTGGTTTTCTCATTTTGGAAGAGAGTACTGGAATGTATAGGACAGTGGATCAGTTTGACAATACCCATGTCACCAAGATTGTGCCTCTTGGGAGACCAGTCTGTGCTTCCCGGAATATCAAAATGTGACTTGGTTGTTATAAAAGGAGGGGCGATTGCCGCTGCACGGGTGATTCTCAGTGTGTGGAAAGACACATCCCCCCCAGAATTCAACAGATGGAAGGAAAATATCCTCAAAGTTGCATCATATGAGAACTTACTAGCGAGGGTAAATGGAGACATGGACAGTTTTCAGGAATCTTGTGGGCGGGTTTTTGAATGACATCTAAATAAGAGGTGTTTGATGATGTTTTGTTTGTTAGAAATTATGACTTGATTTTTCTTTTTTTTCTGCTATGTTACTGTTATGAGGTATGGGCATCCTTTGTTAAACATCCGATTAAGAAGGAAACAGAAGGAAGAATGTAAACTGGAATGCTGTCTGTTCACTGTTACATATGAAAAAAATAAATAAAAAACTTTGATTATAAAAAATGTTGGCAAAACCCAAACATTGATGAGATCCTCTGCAGCTAAAAGTACCTCATAGTTTGTATTACTAAAAAACCAAAACATGTTCCTGCAGATGGTTCAACATTCAGGATCTTCCAAGATGGAAACTTAATGGTAAAAGAAGAGAAACTGATAGAAAAAAAAATTACTTTTCGTTTTCAAAAACATTTCCTTTCAAATCGTACAAACCAAAGACTCAAAACAGAAATCATTAAACAAACATACATCCTTACATCCAACATAGCCTTCCTTAATTCATAACATTAACAGAAATAAACAACAATATTACCTCAAAATAAATACATAAAAAGAGTTAGTATGAAACAAAAATATTTCATATGACATAGATATAACTACCTCTATTTATATATGTGCGCAAAAAAATCTGAATATCGACCCAGCATCTCTCAATTTCAATATTCAAGTAGTGCTTCACTTCCCTCCACTGCTGATCCAAAACGTCCATTTTCATATGAAAGAAAGCAGTTATTTTTTTCCACAACATAAACTTGTTTTAGTTTATTTTTTCATTCATAAATTGTTGGCGATTTGATGCTCTTTTAATTTAATGTAATTATTTTTCTAGCAATAACTAATAGTATATTAATAACACGTCTTTCCTCCCTTTTGTAATTTTTGTTAGCATGCCAAGTCAAAATACCGGTGTGTCTGAAGGTATTTCCTTCTGAAGTATTCTTTCAATTTCCTCCTTAACGTTGATCCAATAATTTCTTATTGCAGGACAGTCTCAAAATGTGTGTTTGATCTCCAGATTTTCCACGCAATGTTGATGTTTTGAAAATTAAGAAGAAATGCTTTTTTTTTATGGAACAGACATTTTTGCCCGTTTGCACTCTTCTCAACAGGCACTTCTTTAGTTTTGTATTCAGTATTTTTTTAATCAGCTTCAGTTGTCAGACTCTGAAAAGTCTGATTTCTACAGCTGATGGTCATATTGTTATTGATCCCTTTGTTTGGTCTGAGATACTTATGAAGGAGAATTTTTGAATCTGATCTAAATTTTAATACAGAAATTTAAAACGTTACTTTGATTTGACACTATCCTAGTAACTGATTTAGCAAAAGAAAAGAAAGTAACCTGCTTGGAGAGTGATTTATTATCATGAATGGATTGATCACAGCAACATCAAGAAACATTGGAGAATGAGCTAAAAGAGTCTGCTGAACTGGAAGGAGAAAGAATCAGGATTCTGGAGGAAGTTCTGTCCATGAAGATCTGAGCTGTCATCCGGATCAGAACCATACAGATGGACGTTACCCAGATTGATGGATGTTTTTATGGAGCAGCGGAGATTTACGTTAGAGAGACACAGAGATATATTAATCAGACTGGGGCGGGGCTACTCAGCTCATCTCCGCAAGCCACGCCCCCTCAGAGGAGATTTTGGAGACAGAGACTTCAGATCAACATGAAAAATGGCTTTTTGAGACATTTAGGTTTTGGGATTTTGGTTAAAAATGTCATAATGCCAATTAAAACACTTCCAGAAATGTTTTTTTAATTAAAAAATATAGTCATAGGGGAACTTTAACCTTGTGATGCTTTTCTAACTTTTTCTAAACAGTTTTTGATGATGACCGCCAAAAAACTACAGATTTTTTTTTTAAACTTTTATCTTGTGTTTCTATTTTATAAATGATATTATCATGTTTTCTCATCTCCAGTGTTTTATAACCGCAGCAATTTTATTAAAAAATAAATGACAACTTTTCATTTTATTTACATTACATTCATTCTTAATTACTTAGATTGATTTGTTTTAAACACTAAACAAAAACACTTTTTTTTACTCTCTAAAAAATACATATTTTGTCAAAATTATACAGGTTATAAATAAGTGTTGGAAGAGTTGTTGTTTTTCCAAAATCCATGTATGATTTCATTTTTCCCATTATATCAACATCATCTGAACGCAGCATTTCCCTGAGCTCGAGCTTTTCCCTGAGGGACATCAACCCATTAGTAAAAACTGCACTAAAGTGAGAACAAAAACCTCATTTATTGAATAAAAACTCCAAAATGTTGTATTTTTAATCAAGATTACAGCATGTTTTTAACCAGATTCCGTGTTTTTCTTTCTTTTTATGAGGTGAACTACCAAAAAACGTCACAAATCTGCTCCTGTCGAATTTTAGAACTTTTTGTGGCCCACGAGTAAGACATTTTTCCCATGACTGATTTAGGCTTTTAAGTAACCTGAAGGAAACACTGCCTGCAGCAGAAACACAGTCATGAGAACCAAACACCTGAGTTTCTTTACATCCATGACTCACCAGAAACAGGCCTTCAGCCAACAGGCCTTTCAACATCTTTACAGAATCCAAAGCTCAGACATTCATGCGCTCAGTAAAACCACTGCAGAGAGAGGAAAGCAGCTGCTCTCTGCTCCAGCTGTGAGCATAAGAACTGCACTGACTGCCAAAGCACAGACAGAACTCCAGCAGCTACACTGGGTTCAAGCTCAGACACCAGCACAGACGACAGCATTTATGGAGGAAAATCTGAAGAGACAAGTTTGAAGGAAAGTGATCTCTAAACGCAAAAAATTTGAAATTGAATTCAGTGTAGCATCAAATCCTGGAGACACTGAAGTCCTGATCTCCTAAAGGAGTTTTGGAGTCCCTCCATCTAAATGTACAACTACGTTACGGAACACGAGGACAGCAAAAGTTGCCTTTAAGAAACCACTTCATGTCATGTTTTAAACTACATAATATAAATTAAACTGAATGAAAAAAACAGAAAACCAAGGTGGCGTAGTGGTTAGCGCTCTCTGTTCTTTCTCTGGGGAGTTTGGACGTTCTCCTCGTGCATGATGGGGTTTTCTGCGGTTTCCTTCCGCAGTCTAAAAACATGCTTCATTGGTTAACTGGTTAATCTAAGTTGACCCTTACAGGTGTGTGTAGCCCTACAACAGACTGGAAACCTGCTCAGGGTGTGCCCCACCGTCACACAACGTGACCGTAAACAAAAAAAAGATTGAAAGTATACCAAAAAAAAGAGGAAAGTGTGCCTGAGAAGGCTTATTTCTTTGAGATTTAGATCTTTTTCAGTCCATTTCAATAAATGTATTTTTATTCATTTAATCAGGGAAAAAATCCCATTGAGATGCACTGATCTATTCTTTAAAGGAGTCCTGGTCAAAATGTAAAAACACCCAAGACATTTCACAGAATTAAAATATGTTAACTATAAAACTTAATAAAACAAATTAAGTAATTAATTAAAAGTACAACTACAGGTTATTGCCCAGCCAGCAAGGCCAAGTGGGCCCCATATTGTTAAAAGGTTTTCCAGTTCCTGTGGTGTTTGCCCACATTGGCTTAACTGAGAAGCTGATAGGTCGCCTCGCTATGCTAGCCAGCTGCTTGGTGGACGCGAGATAGCTCTGCTAGCTCTGCTAGCTCTTGCTAGCTCACTACACCGTCAACCATGCGGCTGTCTAGCATAGTGAGCCAACCTACAGAGTTCCACTTAACCCAATGAGGGCAAACACAGATGGGGCAACAACAGCTGGGATGACTTCACAGGAATTATAATAAAAAAAGTTTCTAAATGTGAAAAAGTAACTATAAAGTATGAAGGGAGAAAGTAACTCAAACTTAATCTTATTAAAAAAAAAAAAAAAAAAAAAAAAAAGCGTATGAAAAGTCGAACTACAACATTTTTTCTGAAACATTTCCGAACCTCTGAACCAGGACGACGCTGCTGGTTGATCCTCCTTTGAGGAGCATGTCCAGATCTTTAAAAAATGACTTCACGAGGAGAAATACATGCTACGTTAGTAGATCAGTAGAACCAGCTGCTGAATGTTTATTGAAAGAGAAATAAACAGAAGAACGAACAGAGATCGTGGACGCGCTGCATTGAGGGCTGACGTTTCAGTCTGTGTCTGAGGGGGAGGCTCCGCCTTCTGCTGCTTTTCATGACCCCCCCACCCTGCCTCAGAATGTGAAGGTCGGAGTTTACGAGAGCTCAAAGGTATGTTTGGTGTTCTCTGCAGACACCAAACACAACTCATCTTATCCTGATGAGAACAGAATTATTTGATCAACTTCTCATTCCAGGCGCTGATGTTCCTTAATTGTAACGTTTACTGAACAAACAGGAAGACATTTATTTCAAACTCATTTATACTTTAGTAGAGCTGAAAAACTTCCGTTGAAGGGAAGTTGATCCGCTGAATCCCTTCTAGGCTTACAAGGTTGCTGGGGCCTATCCCAGCTAAGGAAAGGAACACGCCGAACACGTCACCCGTTTGTTGCAGAGTCACACACTCGTCCACACATCTATGGGCAACTGCATCATCAATGAACTTATAGATCCTGGATTTGGATTGTAAGAGGAAACCTGGAGAAAACCCACACGTGGACGAGGAGAACATGCATGAGAAATGAAGCTTGGATTTCCAAGAGTGGCTCGAAATGTTCCTGGAAACTCATAACACTATTAGCGAGTTCTCTTATTAGCAAGTTCTCGTTTATCGTCTTGTTGAAATTTGCATCATCAGTCAAACTTCAAATAAAGCGTCCAGCATTCATGTTGGAGTTTTACTTTCACCTCCTTCTTTGGATTTTCCACCGCTCTCCTCCTCCTCCTCCTCCTCCTCCTCCTCCTCCCACTCGCTCTGGCAGTGGGGATGGAAAACAGGCCTCTGGAGCTCTTTCTGACAGCAGACCTGTTTTCCTGACTCGGATCGATCCGCCCCCCCTCTTCTGTGTTTTCTCTGAGCTTTCTCTAAACTGCTCCTCGTTTAGCTCCGCAAATCAGAAATGTGACAGCAGCTTTGAGTCTGCATCCGTCCGTTATTCTGTTCATAAACAGCACAAGTGAATCTTTCTTCTTGGTAGAATTTCACAGTTAAACCAGGAAAGTTGCCAACGTTGAGTTTTTTACAGACCGGTTTCTTTGCATAATTTCCAGCTCGATGGACGGAGAAAAAACAAAATCCTTGTCAGTAACGAAGTAATGTTATCAATTACAGTTCAAATCTCAGTCATTTCATTACAGTTATAGACTACAGGAACCCTCATTACTTCATTACACATATTTTGGTGCAGTAAAACCGTCGGCGACTAATAAACCAAATTTGAGTGAACAGTTTGCTCTGACGTTCTTTTGATAAAATGAAACAAAACAGACAAATAAATAAATAAATAATAGTGCTGACAGATTTGCACTAATCCAGAGTTTGAGATTTGTCAATGTAAGATTAAGAGACTATAAACATGGACACATTTGTACTGGCATTAAGCAACTGGAGATATTCAATTATTCTAATTTTTTGAAGACAAAAACAAATATTGAATTGATTGTTGCACTAAAGGACTTGATAAATGCAGGGAATGCTCCTCCTTTCTCGTTTTCTTCTCTGCTAACACTTGCAAATTTTCCACTTGAACAATCTTCACTGAGAGGATTTTTACTAATAAAATACATTTATTTGCCGTGTGTTTCACTTCTACCCTGAATTATTGTTTTATTTTAAACTATAAATCACAATTGTGTTCAGAAACTGAATAAATCATTTCTTGTGGGTTTTTTTTTTGTCCCGTTGCAAACTAACCAACAAAAGAACCAGCCTCCAACTTACATAAAAAAATTCCTACTTGATTGCGTCCCTGGAGAACAAACGTAACCGGGACGCACATGTGATGTGTTTGTTTACGGAAGCGACAGAATTAGCGGTTAGAGGAGAGAGGGATGTAAATCCCATTTTGTACCTTTATTTTCATGCACTTTCCTTACATCATCGTAGTTTTAAAAAAAAAACTTTAGATCAGAAAATTAATCCGGAAAAAGTCTTTAAACAGCACAATTTTTAAGACCAAGTTATCAAAATTTAAGACTTTCTAATGCTTTTTAAGGCCTAATTTCCAAATTTTTAAATTCAAGACTTTTAAAGAACCTGCGTAAAACTTGATGTTAAAAGTCATCATAACCACGAGACTTGAAGCAGGAAATGAGGGTGAAATGACTGACAGGACACCAGCTGTGTGTGACATGAACCGCTCTGAACCTATAGGTTTGGGTTTGCTGCCTTCTAAAGACTTTCTAGAGAAGATCAGATAAAAGTAAACAACCAAGAACAGCAAAGAAAAGCCTTTTGCTGAACAAACATTAATGCAGAATGAATGAAGAAGAAAGCAAGAAAAGATGCTGAGGATCAGCTGACGTCCTCCTGGAGTCACTGACAGATCTGGTTCTCAGAATGGATAAACAAGGACAGGATCACCTGAAAAAGTACTTCACTGACTTTTAGATCTTCACAAAAGTAAAGCAGAAATAGATCCAGGCCAGAAGAATGTGGGACGATCTTCCTTTTCACTGTGAGTAAAAAGTTGGACCCTGTTTTTTCCTTTAAACAACCAAAACTCTTCAGCCTTTTCTGTTGATCCTGAAAATATTTGAAGAGTTTTGGTCCGTCAGAGAGCACATTGATAAACGGTTAAAGAATCCCGGGTCTTATCTTTTCAATTTTTGAGTCAGGATGAGATTCATTATTGACAAAGATTAAGAAATCATTAATACAAGCTTCTTTAAGCATTACAGATATATCAAAAGCTATATTCTTAAATAAAATAACAAAACTGTTAGAAATATACATTTTGATTAAGGATGTCCCGATCCGATCTCGTGATCAGGCGGCTGATGACTCACTCGATCGATATCAGATGTCGACTACCGATTAGTAATCAGATATTTCATTTATTCTCATTATGACTTTATATTTGTAGTTCATTATTCAGGATTTGTCATAAACAAACAGATCACGGCGTGTTATTGCCGTAAAGCGCAGCAGAATACGGCAGCAGTTCAACCAGGAGGCTAACAAAAAGAGTTCAGTCAAGCTAGCGAGACGTTCACAGATTCAGACTTCTGGGATCAATAACTCTTTGAAAAACTGACAGTAAATGTCTCTATTGGCTTGTGTTTGTATAAAGGCCTTTTAAAAGAAAATGTTATGTATGTTGAGCTTCACATGCTGCTGACAGACAGACAGCGGCTAACGCTAGCGCTAGCTAGTAGCTCCATGATTTTACCCCTAAGACCCGAGCTGTCCGTTGACGTGCCTTTTCCTTATCTCTCTGTGTAAATGATCCAGTTTACTGAATGAATTATTATTGTGTGACGTTTCCTTTGATTAATTGAAGATGTTTTTAGTTTCATAAGAAGTTAGGATTAAGTTGTAAAGGGAACAACACAGGAAGCAGTTGGGGGTGAGGTGTCTTGCTCAATATCATGGAGGAACTCTTAGAATTCTCTCAAAGAATAATCAACAAGCACTCTATTGTTACTTTAAAAACTGATTTTCATTGTGTAATGATTTTTTCTGAATGAAATTGTATTTTGATGATAAACAATGAGCATTATATATCTGTAACATGATGTGATTAATGTAACTGTTTACTGAAATCATGAAATAATGTTTTAAGAGATTAATCAAGAAGCAAATCACTTTTTTACTTGAAATGAAAAAAAAAGAAAAGAAAAGTGCAAAACTGTGAAATGTAGTAACAAAGTAGAAATGGAATTATATATTTTGCTTCCACTCCTTTTCAAGCAATCAATCAAACTCTACTTAACTTTAGTTAATAATTCTAAAAATTAATGAAACAAATGTGACATAATAGTGTTTTTTTTTTGCTTCTTTGTTTTCTATTTTCTAATCAATGCATTTCATTACTTCTGTAATGAGTTTGAAATATTTTTTCTTGTCCTGATTTTTTCATAATCTATGCTTGAAATAAACCAATTAATCAATCAATCAGTATTCAAGTTTTCCACAAATTGCCTCTCTAACTTTTTCCAGAAATCACCTGGATCTGTTCTGTCATCAGTCACCAACTCAAAGATGCAGTTTTTTTCTTTCCAAACTGGAGATGAAACAGCCCATGTGCTAGGGCTGTAACGAGTATCCGGGTGCTCGGGAAATTTCGAGTACGAATATTCGCGACGTCAAAGATCGCTGATTCGCGATCTTTATAAATATAGTAAATTACAGCAAAATATTATCAAAATATGATCTAGGGACTATGTATTTTTGCTCTGAAATTCAGATTAATGTAGTATTTTAAGCTTTCGAACTAAAACAAAGCAGAAAGAGCCGCGGTTCCACCACCGGAAGTAAACAAATCTTCAAGCTTCCGGTTTTCAAAATAAAACTAGCGAGACTTTTTTCCGTTCAGAAACTCAGACTGAAGTCCCACTTACGGACATAACTTCTGAAAAAAATAATTAGCTTCAACACCGGAGCTTTACTTCCAGTGCTTATGTTCTTTTGGTAATGATAACTCTCCAACAGTTGACGCAATTAACTTATTCTGAAGAAACGCAGCCTCGGGCTGCTGAAAGGCGGATGTAATCAACATGAATCAGCTGATTCTGCTGCAAAAAAAACACCTTTTTTTCATACGGGCTCTGCACCAATATGTAATGCTGAGAATGTAAAAATGTTGAAGAACTTTGAGGATAGAAAACTGTGGAGAACATTTAAAGTTTTTGCTTTTAAAGATCAAAACATCAGTGTTTTTTATCCTTTATTTTACTGCGAACTTAAACAGAAGATTGACAAAAGAAAAAAAAAGTTTAAAATGACAAACAGCATTTCTTTCTATCTGAATCTTTGTGTTTTTTAATCAGTTTTGTTGATTCTGATCTCCTGTTTGAAATAAATGTATAAATAATGATTGAAAACAAATCATTTCAATTTTCATCCATCCATAAGTAGAGGTACACATAGTAATAAACATTTTATTATTTAAAAAAAGAATCGTGGTTCTATTCGTGAATCGTTGAGCTTGATTCGTGAATCGAATCGAATCGCCACCTAAGCAACGATCCACAGCCCTACCATGTGCAGTAAAACTCGTCTAAGAAACTCTGCGATAAACTCTGCAGATGGAGAGAAGAAGATGACGGCTGTCGTCTCCGTGCTGTTCTGGAGCGCTTGAGTCTCTGTGACCTCGCCGTGTCATTTAGTGACACGGTCGTGACGCTAAAGTCATGTACCATCATGTTAGACCGAGTCGGGGGGGGGGGGATACGCTGCAGCGAGAACAGAGACAGACTCCATCCATCCCCCTTTGGTTTAGGACAATGATTATCCAGAGAGCAGGAAGTTTGTTTCTGTCTTCTTCATCATCTTCACCATCATCCAGGTGTTAGAACTGCTGACTGTCTCCAAACTGAGACATTTCATTTTCTGAAGTTTGCAAAACAAACCAGAGGATTTCATCAGTAACATCTATCAGTCATCTATTTGAATGGAGCGGCGACGCTCTTTACAGCAGAAACTGAAGAAAACTCCAAACAAGTAAATCCGCGTGCAACAAGTACACATTTGTGTCACACAGAAGTACACACTGTGTATCGGCTTTCACTGATCAGAACATGAAATGTAGCAGAACGTTTTACACCAGAATCCCATCCTGACACAACCCTGTTTATTTTATCTGGGCTGGGGACAGGCACAGGGACACTCAGACTCAGGTCCTCCTGTGGCTAGATTAGAGGAACACACAAATATGTCTATGAATTCTACCATTATTGTTCAGTTTTTGTTCTGCTGCCCAGCTCTGTCGGTACCTGGCAGTGACGTTCGGTACGCTGTCCACCGGGTTACTAGCCAGCATTGAGAGCCCACCCACACTTAAGTACACTAATCCCGAAGTGGGCAAACAGGTAACACACGATTAGTCGACTAATCGACGACTAATCGACAATTAAAATAGTTGACAAATATTTCAATAGTCAATTAGTCGTTACTTTATATTATATGGAGTCGGAGTGTAGTAAAGCTGAAAGTTAAAATGATATTCTGCTAGCTTCTTGGATAATTTTGGCATTTATTCAGGTTTTTTTAGGCTGTTTTAGAATTTAGCTAATATTTTAGCACCATGCTAGCTGTTTAGACTAAATAGGCTTTTTTTCTGGGCTATTTTGGAGTTTAGCTAATATTTCAGCTAGATGCTAGCTGTTTTGGCTAACTTAGGCTTTTTTCAGTTTTTTAGGCATATTTTGCATTTAACTAATATTTTAGCTGGCTTCAGCGTTGTCAGCTATCAATTTCATCATCTTCAGCTATCAGCACTAGCATTTTCAGTGGCCAAATACAGCTTACAGCATTCACACTAGCATTATCGCAGGTAATGCTATATATCTAGGTTTTAGTTAGTTTAAAGCTAATGATGGTTAAGATGTGTGTTTTACATCCACCTTGTGTTTGGTCTGATTAGCCAACTAATCAGAAAAAAATCATCTGTGACTCTTAAAATCTTCAAATCGTTTGTGTTTCCTAAACACAGGTGGGGCCACCACGGATATTACGATCAAACCCAATTGGGGCCCACGTTTTCTCTTAACTGTTTCATCTTAAATTATTTTATGTGTCCATCATGTGAAAAACACCACAAGAACGTACTAAAAACACCAAATCCGTCTGGTCTCTATGACCCTCCACAGGCCTGGACAACCCAAAAACCTGCAGCACCGTATGGGTCAACGCTCTATACAGGTGTATGCAACCAAGGCTTTACATAGGTGAAACAACAAACTGGTAATGCTCCATCAACTATACTTTTACTGTCAAGCGACAATTATTAATCACCAAACACTTTTGTCACTGAAGTTCTGAAGTTAAAGTCAAACAACATGAAGATGATCAAACCACCAACAATATAGACCAGATTAAAGTCAGTCTCATTAGTTGTCACATATCATCAATGTTTGACCCACCCCCTGGGGGAGTGGTGAGCTGCAGACACAACCATTTAGTGGCCTAACCTGCCAAAACAACCCCTTCTTGTTGAGTGTGCTCATTTTTAGTCTATGGTTTGACTTGAACGTGGATTTGAACTAGGGCTGCCACAAACGATTATTTTAATAGTCGACTAATCACCGATTATTTTTTCCGATTAGTCGACTAATCTGTTCATGGCCAAAGTGGATGTAAAGATGCTGAAGTTGATAACCAGCTAAAATATTAGTTAAATGCCAAATTTACCAAAAAATAAAAAGAGCCAAAGTTAGCCTAAATAGCTAGCATGCTGCTGAAATATTAGCTAAACTCCAAAATAGCCTAAAAAACCTTAATAAATGCCAAAATATTCCAAAAAGCTAGCAGAATGCTATTATAACTTTCAACTTTACTACAATCTGACTTCATACAATATAAAATAACGACTAATCGACTATTAAATTAGTTGATGATTATTTTAATAGTCGATTAGTCATCGATTAGTCGACTAATCGTGGCAGCCCTAATTTGAACCCACATCCTTCCAGTATCAGAGTGGACACTTGTTCACTAGTTGCTTCAGAAAGATCATTTCTTTAGAGAAATGACAAAGCGGCTTAATGATGGTTTGAAACCTTTATGGAAAAACACAAAATGACATAAAAAGATGCAAAGATGATTCATAGATGGATGTCTGCGTTGCCTTGGTAACCTCCAATCCACAGCTATGAATCACAAACAAATGCTTGGGTCCTGGTTCCTCCACAGTTCTACATCGACGTGCTCCTCCTGACACAGAAACAGCCGTGCACATCCAGCCAGCCCTGCACGCCTTCACAGGCTGCTGCAGAAGGACTCCGGGAAAATACTGATTTCATCACGCTGCTGCTGCTGCAAACCTTCAGCCCAGCTCTCCCTTCCTCCACACACGCACGGGGAGCGCTGAGTTTTCGTCGAGGCAGGTTGCTAGGTAACAAGCATCCTAGGTCTTCCCACACGAGAGAAAAGAGTGCTGAATACACACCTAAAACATGAAAAACCCACAGAAAGACATCCGTGCAAAGAGAATGACGGAGCAACATCTTCATTTCCAGAGAAACGTTTGCTCCCGCTGAGGAAGGCAAAAGGGAATCAAAGCAACTCAGGGGGAGCTGGGAGCCTTTACAGGAAAAAAGATGCTGCCATGAAAGATGAAACATATACATAATGAAACATAAGTGACACCAAAGGCAGCGTAAACGATCAACATTTGTACATTTGAGAGTCTGTGTGAGCTCACGCATTTGTGTGAGTATTCACTTTTTCCTTTATTTGCTCTTTTTTTGGTGGGTTTGAAACGTTCTGTCTTTGCTGCTGCAGCGGCATTATTCTGTGGATTCCATGTTCCTTCTCGTCCAGCTCTATATTATACTGCAAACACTCAACAAGAACATGTCTCCCCTCTTAATGTCTGTCAATCATAAACTTTCATTTAGAATTAAAATGCTTCCATTAATTCAAACGACTAGCATTTTTAATTTCAAAAAATGTAAAAAGATGATAATGTGTTTCAATTTGTGAAACTCTTGAGCTAATATCATCATACTGCCACCCTCATGCTTCATTGAAGATATTTTGATGCTTAGTCCTTCCTCCTGTTCCATTCCCCTTCCATCATGATCACACAGTTAAATTTGTACGGTATGGAAACTTCATATGAATGATAAATTGATGTTTTATATTAGATATCTGGGAATAAAAATGAACTGTCCAAGTAACTAAATACACTTTTGCTTGTCAAATGTTTTTAAAGGATAGAAAAGGTGATTTGGTCCTTCTTTTTGCGTTTTCATTGAAATTGAATATTTTTTTTAATTTGTATTCCTTTAATTAATTTGTTGTTTTTTTATTCTGACAACTTCAGGTTTCTGTTTTAACTCTTGATTGGTGTTTGCTAATGTTAATGAAACAGAATGTCTTAAAATAAAGGATTATAACAGTTAAAAGTTAGTAAAGGGTTTATAAATTTCACTATTTTTTTCAAAAAAAAGTTTTACGTTTTTTTGTGGACCAACAAAAAAAAAAACAAATACCCAAAAAAGAAGACGAAACAAAAAGGAAAAATCTAAATATCAAAGACAGAGTGATAATAAAAGAAAGGGAAAAGAAAAGTGCTTCTGAACATGAACCTGGACATTAGGTCTGCCATGTAAAGGAAATTTTCTTTAATGAAAAAGAAAAAAAAACAGTATGCTTTAAAATCCGGAGCACCTTATATATAGATTAATTCTGCATGTGCTGTTGCAAACAAAGTTGGGTGTTATTGTAAACATGCTAACACAGCTAGCATGTAATGGTGTTGAACTGTTTCATGTTTTTACTTTCATGAATGCGGTTGGTAGTTGGCATAGTCATCATAATGTTTGTTTTAGCAGAATCAGTCTGTTTTTTTGAAAACGCTAACACAGCTAACACTTTTGATGGGGCTAACGTGTAGCAGTGCCACAACTGTGTTGTTTTTTTAATGGGTTACTAAAAGATCTAGGAGTTAGCGTAGTCACAGTGACGTTTGCTTTAGCTGTCGCTTTTTAGTCTGTATTTTGCAGGTTTTGTGAATACGCTAACACTGCCAACGCTTTTAATATGGCTGTTGTGTACTGGTGTCAGAACTGTGGCTTTTTTTTATGTTGCTAACAAGTTTGGGAGTTAGCATAGTCACAGCAATGTGTTTTTAGCGGGAGCTTTTCAGTCTGTTTTTTCACATGTTGCAAACAATGTGGGAATTACAGGTACGCCGGGTTCACACTGGACGCGGAGTCCAGTGTGAATGGAGGCCGCCTCTATTCAGCGCCCATGTTAACCTATGGCGTCGTTCACAGCGCGGCCCTCTATGGAGGGCTCTTGCCGTGCAGCAGATTGTTTCAGCGTCTGCTCTATGTTGTGCCCAAGCCGCGAAAGTTCTGCGTCAATTCTGGCAGGAAGTCACATCAAGATACATGAGAAAATCTGGTTTATTTTCAAAATATAACCAATTTTTCACAATAAAACACCGCGAATGACAAATGTGATCATGTTTTTGTATGTAAACAGACATGGAAATAGACATACAATCACAACACGCACGCACAGACACACACAAAACAGACAGACATGTACACACACACACACACAGATCGACGTAGTGGGCAGACTCCGGAGTGGGGCGCAGGTAGGGCTGGGCGATATGGCAAAAAAAGAAAATCACGATTTTTTCAATTTTATTTCACAATTTCGATTTTATCACGATTTTTTTTTTAATAAATTCACATTGACAAAAATTGAATTATGATTTTAGTTGAAAGAAGTAAACACATTTTGAACAAATATTTAGATTTTTTCCAAATTTAATTTCAAATGCATTAGAAGCATTGATATATATTTCTGGATTGGCTCTTGCCTACATGCCTATAGACACAGACGTGCGCGCTCAGGCGCCATCATCATGCATTGATTCATGGCAGCAGAACACAGCTGTTTCAATGGAGGACAGGCAGACATCAATTGTAAAAATCGGGCTAGATCCTTCATTTCTCAACTGATTTTTTAAAAATATGGCTCAAATTAAAGCTTAGAAAATAATTGATTTTTTGGTGTATTTAAATATTTATTATCTATTAAGATCAAGCTGTAAATAGAGCAAGAATTGTGCATTCCACTGCTACAGAAAAGGCATTGATGTCAAATGATCAGCTTCTTAATACTCAGGATTTTTTATTTTGCCTCTGTGCTAAAATACATAAAACAGATTGTAAATGCTTTTCACCCAAGACCAGAAATGAGGGAGACTGATGAAGTTTAATAGTATGAATGACTGATACAGTTTAGTAAAAACACCATTTACCACATTTTCGAATGAAACTACAACTTTTATTGTTTTTGTATTACATATATGGTAAATAAATCTCAATTGTTTCAGGATTTACCTTCAAATAGACGATTTCATTGTACTTTGAGAAAAAGGCTCCAGCTAGCATCTTTAACTGATACAAATAATAATAATAATAACTTTGATCATAACATCAAATACATCTGCCAAACTGTTCTGATTCAAAACACAGTGATGATAGCAGTAAACGGTGTTTCAGGTTAAAGTTTACGGTCTCAGCTCCTTCCATAACATCTGATCTCTGCGGTGTTTATGTCACTGAGCAGAAAGCTAGCGTTAGCATTAGCGCTGTATCTTCCGGCCGGGCTTTCTCCGGTCTGTTGACCAAGAAAAAGATCAATCGTGACGGCACGGATTAAAAAATTATGTGCGAACTCACTTATACTTCTTACAAAGACAAAACAAAGAAAGTGCGACTGACAATAAGATATAGCCTCCTAAAGTAGCTAGCTACGAGCTAGCAAAACAATGCAGCAATGTTCATTTTGACCGCATATTTTACGTGTTTCCAACATGAATTTCCATCCGTTTTTGTGCAGGTTGAACGTAAATATGAGCGATTAACATCCGCCATGTTTTAAAACATGAAACATTAATAAAAAACATACGTCGAAGAACCAAGCTAACATGCTATCTGTGAGTTGCTAGCACCCACTTTAGCACACAGTTCAGCCTAATTTATCTCTACTAAAATGTGATTGCTGTCATGTGATGATTCCTCTCCATCGGATTATTTCGTTTTTGAGGTTTTTGAAGTCGATTGCAAAACACCGTTGCCTTTTGTGCTTCTTTTCGTATTTTTTTCGGACCCCCGCCATTTAATTACTCTAGAAGACTCAACGCATACTGACGCCGGCGCCGCACGTCTGTCACGCCGTATGTCACGTGACTTACAAGAAAAAACACCGGGGAGGAGGAGGAAGAGCTCGGATTTAAAGTCACAGGCAGTCAACAAGCTTTTGCCTTCTCGCTCTTGCAACTTTCGTAGAAGATCGCGATAAAACGATCTCTCAAAAATGACAGATTGTCAGCTTTGGAGATCATATCGCGGTTTTATATCGTCATATCGCCCACCCCTAGGCGCAGGGCTGGGTTTGGGGAGTAAAAAAGAACAACAACAGAGAGGCAGAGAACAGCTCCTCTTAGCAGAAACACGGGGAAATATTTTTAGTTTATTAATTTACCCACACACACTTTTTTTATAATAACAAAGAAAAGGTGCTCATAAAACACAAGGAGAACTTAACCTTTTCCAGTCAAAGGAAAAACAACGTTGAATGGAGGTGAGCACCAAAGCATGATAATAGGGGGATCTTCCAAAACCTGATGGATGGACAGGATTTCACCGGTTTGCACTAAAAAAGACTTGAGTGAGTGAACTTTAAATGAACATTGATCAAAAAGAGAGGATAAAAACAGGAGGAATTTTCTAAACCAGCTCAGAGAACCAGACGTGGAACAATTGGAGGAAATTTGCTGTGTCATTGTTCAGTGAACGGATCTGTGTGCATCACAGAGACAGAGCTAGCAGAGCAACATCTGTTTGCTCAGCAGCTACATTGTGACAGTGAGTATCTGGATTCAGTATAACATGTAAACAAACACGGAACCACACGTGAAGGTGATGTTCAGCATGTGTCACTGTGAAGACGTGAAAACAAAAGAGAGCAAACAGAGCCCCGCCCCCAGAAACCCAGAGATGCAGCCTGTTGAATCCATTTAAGTCCATCTTTGTTCATGGTACTGGCGACCCAACACATCTGTGTCTGGAGCGTCCAGCAGGGGAGGAAGAGGAGCAGGAAATGCGGCCCAGGACGCAGGAAGAGGAAGGGCCGTGTGTTTGTCCAGAAAACAGACCCTCAGCCAAACAACTTCATCCATATTTGTACTGTCCTTCCTGTCCTCCCTAAATAATCTACCCAAAATTAAAGGGAATTCTTTAAATGACCACTGGAGGCTGGTTGCAAAACAAAGCAGTTTTACTCTGACCTTTTGAGTGCTTTTCACAAAAATAAACAAAATATTTGCTCACTGCTTTGTTTTACACTAATAACAAATGTGAGTGTGTTTAATATTGGTATCAGCAATTTTGCAAGATTTATTTACATTATTTTCTGTGGTTTTAGAATGTGTTTAGGGCGGTCAAGTGTTAACTACGGTAGCCCTGAAGTTCAAATCACACCAACAAATCTCTCAACGCAAAAACATATCAAAGATCACAATTTCAATTTAAAAAAGTAAAACAAATAATAAAACAACACATTAGAACTCAAAACAAAAACCCAGAAACTAAAGCACAGTTTCAAAAATAAAATACATTTCCAGAAATCCTAATGAAATGTTAAAAAACGAAACACAACAGGAAACATAAAAGGTCGGTACTGTAGGACTTCACTAATCAGATGATGGTATCTAGTATCGCTTCTTGACAAATAGAGCAAATAAAATTGTGTTTTGATTTCCCAAATAAAATGTTTTTTTTTTTTTTATTATATGGACTTCAGGGCCACCGTAGTTAACAAACAGCAACACCTCCACTTAGATAAAAACAGAATAAATGTCTGTTATACTTTTCCTCCTGTAGTCAACTTCAATAAATCTAAAAATATAAATGATTTCCCATAAAAATGCTGCTTTCTTGTGCACACCAGATTCATCAACCACACGAACAAAAAGCATCAAATATTCAAACACATACATTTAAAAGCCCTTAATCATGAAAACATAAAAAGTTAAGGTTTAAAAGGTGGATGATCTAAGACAGATAGTCTCAGTGAGGATCTTAAACCAGCTATGTTCTGACAGAGCTTTGGTCATCAGTTTTTCACAGCTGTATGTGTAAAACCACCTTTAATACATATTTCATTCAAAGTTTTCAAATGCTAAACAGTGTTAGATCTTCTCAGAAGACCATCATCACCACAAGAACCAACACTTACACCTAAATGGCTAAAAAAGCACCAAAAATATTTAAATAAAACCTTATTTTAGGAAAACATGCGTCCACAACATTTAATAGAAAGTCTCTTTAGCAGTGATGCATGGTGGTGGTAGTATAATAGTGTGTAGATGTAGAACTTGTCTAAACAGATAAAACTTTAACCCTGGAGAATACAAGAATTTATTTCTGGGATTTTTAGATTAATTTGATTTTTTTTTTTATTATTTGTGTTCATTTTTGGTAGCGGCAGTTAAAAGAATAGAAAATAGATAAAGAAAAAACAGTGACCAACTTTGATGTTGTTCTGCAGCAGAACAATGATCCAAGTAGGTTAAAAAAGAACGTTAATACAGCAGTTATACATCAGCATTAAGACCATCCGCTGTTATGAAACTGCTCAGCATTAGAAAAGAATGAATGAATTTGTTGCTGAAGGACTTTCCTCCACGTCAGCATCTGAAGTCGCTGCACCAGCAAACGCAGCACCAATGCACTCACCTAATTAAAACAACTGCAGCACAATATATTACACTTCCACTGTGGCACTTGATGTCATAATTCTGGTTTTTAGGCCGTGCAGGAACCTGCAGGATGGCTCCGGTGTCGAGCAGCAGCAGGGCTGACAGCTCCTGCAGCTCCGACGGGTGTGTTTGTTTGTGGGAGCAACATTAGCGGAGTGAATAGGAAGGGCCGATGAGTGGTAATTAGCTCGGATCCACCAATCCATATTTGCACAGCTGCCCCGGCAGACGGCCACGAATGCGACTGTAGAAGCAGGTAAACAGGAAGACGGAGATTGAATTAGCGAGGAGAGACTTTCCAAGCGGATCCGTGAGCGCTGCAATGGATGGAGAAGGCGTGACAGGCGGCAGGTCAGAGAGGAAGCTCAAACAGGAAGTCGCTTATAAACAAATCTGTGCGCTATGGTCATACGGTTAAACAATACCATGAATTTACAGCCAAAGACACGGTATCGGTGGCTGTTAGTGAAATCGGTCCTCTCATAGAGCGACTTCAAAGGCAGTAGGTCCAGCAGACCCAGACTTTTCCAGTTTTCTGGACCAGTACGGGTCAAAGGTCTTCTGCTGACCTCACACCTGTTTTTTCACACCCTTACATCCATTTTTCTGATGATGAAGGTAATATACAGAGACAGTTAGGCTTAAAATTATACTTCTTAGTATTTCTTTAATCAAATTGTAATGAATCAGGAGCAGACAAGAAATGCTGTTGGAAAAGGAGCTTATATGTGATGTAAAATATATGCTGGGCGGGTCATAAACTTCCTGCTCTGCTCCATTCTGATCATCCACTTACAGACAAATAGATCCATGAACGTCTTTGTTTTCCTAGAATCCAGATCAGAGCTGTACAACTGGATAGCTTTTTGACAATTTTTTAAAAATTTTGTCTAAAAACTGCATCATCATAATCAAAAGACCACTGGGAACACTAACAAACAAATTATTTATGAAATATGAATTATTTTTGCTGACTCTTTTTATACCCAGAAGTAAAACCACTCAATTCCTGAGGCTTTTTGGACTATTTTGGCATTTACTAAGATTGTTTAAGCTATATTTTGGAGTTTAGCTAATGTTTCAGTCACATGCTAGCTGTTTTGGCTAATTTAGCCCTTTTTTGGGCTGTTTTGGAGTTTACACATTTGGATTTACACATTAGCTGTTTTGGCAAATTTAAGCTTTTTTACATTTTTTATGCTATTTGAAGTTTTGCTATTTTTTCAGTTACATGCTAGCTGTTTTGGCTAACCTAGGTTTTTGTTTGTTTGTTTTTCAGGCTAATTTGACATTTAGATAATATTATTGCTGGCTATAAAGTTCAGTGTTTTCAGCTATTAGCGTCAGCGTTTTCAGCTATCAATTTCAACATTTTCAGCAGCCAAATTCAGCTCACAGCATTCCCACTTGCTTTGTCGCGGGTAATGCTATATATCTAGTTCATAATTTTGTTATAAAGTTTACAGTTAAAGTTTTAAAAATATAATTTTAGAGCGTTTAATAAATGTTTATCTTGTTTGGCTTGCAGCTTAATGTGTGTTTTGGATTTTGGCCCCTTGTGCGATTGAGGTTGACACCTGCGCCTTAAGAGATGTCATGGAAACGAACGTACCATATTTTTAAGAATAATATAAGTCAAATGCACTCGTGATGTACAGGTGAAGTTTTCATCCAGTGCCCTTTACACATCACTCTAGTTGTTAGCCAGGACTCCTTACTGACCGAGCGCAACTATAACACGTTGCCATGTTTTACCCACAGACAGCCCGTGTCCACCCTCAAAGGGTAACACAACAGTCCACTTTCAGCCCAGATTAGAAAAATGGGGAAAAAAAAAAAAAAAAAAAGGGGGGGGGGAGCGGGGAGGTGTGGTTTGGATTGACAGTGGTAATGAGGTTAGTTAGCAGTTATGTAGTGACTCTGCATCTTCAAAATGGAGATTGGTATCAAGTGAAGTGATGCCAGTTTTTTTGGAGGATGGGGATTCATTTCCTCCACCTCCTCCTGAGGCGCTCATGGTCCCCTTGTTTATTAATCAAATATTGCGCGCATCATAAGCTAATAAATCTAACGTATAAAGCCAACAATCATAAGTGAAATGTTCATTGCAAATCTATAACTTGGATGGAGTTCTCTGGAGTCAATGCTGATTGCACTAAAGTACTGTAGCCTAACTTTCAAGTCCACAGCAAAGTTGTGGAACCCAGTAGATCTTTGACATACACCTGCGAGCCATGCTAAAGCTAACATGATAACGACTGACCGTTACAGATTTTAATACTGGAGCTTACAGCATGATGACGTAAAACTTCTGAAATGACGTGGGACTTACGCCAGTTGACCAATCACATAATTCAACTGTAGTACCTTATTTCAACCTGTAGGGGGCAACACACAGACGGTTTTAGACTGTTACGCCTCATTTATAGAGGTCAATAGCCAAAAAGGTTGATTTGGTGTTTGGTTACCCTTTAAGAGAAGTGGATCTCCTTCAAATCCTGAATGCGTGATCTCTTTTTACACCAGAATCAGGCTGAAGATCTTCACTCAATGATAGGATGGATGTACGAACTGAATTCATAGTTGACCTTTGTGATTGAGAGCATTACCATCCTGATTAATACTGATGAAAATCTCTTCAGTGGACCTGGTCATGCTGGTTTTGTTTCCACTACCATCTATTTATACACCCCGTGAAACCCTAACCTCAGCTTTGACCGCGCTCTCAAACACACTTTACCACAGGAGGCTGTCTCCATAGAAACCAGAGCGCTCCTCGGTTCAACTCCTGTACGAACAGGACAAAAAGCAACGCTTCTGTGATCTGACATACATTTTCACCTGCAGGTCGTCCCCATTGAAACCTCCTCGTCACCAATCAGTGAGTGTCCAGATTCTGTCTCTGTGGAGCAGAGCGGAGCAGCACAATGGAGATAAGGCCAGCTCAACATGCTGTCTTCTTCACCGTGATGGATTACTCTGCACCCTCGAGAAAAAATCTGCTTTTTTATGACTTCTACATGTCTAGCAGAGGAAACATCTCTATATTTAAACAAAAAGACACACTCGACAGTCACTTGTTCATGCTTATTGCTGGTATCATGCTCTATTAAAGGTGTATCTATATTTCACGCAGACCATCACACTTCCTGACCAATCTCTAAAATCATAACCCCGTCTGTTTTTACGTATCGATCCCTGTTGCTCATCAGACCAGTAACTAAAGCATTCCAAGTGTCACAGTGCGAGGTACTCTGACACTTTGCAGTTGCCTAGCAACAGATTCCTCACCCGGTATCAAGGTTATCTTCCTGATGGCTCGCACGTTTGCAATGCACACATGCGTGCTGGAGGGTTAGTCCAACTGAAAGCAGCTGCGTGTTTTTAAATCAAAGAGCGCGATTTATCCAAAACGAAGTGACTCTCTGCTCTGCGGAGCAGGAATAATATTTGATAAACAAGAATAAAACATTATGGGGACCCAGAGAATACAATTAAGTGATATTTCTGCTCCGTCTTTGCCACACTAACCTGGATGTTGTAACGACCAACATTTATGCCTGTTTCTCACTTTGAGGTAGTTGGTCAAGAAAGTTCTAAATATGATAAACAGCCACAGAGAAAGGCCTAGTGCTCCCAGAGAGAAACGTACGGCAACACACGGGGGACAATCCCAGACTTGAATATTAGCATAGACTCAAGGATAGCTTAAGAAAAGTCGGATTTCTGACTCTGTTAAACTATAGTCACACCACCTTCAGTGACTATTTTAATGAAAAGTCTATCTAAATGTGTGTTTCAGTGTTCCTCTTTAGAAACCCTCATATGTTACGACAAATGTCCACCAGAATGTCAACAACAATCATTCGCTAAATGCTCTAGATCATAGGTGTGAAACGTAATCAACCTGGCATCTGATCCAGATGTCAGCTGTGACGAGGAAGTGAAGATCTTCATGGAGCCAACTTCCTCCAAAATCCTGATTCTTTCTCCTTCCAGTTCAGCAAAGACTCTTTGATGTTTCTTGACGTTGCTGTGATCAATCCATTCAATCCATTGGTTTCTCAGAGCAGAAAATAATGAAAGCTAACATCCAAATGCTCTTTCATTGATTTACAAGCCTTTCCAATGAGCCGCCGTTCACATTTCCGTGGTCACATCAAGAAGCTCCGTGGAGTCTGTTGGAGATTTTCCAGCGTTCTCAGGACTGCTACCGTAAGTATTGGATGAAAGTCAAAGCAAAAATCCAGTGACGGCTGATTGGAGCACAGAAATATGAACGGCGGCTGATTAGACTGCAGTCAATGTGAAGGTAGCATGTTCTCTTCTCCAGAAGCTGAACTAGCGCGGACCAGATGAGGGTTTAGTGCATGTGCAGCAGAAAGAAGATGATTGATGAAAAACAGAATCTGTCCAAGACTGTTTGGTTGACAGAGATTTAAAAGGAGAAATACTCAGAAATGTAAAACAAAATGATTTACTATTATATTTGTTCTTTTTCACAACAAAAATGCTACAGACATGTTAAAAACAAAAAAAAAAAAAACACATTACTGTCGTCAGAGAAGGACTTTAAAGAAGTGGCTGCAATGTGCAATTCCACCACTAGGGGAACCAAAGGAAAAGCAATACCGACGCAATATTATGAGATCAAGAAATAAACTGCAAACAGTAAGAATCCTACAGACGGCTGGCGGGCGTGGATGGAGCGGCGGTCCTGCATTAAATGTGGTCAAACATGCATGTATGCAAGCTCAAACTGTGAAATCTTGTGTTTATGAAAGCGCAGCTAAGCCGCTCTCCGTCAGCTTAAGAGGATCTCATTATCGGCTTGGATGTGATATAGTCGTCGCCTCTGTCAGGACATGAAACAGAAAGAGAAGCTCCCAAATCCCGTGGAAACAACGGCGAAGACACGGATGAGGAGCAGAACACAGCAGGTTATGAAGAGGAGTCTGGGTTTCAGGGAGTTTCCGGGCTAAAGATCCAGTCCTGAGGATTCAGAACCTCTCAGAGATTTGGTCATTAACCCCCTTTAACCCCAGAGGTGTCACCGGTGACGCTTAAACACAACATCTTTAACATACCGTTACAATTTATGTTGAGCGTTGGTTCAACATGTGCATGTTGATCAATATAACGCAACTGCATCACATGTTAAATAGTTCATGGAGTACACTTGCATTGAGCTTTCTACCTTCATTGACCTTTAACCCCCAGGAACAATGTGGGTTCAGTGTCTTGGTTAGGCAGGCCTGGAATTGAACCTACAATCTTCTGATCATCACATCTTTGCACCACAGTCGCCTTAAAGATAGATTTAAAATGGCAAACAAAAGACTCCAAAAGGAAACAGATGGGGGGGTGTTGAGTAATGAAGAAAGAAATGAGGTCAGAGATCAAGTTAGAGATCATCAACAACAGTAGAAATGTTAATTTAAGTTCTGATGGTGAGAGTTTAGTTTGGACATTTCAGAGCGGGGAGAGTCCAAAAGCGTCAGAGGCTGCGACTGAATTAATCTCTAAATACTAAAAACCATATAGTGTGGGACTGTATAATGCCCTGGATTTTAAAGCGATTCGGACACCATGCTCACAGCTTTACTCTCGCTTTGCTAAACGCCGGATGTGACGTCAGTGATTTGAATGAAAGTTGAATCAGTCCGAACATTTCACGACGTCTGTTTGTGACTCCAATGTGTTCTGATGAAAAAATGTGGATGATTTGTTAAAAATTAACATTTAAAATTGTTTTTTTTTTTTTGCAAAAATTGTTTGACTGCAATGCATTCTGGTCTATATTTGCTAATGTTGTGAGCATCTATGCATGCTAGTTAATCGCAAAGACTTCTGGGAAATCTCTAGTGCACTCGATTTTGGAATTCAGACAGCACTACAAAATGGCAAATACACTATATGGAGCAGGGGTGTCAAACTCAATCAAAGTGAAGAGGAGCTCCAGTTATTTCAACAGGAATGGACCAAATCGGAACAGATTTACAAGTTTTTCATTAAAGTAATTCAAATTTCCAGTGGCAGTGTGTTAAAGCTGAAGCCAGCTGAACATTCGAGTCTATATTTGAACTCCAGTCTAGTCAACAAAGACTTGGAGAGAAAGAAGCGACAGATTCCTCACGAGTGCGACAGATAAGTCAGAATAAACATCTGCAGCTTGAAGGCCTTTTCTCCGCCTGCTCTTTAATTTGACTCCTCTCTTTTTCCTGGTGTTATTAAAAGCCCCCAGGGCTGTTATGACAGGAGGAGGATTTTCAGAATGCATCATTTATGAAAAGTCTTTCATAAAGCAGAGCTCTGATACTGAGGACGCCGTTGTCCCAGTTAGTCTGACCTCTATCCGTCTGACTGTCGTCCCCGACGACGCCACGCAAATATCATGTGAAGCTCCGCAGGGCCTCCGCATGCCTGGGACTGCCACTGAGCTGCCTCCCCAGAGCCCCCCCGGCCTCCCTGGGCATGACTCACAGTGTACACCCGCTACACTCCTTCTCCTCCTCCTGTCTTCATCAGCGCTCCTCCTTTATCTCTGTTCCTCCTGATGCTCCCACTGAAAAACTCTTTAATTCCCTCCGCCTTCTTTAACCACCCCCCCACCCCCCCCGCCCCCACCATCATCTTCTTCAATCTTGGCTGGCCCGTGAACTCCCCTTTCTCTGTATCCCGCGCCCCTCTCCGTCATCCTCTCACTCCTTCTCCGACCGCCTCCTCTTATCTGCTGCTTCCAGACCGGGGATTGGCTCTGGAAACAAACAACGCCGCTGGCACGGCCGCCCACCCCCCACGCCCAAACGTGGCCGCCCCAAATCCAGTGAGAAAGTAATGCAAACCCCCTCCAGATTAAAGAGAAACTGTGACGTCACGGGAGTTTCTCTGTGAACCCTTTAACCCTTCATTAGATCTGCTCAAATACTGATTGTTTTTCTTGGATCTGCCCGTAAAAACCGTCACCCACCTGGAAATTGTGTTTTCAACATATTCTTGTGGGATTTGAAGATAATAAAAGATTAAATTGCATTCCTGAGTATTTCTTTGTTCAATTTCATTGTGAATCAGATTGAAAAATGCTGTTTTTGGGACAAAAAATACACTGGATGGGCCAAAGTTTCCATTCTGATGCATCTACTTGCAGACAAGTAGATCCATGAACGTCTTTGTTTTTCTGAGCTGGAATCTGGATCCAAACTGTACAGCTGGATAGCTTTGATATTTGTGTTGCATCGGTGTAGATACCATATGTGTGTTCGATCTGCCACATCACTTTGGGGGCTTGCGACGTGATGACATGTAAGGTTGTGATTGGTCCGCACCATTGGATCACCATGACACAGGACGTGAAACACATGCAGCTTTAATATGCATTCAGTCTTACCAAGTGAAGTGCTGAGGAGGTCCAAACAAGTAGACAAAGAATCACTGAAGGGGACACAATGTTTTACAATCAACCGCAAAATCCACGACAACAAAATAATCCAATAAAGAGGAATCATTAGTAGAGAGAAATAAGGCTGGGAAGCATTAAGTGTGTGCTAAAGTGGGTCCTAGCTAGTAGGATGCTAGCTGGGCTCATAGTCGATGGAATATACATTTTTATTAGGGCAGGGAATTGATTTAAAAAAATTATCTAATTAATTGCAAGTCTGGGAAAAAATGGAATTGCGATTAACTTTTTTTTAAGTTACAGTATTTGCCGACCACTTATTATCTGTGAATAATCACAAAAATAAATCACACACAAAACTGTTCATTTAGAAGATTTATTTTTAGTTAAAGCTGTTGGCCGCCTGTTCATCTTCTGAACAAAAACAAGTGGTAAGAGGGGAACTTTCTCTCTGAACTGATACTTTATTTAAACTATTGTGAAGATCAGGACATACATCGCTTTCCTTTGCCGCTGCAGTCGAGGCTCAGTGATGCTTGTCGAGTTACCGTGACAACGAGCCAGACCATGGATCAAATAGTCTGCGTTATGTGAGAAAAAGAGCTAAAATCAGCGAGAAAAAGTAAACAACTCCTGCTCCATGAGGGGAAATTAATTTGCATTTATGAATATTAACGTTAATTTTGTTTGGTTAATCATGTGTATTAACGTACATAGCCCTCATTTTTATGAATGTTTTAAAACATGACGGATTACATTTGCACTTATTTATGTGCGACCAGCACATAAAAGATGGAAGAATTAACATTGATCTCACATAATATGTGCAGCGAAGATGCATATGCGTATTTTAAGTCAATCCGAGACTGTTCGCACGTAATTTTCTAAATACGTGCGGACAGTGTTGAGCGTCTTTCTTGGCTGAAGGAAGGCAGGCTAGAATATGCAGCTTTCACTGAAGAGAACAGCTGTTACGGAAGGAGCAGTAAATGCAAAAAAAAATCAAATATAATTATAAGGGGAAAGAACTTTAGGTTACAAAAGAAAACGTGAAATGAAAACAAACTCAAATCGCAAACGTGCATCTATTTACGTCTGCTGTATTCTACTACAAACAAAGGTGTGGTTAGTACTGTATTCTATTACATTATTTATCTGTGTGCTTCATTTGACAGGAAGACCCTTTCATTGTAACTAAACCTGGTTTACTGTGGGGCTTCTCTGCACTGGTGTTTAATGATTGGGATGGGCATATGTCGCCTTCGGAGGTCTGCTTAACACCCTGGATCCAAACAAAATTCAGTCCAACAAAGCCTGATTACAATTAAAGGAAAACTCAAAGGAAAGAACAGTCAGAGATCCTGAGATAATTGATCAAATTTGAAGCATTCTTTACAGACTTCTGTAGCATATCTTTAACAGTGGCGCTCCAGTGTTTTCAAGTTTCAACATTTTAAGTAGATGAACAACAAGCCTTTAAATATTCATGGCCTGTTTTCATCTTTTATAGCAATTTTCAACCAAATTGGAGTTTAGCTAATATTTTAGCAGCAGTCTAATGTTTTTGACTTATATTAGTCTACTGAAGAACTTTAGGCTTTTTTGGAGTAGTTCCAGTATTTTAACGAGCTAGCTTTTTTTGGCTAGTTTGGCATCTACAGAGGTTTTTCATGCTAACATGCTAATGTTTTCAGCTAATTTGTTATCTATTGAGGCTTTTTAGCCTAATTTAGAGTTTAGCTTCTATTTTAGGAACAGGCTAACATTTTTGACTAATTTAGTTTTCTGGGGAATTTGAGGCTATTTTGGAGTTAAGCTAGTATTTAAGGAACAAGCTAGCTTTTTTGGCTAGTTTCACATCTACTAAGGATTTCTGGGCTAATTTAAAGTTTAGCTCACATTTACAAACACTAAATATTTTTGAAAAATGGGCATGTATTTGGGATTTTTAATCAATTTTGATACAAACTTTTCAAATTTAGGTCAACTTTAGCGCTCTTTCCTCGTTCTTTAACCAAATAAATTTGCAGTCTTCTCATTTTTAGCAAATCCCTTTAGCAAATAAAGTAAATCGCGTCGCCATTTTCAGCAAATAACTTCAGCATCTTCAGCAACTACTTTCAGCAAAAAGTATTCACACTAGCAGCATCACAGGCAATGCAACTTTTCTAGTTTTTTAACTGTTAACACAATCAACATAATTCCAGTAGCCGCTTGAACCGCTTTTCTCCTTTAGAATCTACTGGAGTTATGTTGATCGTGTTAACAGTTGAAAAGTTATAGGACGTTAAAGATTTTGTGTTTAAGCGTCACCGGCGATGCCTCAGGAGTGAAAGGGTTGAATGTGGTCAGCTGTCAGTTTCTTCTTTGCTTTTTAACTTCTGGTTGAGATTTTTTTTTTTTTTTGTTTTGTTTGCTTCATAATATCTACAGTCTACCGGCATTTATGTGAAGAAGCATCACTTTAGTGGGACGTGTGAAACATCCCACTGAAAGCTGAGGCAGCGAACGCCTCGCGTGCTCCCAGAGGACGCCGCTCTGAGGCGAAGCTCTGATCTAGTTTTTTAGATTTCCCAGCAGCCACTGCCCTTGAACAACAATGTGAGCATGGACAAAGAGAAACTTGAACTTTACAAACAAGAACAAATTCTAGAGATAACTCAGGAGGATTTTACTTTTGATTTGTGCCTGGTATGTAAAGAAATCTACTCTTTTGTTGGATTCTAACAAATTCTGATGACACGGAACAACATTAAATAAATTGTAGCCAAAATATAGTTAATTTGTCCAAACAAAATGGGAAGCTAATAAATCTCATTGAATCTGTGTCTGTGGGGTCAGAACAAAGAAAAGCAAATGATGAAGACAGTATGATTGAGGTTTATTTCTGGGATTGAATCATCACTTCTGAGACATTTTAAAAGGATCTTGTGGTTACATTCCCACAGAAAGTGAACTTGATTTATTTACCCAGCTGTCTAGGGACGAAATGAACATTTTGAATGGTCATTAAGTTGGTGCACTTTATGGTGATTCAAGCTTTGTTTTAACAGAAACAAACAAAAGAAAAAAATAAGTTGCCTTTTTATAGCATTTTAAGAAATTGGAGCAGGACAGCAGCAGGTCAGCTGATGCAGAAACAAAGTATGAACAAATAAACAACAAAGCACAGCTCCTGTTATGGTCAGAGGCTGTCCCAACAGCAGCCCCACATGCAACCAATTTTGCCCTGAAACCTCTTTTACAGCTCCTCTAACAAGTGCTGGTTGGTTTGATTCGAGCATTTAAAGCAGGGAAGTCTTTATTTCACGATAAACCGAGCTTCCTCTGGTTTATTAGGCTTTGGATGACCAGTTTTACAAAAACCGCTGTCAAGCTGAAAGAGAAAGTCCTTTTTTGCACATCTCTCTATTGAGGTCAGGAAAGCTTATGCAACATGATCCACGCTGTCATCAGAACTAAATGTTCTCTTAGGAAAACATCTCATTTTCCAGTCAAATGCTGCTGACTTTATTAAACCTTAACTACCATCTCAACTATCAGGGTGCCGTGGAAACGGGCCGATTCCGAGTTGGAGAGGCGCTTTAGTTTGTGACGATTATAGCAGAGGGGGAACTTATCTCTACTGTGACACAAATTCACAGGGAGGAGCCCAGGGCCGGCAGCCTGCTTTATGAGCTTTATTAGGACTCAGATCTGGGAGATTCTCTGCTGAATTCGATAGATCTGGGACGTTTATGTGCATCTGAACTGTGTTACTGTCAACTTTTAAATTAGATTTATTCCAGCGTTGGCTCTGATGATAACTGGCTATTTAACCCTGTAAAGCCCACAACATCAGAGAACAAGATGTTTTTAAACCATATAATTAAAACAATTCTATATCAAGATACAGATAGTACCAGTTATGATACTTTGGGGGATTTTGGTAAGTTTTTGCTACAAAAGTGTTAGTTAAGATGCAAGACTATAGACATGAGTCTTTGGAATTAAATAACTTATTTACCAACCGTCTCACATTTGATCCACACGTTTAACATGGAGTTACTCTCATTAAAATGCTTTAAAATCAGCTAAACTTTTCCCGCCAAAGGTGTTTCATGGAGGCAGCCATTTTGAAATGAGCAGGAAAAGTACTTCTACTGCCCCTAGTGGAATGATGATGAACTACAGGACAGAAAACATGGACCAAGTTGCACACATTTAAAGGAAAGTTTGGATCATATTAATGAGATAGGGGTCTCAAAAGCCTCGTTTCCACTGAGCGGTCCGGTATTGATCCGGTATTTTGAGCGCTTCCATTGTAAAATGGACCCATTAAACAGTTCCGACCTGTAGGTCCGTTGTAGGTCCAAAGAAAAATAGAACAGGACGGTTGGGGCGTCACAGATCCTGTCAAGCTTGGCGCTGCCTTGTCCAAACCTCTGAGGGACAAATTTGTTTGTTTTGAGAAAAAAAAAAAGAAACAGTTTTTTATTAGTGGAAGTAAGGAGAAAAAGGATCCCACAGACACGGCTGCATTAAAGTCTCAGATCAAAAAGCATCTGGAAGGATTCACAGAAACGAGTTTGCTCCGGTTGGTTTCCACTTCATTTACAGCCCCCACTCAGACTTTTTTAAGGTTTGGTTGACTTTGCTTTAATGAAAGCCTCTTCTCTATTGACCCGTCTGTGTGTCACAGCACGCAGCTATAAAAGTTCAATCAAGTTGGATCTTGATACAAATGTGAAGGCTTTAGAACCCAGAGGCTGTTTGATGTGAAACAATATGTTTGGGCTTAAGGGATGGCAAATCATAACTAAAAAAATGTACTTTCTCAATTATCTATTTGCTGTGAATAATTTTCAAAGCATTTTGTTTTTTATTTGGATTTTAATGTAAAAAAAAAAGCTTATTCCGACTGCTCGACTTTCTAATGTCTTTTTCATTGACATCACAACGTTGTTGTTGTTCTAAAGCAGGCTGTAGAAATGATGTTCACATGTGTGAGCTCCTATACAAAGGTTTCTATCTATCTGTATTTTGAAGTTTTACATCAAATTTTAATGGCCACGCATTTGTCTCAAAATTATGTGAACAAACACAAACCAACTCAAGTGACAAGTCATTCAAAACCATGAACAGAAATTTGATTTACAGCAGATACATTCCAATTTCTGCCACGGCTCAAATGTTCATCATCATCTATCAGAGGAGACATTCATGTCAATGGCACAAAGGTAACCTACACCAACTGCCACGGTTGTAGAGCACTCCGTGAGCCTGTAGAGCCAAAATATTCAAGCACGTTTTTTCTATGGGCATGCTGCAAACGACAGTTCATATTGAACCCTTAAACAACACGAGAGTGAAGTAGATGCAGGCATTTAGTGTTTTTTTAACCCTCAAATCCTTGGGACTGGTCATTGTGAGGATTATGCTCTTAGGTTTTTATATTTTTTGTTTTTTTGTCACGTTCTGTTTAAAAATCCTCCACACCTGTCTCGATTTGTGTTCATGACTCCAAGTCTCTGGATTTCAGTTCTTCAATGTCTGGTCATCATCTTTGTCATCTCTATGTTTCTTTAAAAGTTTTGTCATGTCTACAAAAATGTGTTAAATTCCCACTACAACAATTTTTTTATTTTCTTTAAACATTCCCAGTGACATTTTATTTAGGACTGTGAAGTTTTTAACAAAATACCACATCCTAAATGTCTTAAAAAGCCTTTTTTCCTGTTGATCTGAAGTTTTCATTTCCAAAAATCCCTCTGTGTGGGCGTGGCTTATGGTGCTGAGCTGTGTAACCCCGCCCCTTATCCCCCCAGACAGATGCCCCCAGGCGTTTGATCCTAGGTGGATCAAACGCAGACAGAATATTTGTGACAGCTAATGGGATTTTACTTTCAAATTCTTTTTAAATACGTGAGGCCAACTTAAAATATGAGCGGGCAATGTAATCACCCGCGGCTCCGTCCAGTTAAAAAATGTCTCTCTTTCTGCAAATAATCGAATAATTATTGACGTTCTGTGATCAATAAGTCCAATCCATTTTTTCCTCAGATTTCTTGGGAAAATAATGAAAACTAACATCAGTGTGGCCTTTCACTGAATTACAATCCTTTACAGCACAGAAGTGGGACGTTATATTATCTACGGCTGCATCCGGGTTAGCTAGCTTTTGTGACGTATGAAAGTTTCAGGAATTCGAACTGAGTTTTTCTCTGGCACTTTGATTGACAACAACTTAAAAGGAGAAATACTCTGAAATACAAACACAAAATTATTTCTTATTATATTTTTTCTCTTTCAGAAGAAAAATGCCACACATACATGCTAAAAACTCAAAAAACAGGCTTTTCATTGGAGGGGGACTTTAAAGGTTTTAGTGTCAACCACCAACCCCAGTCTCCTGTGTACTGGGTCCTACACCACCAGTTCCTGGCAGCCGTAACTTTTTTGCTATCCGAAGTGTGTTGACGTTGGGAGTGGGGTCATCTGGACCCCACAAGACAGTGTGCTGAACTTTATTTTCCAATGAAATCCTGTCCACCTTTATCATGGGATGGATAACACGACAATGTGAGGCTTTGGTCATCTGGACCCCATAAGAGAGCAAAGTCAAGGACAGTTGTGATTAACCACTGAGTGTGGTGTAGGGGACACTGTACAACAGCATCAATCAAGTGTGTACAGCTTCCATTAGCCTTATGAATACTTCTCAAAACACTTACCACACACACAACAATAGTACGCTCCATTTTCATCAAGCCTCATAGGAACTGCAAGACACTGACACTGCCGTTCTCCCGTTAAGATGCATCTCCTCTTCTCTACAACCCTCCCCAGGCCGGACAACCCGAAATCCGTAGCATCCATGTGGGTCAACCTCAGTTTGGGTGCATGTGACTCAGGCTCAAGCAATGTTCTGTAAAGGTTGTTAGGGCTTCATCTAACCACACGATGTCACTGTTCTTGGCAGCAAGTATGCTAATAACAAAAACATCTTTGCATAGCGTTGACTTAGTCAATGATGCATGATAAAGCAAAGCCTCCATGTCAGAATCAGCTGGGACTTCATTGATCCAGTAAACACTTCACTACTGTTGAGCGTTGCATATCCACACAGCTGCTTTAAAGATCAAGTTACTTTTTTGATTTGTTTGTTAACTTTTACCACAGATTTCAATCCAACAAGCAACTTTAAAGATCATTTTACATCTTGTCTTTATCGCAAATGAGAAAGTAAATTTTCTTTCAATAGAGCACAATGAAGCTTCCATTGTTTGACCTTGAACATGGCAACACATGACTGCAGGCTCCATGAAGTGGCTCCATATAAATCAATAAACTTGGAGAATCCTAATGATCTGCAGCATCAAATATTCTATGTGGAAAGGATCACGACTTTTAGAGGAGTTTGGTTCAGTTCTTGAGATAACAAGGCTAAGATTATAAAAGTACAATCTAGTTGCTATGATTTCCAAACACCCCAAAACACATAAGAGTAGCAATGATTTGGGCCCCAAATTCCTAGTTCAAGGAGTTTAGGAAAGCTGCGCTCAACTTTGATCTGTTTGTGCATCTTTGACAGAGTAAATGTCAGGTTTCTAACAGGGTGTGTGCATGCCAGAGATCCTGCAGTGGATCACTCCTGGCACACACAGGAGCTATTTCTGTCCATCTGCTGGGAAGCACGGACACACAAATGGATGAAGATTGAGGGAGATGTGAGGAGGATATGAACAGATGAATGGGAGAAGAGCTAGATCGTATGAGCAGAAGATACCATCTCGCATTCAAACGTCTACACAAAAACGGTCCCGTCACTTGGCTTTGATTGCATTAAACTAAAAGGGAAGAAGGCGGAGAAGAACAGAAAATAAGAGCGTTGCCAGATTGGGCACCGAAAGCTGATATCCTCTGTGTTTCATTTCAGTCTAAAAATACCAGAAGCAGCCTGGAAGATAAAAACCAGCCTCAGAAAATGAAAAATTGACGGAGCAGGTTATGATTTAGTTGGGTTTAGGAAATAAAAAACTAAAAGATAACAAAAATGTTTAAATATATATACTTCTTTCATGCTTGTTTTTCTATTAGATGGTCTCAATTGTTTGCACAAATGTATAAAAAAGAAAATAAAAGGAAAATAATCAACAAAAAACAGCATAATCCAAGAACAATCACTAATTTGATGTGATAAAAAGTGTATTTTTGGTGTTTTAACATGTTCTGGTGGGATTCTACTGATGGTGACGGGAATATATATATATCCCTACACACATATATATATATATATATATATATATATATATATATATATATATATATATAAAACAAAACTAGAAAAGTTGCATTGCCTGCAAGGGTGCTGTTTTCTTTTTGCTGAAAATGGTGCCACAATTTACTTTAATTGGGGTTGCAAATGTAAAAGCTATTTAAAAAATGTTACACTTTCTAAAAGACTGGATATTTTGTTAAATGACTAGGAAAGAGCGCTGAAATTGACCTAAAATTGTTAAATATTTGTAGTAAAATTGCTTTAAAATCCCTAATACATGCCAATTTTGAAAAAAAAAATTAGTGTGTTGCTTAAATATGAGCAAAACTCCAAATTGGCCAAAAAAAGGAAGCTCATTGCTTAAATACTAGCTAAACTCCAAAATAGCCTTAAATTCCTCAGTAAACTTAACTATTGAAAAACGTTATTCTGTGGCTAAAATAGAAGCTAAACTCTGAATTAGCCTAAAAACCTCAGTCAATAAAAAATTTGCCAAAAACTTTAGTATGTTGCTAAAACATGAGCTAAACTCCAAATTAGCAAAAAAAAAAGCTAACACATTGCTTAAATACCAGCAAAACTCCAAAATAGCATGAAATTTCTTCATAAGCTAAATTAACCTCCCAAAAAAACTCCAGTAAATAACAAATTAACCAAAACCGTTATAATGTTGCTAAAATGTTAGCTAAACTCTTTTTTCTTTATTACTACAAAGGATGAAAACATAGCCCATGATTATCATTAAAGGCTTGTTGTTAATCTACTTCAATTTTTGACTTTTAAAGGCATTCTCAATCATTTCCTTTCTAGCATATTTTACTCAATATTTCAAAAACGATACTGTTTATGAATACCAAAAATACAAGCAGTTATGTCATGAACAAGCTGATTGTTCTGATGAAAAAGATTGCTGAAATCGCTGAAAGTGTGATTGAGTTGTTACATGCTGAAAAACGCACAGAAAGGAGCAGGAGAATCACTATAGCGTGAATGCTTACTAAGAATTCAGACTAAGATTAAAATTGCAATTCTGAGTATTTCTTTTTTCTAAATTGCTGTTTTGTGTGTTTGTGTCCATCTGTGTGGTTTAGTGACATCATTTCCTGTCGACGTGCTGCAGCTAAAACTGTTTTAAATGGAGCCAGTTCAAAAAAATCACCACAAAGTTCTTCCAGCTGTTATGTTTGCAGTCAACAGGTGTCTTGCTGCAGGTGGAATTGGTCCAGCAACCCCATGAACCTTAATGTGAGCCGATACAGGATAGATGAGGGCCAGGAGGGGTCATGGCCACCCTTAGAATTTCATCAGACACTCTAAAGGCCACAATAGTGCAAATATTTGGTCCTGTCACCGGATGGATAAATGCAAACAGAGAGGAGGACCAGCTCAAAAGTTGGCTGTTATAGAGAAAATAAGAAATTGACCGTCGACTTAGATCTTCACAGCACTTCCTGGAGCCTCCATGATCGTTCCTGACTGCTACAGAGAAGGAGGATGGATCCACAATCACAGGAAACCCATCCCACAGCCGCAGAACCTGGAGTCTCAGTTCTGTTAAACTGCTCAACACCTGCACTTTATTCTGTCATCTGCAATCAATATATCTATGAATAAATATAATTAACACCCAGAAGATAACTCAAATGAGATCAAATTAAAGATACAGGAGAGCAGCAGACTGGAATGAGAGAGGAGTGCAGGTTTGTGGGGAAAGTGTGTGTGAACTCCACGGAGGCGTGTAATGGATTCATATCATGCAGCGTCAGCAGGACCCTCTTCATTTACTGCTGCAGAACTACCCTCACAGGAGGAACTGCACATCACTGAGGCAAAAATGAGGCCGAGCCGGAGCTGCTGTTTACTTCTAGAAACATGAAGAAAAGCTCAGGTTGAAATGAACTGATACAGATCCACCAAAACCACAGAGAGGATGGAAAAATAAAAAAAAAAAACTTCGCTAAAGTTTACATTGTGTCTTTTTGTTCCATCACAAAGCGAACTTTGCATCTATTTGATGCATCTGTGTTTCCTCTTTTCTTTGTTTGTTGGTGGATGAAAAAAACGAATTTTTTATTTAGAAAATGATTGATTATATCATAAATTGAGTTTTTTTTTCCTGTAATCAGTGAAGTTAGTGAGAATTTTAAAGTGAAAAAAAAGAAATCTATAGCCAAACAGTTTGTTGTTATTACATGTGATCATTTAGATTAATATTAGAATTTAGTCACAGAAACTGCTTTCCAGTTAAAACCATTACATCAAAGAACTGGCAAAAAACATCACATTTTGGGGGGAATTAAGATGATTTTTAAGGAAATCAACAAAAAAAAATTGAAATATAGTTTTTATGCAATACAGACAATTATGGGTGTTAAAGATTTAAATATATTGTCATGAGTGTAAAGGATAAAAAGTAGCTAATTTAGCATCGGTCTCTAATTTGATTTTTAAAACAGTGCAACTGTATTATAAAAAAATAGTTAACAACACATTTTACATTCTTTCAATACAGAAAGTAGTCATTAAAAAAAAAAAAAAAAAAGAGAGGCCAATAGTTATTTTCACCATAAAATTTCCCATCGAAAGTGTTTTGAGCAGGAAAAGCCCTTCTACTGCCCCTAGTGGAATGATGAGGAACTACCGGGTAAAGAAAGTCCAATACGATGGGTTTTTGAGTATAGTTTCGATCGTGCAGATGTGATAGGGGTGTTAAAAATGCACGTATCAAATGTGATATGAATGGTTAAGTAGGTTTTAAGTCTATGAAGTCATCTAAAGTTGAAATATTGTTTTTAAAAAATCATTTGCCTTTAATTAAAAAGTGAGTGAAATTGTTTTCAGGGAAAACTCTAACAAGTTAAATGAAAATTCCTGTGATGCATCAACTGACTTTTACAATAGGTTTCTGCACTCATCAGTGCCTTTCTTGAAATAATAATTCAAGTGGATCTCTGTCCAGCAGAATTCTGAATTAGTTAAAACTTTTTTATGGACAACATGATTCATGGAAGTACATTTAAAGAGCCTATATCATCTCTTTTTAAGCCTTTCAGAATAAACTATATCCATATATGATGACACATTACCTTTGGCACACTAAAGAACACATTTTTCATGAATATGAGTTATTTTTGTAAACTCTTTTCCTACCCGGAAGTGAGACGCCCCGATCTCCGAGGCTCCGCCTTTCACTCCTTGTGGGTGCCGCCTATTTCATGTCGTCATCCTAGAGCTGGCCTTGGCAGCGTGTTAGCTATTCGTCCCCAAAAAAACTATTGAAATGATGGATGTGCATATTGTGCATTTAAAATGAAAGTGTTTCTCCTAGCTCTGCGGAGAAATTGGATATTTGTGTTAGCCACTTTGTGACATCACACTGTTGGGAGGGGCTGGTGCTCGGAGTGCAAACGCTCTGAAAAGCATTAATGGATCAAAATACAGCTTTGGGGTTGTTCATAGTGAGGAATGGGCATGATAATAAAGATAAAAAAGCTAAAAGAAAAAGTTGATTTAATATTATGTGGACCCTTTAAATAAAAAGAATTTCCTTTCTTCAACATAGGGTTTGTTTTGGACCTTTTCATGAGTTATGCTTATGGGTCGGAAGAGAAAATGGGCGGAGCTACATTACATGAAGGGCAGCCGAGAGAGGTGGAGCAGCGGCTTCAAGGTTTGATTGTTTGCTGGAGGTCAGTAAACCGTAACACTGTTAACCATTAATCACCGACTGTGTAACAAGCTGCTGTCTGAAGTAGCCAAACAGAAGCAGTCAGTCAGATCAAAGACTTATGGGTCCAGATAGCATCTTGTGTTTTGTTTTTTGCCTTACCGAATATAAAAGCGCCTCAGAAAACTATGTGAAGCACAAAAGTTTAGTAACTTTTTACTCTGCGGATCCAACCTGATTTGGAAAGAATAAGGAATAATAAATGATAAAATGCATCTTTAACCGCAAGTTATTAGAAATCTGTTTTCTATTTAGCTGCAGAAGAATAAAATGCCACTCAAAATTCTGTTTTTCATTTAAAAAATGAGTGGATATTGTCTTCATGACGGAGAGTCTTTAAAGTCCCTTTCTGATTATTCATTTTCTTTATTATTGTCTTCCATCATGATAAAAAATGCTCAAAACCACCATTTTCATCAGAGTCCGTCTTTAAGACAGACTTCCTCATCTGAAGTTCTGTGGCAGTAAAAGTGCAGGAAGCAAACTTTCAAACTGATATATTGTGGTTCTAATCAATTACTCTTTGAGAGCAGGAACCCGCCATTTCAGCTTTCATTCTACGTCTTTCTGAAGCGTCAGAGGTCTCTTTGTGTCTCACCTATTTACAGGCACGAGGCCCCGAAAAGCTTTGGTCGGATGCTCGGTGTGTGTTTGTGTGATTGTTGGAGCACAGATGCTGTGCTTGTTCTGGATTCTGAATCCACTGGAAGCTCTGTGTGAGCGTGTGTGTCTGTGTGCATGTGTGTGCTAGAGTTACACGGAGAACAATGGTCTTATTGTACCTGTGTCTGCAGCTACTGTCTGCTTTGTGTCCGTGACCCGCTTTGCCCGAAGAAGCTGCGCCTGATTGACAAAATGTTCTCAGGAGGAAGAAATAAGTCTCTGAAAGCTTGTTGCAAACCATGGAAGGAAAAATAATGCATCTCTGTGACTATTAGCTTTCATTTCAAAATCGTATGAATTGGTGAAATCCTGAGTTGGTTTGGATGTCAAACTGCGTGGAGTTGTGGGCCGCCTGCACCATCCCCCCATCCCAGCGCTGGCACTTGGCTGCTGAGAGAGGTGATACAGAGAATGATAAAAGTCTCCAGATTAACGGTGATTAGCAGAAATGTGTGAAACTGAGCTTCTCTTCCCTCAATAGTTGGGCGGGTGCAGGTCATTAGGGGGTAAGAACTAGAAAAATGAGGGTAAAGAATAGTAAGGGAGCATAAATCTCAATAGTGGTCTGGAAAAGTTGCATTACATGCAATAGTGCTAGAGTGAACGCTTTTTGATGAAAGTATTCGCTGACGATGCTGAAGCTTTTTGCTGAAAATTGTTTTACTTTAATTGCTGAAGGGGTTTGCTAAAAAAATGCAAAATCTACTTGCAAAATGTTATATTTGCTAAAAGACTGGATATTTTTGCTAAATAATTATGAAAGAGCACTGAAGTTGACCTAAATTTCTGAAAAATTTGTCTTGATATTACTTAAAAATTCCTAATACATTCCAATTTAGCAAAACATATTTATCATGTTATTTAAATATGAGTTAAACTCCATATTAGCCCAAAAAACCTTAGTGGAGGTCAAATTAGTCAAACAAGCTAGCTTCATTTCTAAAATACTAGCTAAATTCCAAAAAATTCTAAAATTTCTCACTAAACTAAATTAATTTTTAAAAAATTAGCCTGCTGCTAAAATAGAAGCTAAACTCTAAATTAGCATATAAAAACCTAATCTGACACCAAATTAGCAAAAAATATTAGCATGCTGCTAAAATATTAGCTAAGCTCCAAATTAGCATAAAAAACTCTGTAGATGCCAAATCAGCCAAAAAAGCTAGCACATTGCTTAATTACTAGCTAAACTCCAAAATAGCGTGAAATCCACTGTAAACCAAATGAGTCAATATGTTACGCCCGGCTCACACTGGACGCGGAAGCACCACGAAGGGGCGTGGAACGGAGGCCGCTTCAATTCGGCGCCCTTCTTAACCTATAGCTTCACACCAGACATGGAGCGCCGTGGATAACTCATGGCGTGCAGCGGATCGTTTTGGCATGTGGTCTATTTTATGCGCGAGCTTCTAGCGATCCGCGTCAATCCTGGCAGGAAGTTACAGCAAGATACATGAGAAAATCTGGTTAATTTTCAAAATGTAACCAATTTTTCACAATAAAACACCATGATTGATAAATGTGATCATGTTTTTGTATCGAAACAGACTATAAAGATGAAAATGAACATACAAAGGCGACATGCACACGGATCAAAGCAGTGGGAGCGAGGCGTAAAAAAAAAAAAAAAAAAAACAAGAGAGGCAAAGAGAAGTTCTTCTTACCAGAAACATGGGGTAATATTTTTAGGCTATTTGTCAGGTCTTGACAGTTCCCGCTCCTCTGCCGCCCTCTCCTGGTCCAGTTTTTGTTTTTTCTCCTTGGTTTCCGCTCGCCCTTTTTCTCCCTCTCCTCCACAGGTGTCCAGGATGCAGCAGGGAATCCTGGCACACCTGCGACTCATCACCTACACTATTTAAGACTGGTTCATTCAGCTTCTCCCTGCCAGTTCGTCTGCTAACCTCAAGTGGTATTGAGCCCACATTTGAGTTTGCCCCCCTGGCCCCTTTTTGCTTCCTGTATCTAATTTAAATCTTTTTTTCTCTGTTAGTTTTGCTTTGCCTGGATCCATCCCTGCCTGCCTGCCTGGTCTCTGCTCTGCTGCACAGTCTCCTTCCCCCACCTACCTGGACCTTCAAACCCGGACCTTAAATAAACCTCTCACCGTCCAACTCAACATCTCCTGTCTTTTTATCATGACACTATTAATTAAGCCATGATGGCAAAAACTAAAAACATCCCTACCAGAAGCATCTAACTGTTGCGGAAAAATGTGCGTCTGATGTGAACCAAGCATTAGCCTGTTGCTTAAATAGAAGCTAAATTATTCTATAAAAACCACAGTAGATATCAAATTAGCCAAAAACGTTAGCATGTTGCTAAACTATTAGCAAAGATCCAAATTAGCATAAAAAACCTCAGTAGATGCCAAATTAGCCAATAAAGCTAGCACACTGCTTCAATACTAGCAGAACAACAAAATAGCATAAAATTCCTCAGTAAACTAAATTGAGTCAAAAACGTTAGCTTTTTGCTAAAATAGAAGCTAAACTCTAAATTAGCCTAAAGAAATCTGAATAGATAACGAAAACGTTAGCATCTCTAAAATGTTAGGTAAACTCAAAATTACAACAAAAGATGAAACCAAAGACTGAATATATTTAAAAGCTTGTTGCTATCCTTTAGAAAACTTTAAACATTTGAAGCCGTTCTCATTTACTGAATATTTCAAAAACTATCAAGTTTTTGGATACCAAAAGTACTAGCAGTAATGTCCTGAACAAACTGAATGATTTCATACCAAGATTGCTGTAATTCCTGAAAGTGTGACTGAGTTTTTACATACGGAAAGGAGCAGGACAATCACTATAGAACATGTGCTTCTAAAATAACAGATGTGCTAGATGACTCTGCATCTATTGTCTAATCCAATGTTAAAAAACAGTTTTGTGCACACGCCCCACTATGGGGTTGAGAGCCCAATCCAACCCTGCAGAGCTGAATTGGAATAGAAGATGTCCATTACAAAACTTTTCTGGCCAACGCTGCCTCTTGTTGCCATGGCGACTGCTCGGAGAATGAGGAAAAACAAGACAGGAAGGGAGAGTGGAAGGGCCGGAAGACGAGCGAAGGCAGATAAGATGGGAAAAGGAGCGTTTGAAATCAGAGAACATAACCGGGCGGGGCCACGCTGGGTTTGTGCGCTCCCTTCACATGCATACCGCATCCACAGACGCTTAGCACACGAACGCGAGCGTGCAAAGCCAGACCACATGCCCTGCATGTGCAGAACAGCTGCAGAACAGCAGGAAAACATACAAACCAGTGTTCTGATTGGATCTTCACATCAAAACAACTGTCTAATTGGACGACAGACTAGCGGCGGCATCAAAAGGATGTTAGTCAACACGCTCCAATCATCACTGCTTCTGAAGTCAGATCTTAAACTTCAATCTAGCCGATGGAACTCCTGAAACTTTAAAACTAACAAGATTTTAACTGAAACGCTTCAGTTCCATCAAATAGGCCATCATTCTTCTCAATCCTCCCAGCTGTCAGCGGGCCAGAGAGAGAGGGTACAACCTGGACAGGTTCCCATCACAGGAGCTCCCCTGGCAGCCGTGATCAGGCTCTTCAACGGGCAATTTAACCCAACGTGCAGGAGCGAGGGCCCAGCCAGGACCTCTGCTGAGAGGCTGGACATCCATGCAGGTCACCCACTGGAAAAGCAACTTCAACCATCACGGATGATTGGAGCGTGTTGACAAACATCAATTGGATGCGCGCTAGTCTGTCGTCCAATTGACAGTCAGTTTTGATGTGAAGATCCAACAGAACACTGGTTTGTAGTTTTTTCCTGCTGTTCGCAGCTGTTTGCACATGAGGGCCATTGTGTCTGGCTTTGCACGCTCGCGTTCGTGTGCTAAGCGTCTGTGATGCGGTATGCATGTGAAGGGAGCGCACAACCCAGCGTGGCCCTGCCCGTTTATGTTCCTCTGATTTCAATAATTACAAGATTTCAATAAAATTGATTTTTATATTTGAATTATTGATCCTCAAAGTGAAGGATATTAAAGAAACCCAACAATCCAAGTTAGCTTAATCTGATGACACCAACAGCTGTCAGTGTAAACCCCGCCTCCACACGTCACTTAAGTATGTTAGACCCTCAGATTCCAGACAGACTGCTGTGAATTCCTCCGGTTGGTTCATTTTAACGGATCCATAAAATTGTCAACGTCTTTCCAGTTATTGAAGTTATGAGCCAACCTTGGATTACATCCCAAGATGCCTTCTATACTATGGGATCAGACGAGTCTCATAATTCAGAAATGCACAAAGTTTGTGTCACAAATTCACACACTCCGATTCACAAATCTAATTTTATGCAAACGTGCAATATGAATTCGGAAATGCACACAACAGGTTTCACAAACACACACGTTGTGCTTCACACACTCATACTAAATGTTTCACAAATGCAAAATAAGCATTTCATAAATGTGCAGTCTGTTTCTCAAAAATATTAATGTTGATTTTCACAAAAAACACAATAAATGTTTCAGAAACTCACAAAAAAATTTCAAACTCACAATATATGTTCCAAAAATCCACAATAAATGTTTCACAAACTTAAATTTTAGGTACTCTTATAATATAAACTCTCAGATCAAGTGAACTGCAGAATGTGCATGTACAACCCCCTCTAATTCATGAAAGTCTCCACATTCGTGAGAGAAATCCCAGGATGTGGATGTATCACCCCCCTTTCCTTTGTGAATCTCTCCACATTTGTGAGAGATTTCACTGCGGTGAGTTTTGAGACTCTCCTAACGTGGAACGTCAGCCGATGCCATCATTGGCCACCGAATCTGTCAATCAAAGTTAGCAGCAAATCGGGCGTGTTCGCTTTCAGCCAATCGTATGCCCCCTTAGATTTTCTCCACCGCTTCAAATTGTCTGCGGAGAGTTTGGAATCATGGCGGAACGGACACCCGACCGGAACCAGTCGAATCAATCCGTGTATCATTCGTTCATTCGTTTTTCAATTTAAAATGGGATATGAAAAAAAACGAAAAAAAAAAAAAACGTTTTTTCATTTTCCGATTCAAAAACCAAAACAAGAAAACGAAAATCGGATAACGTTTGATTTGGTTTTTCATAGTTTCGCTTCTGACACGGGGGTGTCACCCGGAAGTAGTCTGCGCAGATTCTTTTTGTGAAAACAGCTGCAGTGCTCGGACAGTAACTGTCTTTCTTTAAGGGAAATGGATCGTTTTATTAGTGTTTGTGACTGTAAAGGGAAAATCCGAGACCCAAGGACATGAAAATACATCCGTTCCAGGTAAGAATCTGTTGTATTATAGTTTTTCAGTTACATGTCTCTGACGATGTGAGTTTGCTACTTTGACAAGCTAGCTGTTGCTAACTGGGGCTGCACAGAGTCCGGTCATGGATTATTAAATCCATTATGTGATTATATGAAAAGTTGTTGGCTGTGCATTTAATGAAAAGCACTAATCAGCAGTGTCTCTTCTTTTTTGAACCATATTGTCAGAACGTTAGTGACGGAGCTCGCGACGTCCCCCAAATGTCTCGAATGTGATGCTAGCGCTAGCTAGCTAGCTAGCGCTAGCATCAGACTCCGGCGTTGCACTGGCGAAGATTATTCACAAAAAATGAGTTTTGTTTAGCTACATTAAGATAAGAAACACGAAATATGAAATACTCGTCGTGGAATATTGTACAAATAGACAACAAAATAGTTATCAGAAAAATGTATTTAAGTTTTGGCAGGAAAACACATTTGTATAACATCTGTAACGGATGATTACAATAAATACTGCGTTCTTACATTTAGTGTTATGATAAATGTGTGACTAGGAGAATTGGGCATTTTTAATTGTATTTTGTTTTCATTGCAAAATTATTTTAATGAATCTTCTATTTATTGAGGTAAAGATAACTTGTTTTTCTTCGTAGCAATCATTGTGTTTTGAATGTCATTAAAGTGCATATACAAAACTGATACTTAAAATGATTAGCTGCAATATCTTTAAAATACTGTGCTGAGTTAAAACGTGTTTTGTTTTGTTTTTCCTGCAGGTGAAGTTTCTTTAAGCAAAGTTCCAGAACAGTTTTTGCCTGAAGAACAGAGGGCAGCTCTACGAGGGAATACAACGGAGACTAAAGTAATATATATAGTAATATAATCATTAATAAACCCTTTTTACGGTGAATTCAGACAAACTGGCTAACTGCAAAGTTGACAGCTGAACACTGTTTAGCACAATTTGAAAATAAATAATAAAGGTAATCTTACCAATTTCAGCTGAAATATTTACAGTATTTATTTTATAAATGTTCTGCTTAACTGTATTTTCATTTTCTCTCTTAGATCGTTCACAAATCTAAGTACAATTTTGAATAATCCCTAATTATTGAATGTTTTATTGAAAACATTGACCTTTCATTTGAGCAGATATTCTTCTAACTGGTTTTTATTTTGGCTGATGTTTTTTTTAACTTATTTTTAGAGTATTCAAGCACTAAAGGTGATAGAAATTCATGTTGGTCACATTTGATACCTTTGCAAAGACTCACGTCTGCATTGCCCTTACGCATTTTGATCACTTCCCAGGATATTTATTTATGTTTTTTTAATGGATATTTTAGGTCATTAGGGAACCCTGGTCCTCGAGAGCCACATTCCTGCATGTTTTCTACCATACCCTGCTCTGCATGGTCTTATTGGCTGAACACACCTGACCCAGGTAATTGTCATGAGTCCCTACGCTAATTACCTGGTTCAGGTGTGTTCAGCCAATAAGAACATGCCAGAGCAGGGTATGGTAGAAAACATGCAGGAATGTGGCTCTCGAGGACCAGGGTTCCCTACCCCTGTTTTAGGTGATAAATTGTAAGAACAGGAATGGTTTGGTTCCAAAAAATGGTGAGGGCAAGTATCAAGGTACATATTTTCACTAGTCAAATTGCACAAGCTGTTGTCTAAAATCTCTGGATTCTGACAACTTTTTTGTTTTATTCAGAGGATAATGGTTTACAAGGTATAAGCATTTTTTCAAGACAAGTGCAGGGAATCATTTTCAATGACAGAGACACGCAGTCGTGCGCCTCCCTTTGGGTGCTCGTTAGGGCTGCCACGATTAGTCGACTAATCGATGACTAATCCACTATTAAAATAGTCGACGACTAATTTAATAGTCGATTAATCGTTACTTTGTATTGTATGAAGTCAGAGTGTAGTAAAGTTGAAAGTTATAGTAGCATTTTGCTAGCTTTTTGGACTACTTTGCATTCATCAAGTTTTTTTAGGCTATTTTGGAGTTTAGCTAATATTTAATATACATGCTAGCTGTTTTTTGGCTAAAGCGTTTTTTTTGTATTTTTTTAGGCTATTTTTGAATTTAACTAATATTTCAGCTACATGCTAGCTGTTTTGGTTAACGTAGGATTTTTTTTAAAGCTAATTTGGAGTTTAGTTATTCTTTCAGCAGCATGCCCGCTATTTTGGCTAACTTTGGCTCTTTTTATTTTTAGGCTAACTTGGCATTTAACTAACATTTTAGCTGGTTATCAACTTCAGCATCTTTATATCCAGTTTGCGCATGACCGATTAGTCGACTAATCGGAAAAATAATCGTGATTAGTCGACTATTAAAATAGTTTATGGCAGCCCTAGTGCTCGTTGCCATGACAACCTTAAAACACTCTCTAAAAGCAGTCCACGTTTTTAGTCTGAACATTTTTTTACTCACTACGTTCTATAAATATAAGGTTATTTTAAACCAAGTTGGATTTCTCATTTTTTAGCACATTAGTGTTTTGGCATCTGCTGGGTTTTTTAGCCATTTTGGAGTTTCAGCTGTTACATTAGCATCAGGCTGGATTTTTTGGACTATTTTGGCATTTACCAAGGTTTTTAGTCTATTTGAAGTTTGGCTCATATTTCAGCTACATGCTATCTGTTTTGGCAAATTTTGTCTTTCATGTTTTAGGCTAATTTTGATTTTTGCTAATATTTCAACTTTATGCTATCTTTAATGGCTGAATTAGACTTTTTTACCTGTTTTTTAGGCTAATTTGGCATTTAGATAATATTTTAGCTTGCAATGAGTTACAGCCTTTTTAGCTATAACTTTAAGCATCTTCAGTAATCTGTGCTAGCATCTTCAGCTACTACATTCAGGTTACAGCATCCATGCTGGCTTTATTGCAGGTAATACTACATATTCAGTTATTTAAATTCTTTTTTTTTTATTGCAGGTCCTTTGGAAGAGCCATTTTTCCTGGACCTGCTGCATAAGCCTGACTGGTTGTTGAGGAGAGGAGCCGTGATTCCTGCCTGGAGTGTCGGGCTGATGAGCTGCAAAACAACATCTAGAAGGACTGCATGAAGCACTTTGTCAAGTCCAAACACAAAGTTAATATTCAATCAAAACTGCTATTTAAAGTGTTGATATTGGACTTTTATTTAAGAGTTGTTTTTTACTTGCTCCTTGTTTTATCATTTTGAGTCTTAAAGCTTTAACAATATTGATATTTTCAAAGCAGTCCAGAAATATCTCTTCTTGCAGGTAAAAACTGAATGCTAACATGAGCATTGTAATCATTATATATGAAAATAAACAAAATGGTTTCATGGTAATGTGATATTTATTACAAACCTAACATTCAATACATCTTTCAACAGAAATAGTATACAGTTGGGGGGAGGGGGGTTACTTTGGGGGTTATTAATGCACTAAGTTAAATGTTACATTTATAATCATTATTTACTCAGCACACCTGTTTAGTAACATGTATTAGATGAAGCAATGCATCTGGAAAAGTCTGTTTATGGTTAACTACAGTATCACAAGAGTCATTGTCAGGGAGAGTCTGTCCACTTTCTGCTCAGCATCATCTGTAGAGAACAGGTCCTCTCCAGATGAAGAGACCTCGGTGATGGACCCAGCTCTGCTCAAACATGCTCCCAGCTTCCCCAGCACTGGACACCAGCTCCACTGAAATTCCTGAAAGAAAACCACCAGCAGCTATTGGTCTTTTATTCAGGAATATACTCAGCAAATAAGGAGAAAACAGGTTATATCAGAAATGCATTATGGAGGGATCAAAACGCTGCAGAAGATCTTTTCTCATCAGTTAAAAGTTGTCTATATTTACTTTCTCATATAATCCTTGTAACAGATCAAAAATCGACAATTCCAGCGTGTCTGACGTTAAAGTCAAACTTATTACTGTTGTAATGTTTTCTACAACAGTAAGCTGTGAGCAGTGAGCTGCTGTCAGCTCAGCTGTGGTTCTAACATCACTCTTTGTTTTTTTATCATAACTGTCTGATCTGGAGGAAAACACAGGAAAAAACATGATCTAATTAACTAAAAGCTGTAACCAACAATATGACAATGTCTATTTCCATGTAATATTCTAAAACATTCTTGCCTACAGATGATTTTGTTTACTTAGCCACTCTTATTTTGAAAGCTGAAAAAATGTGGCTCTAAAATGCTTTCAACAAATGAAATAATTTTGCAATGAAAACAAAATACAATTAAAAATGCCCAATTCTCCTAGTCACACATTTATCATAACACTAAATGTAAGAACGCAGTATTTATTGTAATCATCCGTTACAGATGTTATACAAATGTGTTTTCCTGCCAAAACTTAAATACATTTTTCTGATAACTATTTGTTGTCTAGTTGTACAATATTCCACGACGAGTATTTCATATTTCGTGTTTCTTATCTTAATGTAGCTAAACAAAACTCATTTTTTGTGAATAATCTTCGCCAGTGCAACGCCGGAGTCTGATGCTAGCGCTAGCTAGCTAGCTAGCGCTAGCATCACATTCGAGACATTTGGGGGACGTCGCGAGCTCCGTCACTAACGTTCTGACAATATGGTTCAAAAAAGAAGAGACACTGCTGATTAGTGCTTTTCATTAAATGCACAGCCAACAACTTTTCATATAATCACATAATGGATTTAATAATCCATGACCGGACTCTGTGCAGCCCCAGTTAGCAACAGCTAGCTTGTCAAAGTAGCAAACTCACATCGTCAAGACATGTAACTGAAAAACTATAATACAACAGATTCTTACCTGGAACGGATGTATTTTCATGTCCTTGGGTCTCGGATTTTCCCTTTACAGTCACAAACACTAATAAAACGATCCATTTCCCTTAAAGAAAGACAGTTACTGTCCGAGCACTGCAGCTGTTTTCACAAAAAGAATCTGCGCAGACTACTTCCGGGTGACACCCCCGTGTCAGAAGCGAAACTATGAAAAACCAAATCAAACGTTATCCGATTTTCGTTTTCTTGTTTTGGTTTTTGAATCGGAAAATGAAAAAAAACGTTTTTTTTTTTTTTCGTTTTTTTTCATATCCCATTTTAAAATTGAAAAACGAAATGAACGAATGATACACGGATTGATTCGACTGGTTCCGGTCGGGTGTCCGTTCCGCCATGATTCCAAACTCTCCGCAGACAATTTGAAGCGGTGGAGAAAATCTAAGGGGGCATACGATTGGCTGAAAGCGAACACGCCCGATTTGCTGCTAACTTTGATTGACAGATTCGGTGGCCAATGATGCATCGGCTGACGTTCCACGTTAGGAGAGTCTCAAAACTCACCGCAGTGAAATCTCTCACAAATGTGGAGAGATTCACAAAGGAAAGGGGGGTGATACATCCACATCCTGGGATTTCTCTCACGAATGTGGAGACTTTCATGAATTAGAGGGGTTGTACATGCACATTCTGCAGTTCACTTGATCTGAGAGTTTATATTATAAGAGTACCTAAAATTTAAGTTTGTGAACATTTATTGTGGATTTTTGGAACATATATTGTGAGTTTGAAATTTTTTGTGAGTTTCTGAAACATTTATTGTGTTTTTTGTGAAATCAACATTGAATATTTTTGAAGAAACAGACTGCACATTTATGAAATGCTTATTTTGCATTTGTGAAACATTAGTATGAGTGTGTGAAGCACAACGTGTGTGTTTGTGAAACCTGTTGTGTGCATTTCCGAATTCATATTGCACGTTGCACTTTAAAATTAGATTTGTGTCGGAGTGTGTGAATTTGACACAAACTTTGTGCATTTCTGAATTATGAGACTCGTCTGATCCCATACTATACACACACACATTTACAGTGTACATTCAAAGAGCAGCATGTGTGTATAGTCTATGCATAAAGATATTTGTAGTTTAAAAGAGCCGCATGGTCACATAAATGTTTGTTCTTGGTGACTCATCAGGATTGAAATCCATTCATTACCAGAAACTGTTGAATTCATTTTGGGGTCACAGGGCTGCTGGAGCCACCTATCGTCAGAGGAAAGTATATATAGAACTGGACAGAGCGGATGAATTGATTATTGATCTGTTAAGCCTAAATCGATTCAAATCAATGAATCGATTTCATCACCCCAGCCCTAGTTTTTAACCAGGAGTGAATATAAGAAACATCTGAAGTACGAGGGAGGGGTTCTGACTACACTAAGAAAATAAAAACATCTAAAAAGGATGTTTTAAGATGATTTCTAAAGCAAAGCGATGCGTTTTAATTTAATTCACATCCTGATTTGTGGTTAACGTTCCCATTCACTGACCTAAATTTGATCCAGGACATCTTTATCCCAAACTTCCACCAGTGTGACTCAGACATAAACAGCTGGTCCTGAACAGTGCAGGTGAAGTTTTACAGATTCCTTGTTTTTCTTCAAGATAATAGATTAAATATGTATATAAACAAACAAACAAGAACGAATGTCAAATCCATTCATATTTTAGTTTAAAAAGGTTCATCCACTGTTGTTTTTCCACATCACACTGTGTGGTCACATGACTTTGACAAATGTAAAGTGTTTCCACACATTGGACTGGAATGATGGTTGATCAGTTTTTGCTGCATCACGTGTGTTTTCTGCTAGGATGTTCGTTTTTAAATTATAATAAAATAAACCTACAGTACCTCAATCCAAATGGTATTTACCAAAACCGATTATCATTGTGTTTTTGTTAATGGTAAAGATGGATTCAATTAACAACTTGCCTCAAACAGATCGATCTGGCTGAATAAATCAATTGATCAATTCTTTGATTAATCCTTACAGTTAAGTTCCTGTGAGCAACAAATGATGTTTTTAGTTAGAATATTAGATCAATACAGAGAGAGTAAAAGGCTTGTAGTGATCTTGGCAAATTAAATGTCTGCAGTGAAGTAACTCCACCTCCCTTCTGGATGAAACTGGAACGCTCATGGTGATTAATCACTGCTGGCTTTGAGATGATGCTATCTGGTATCAACCTCCACATTGAAACCACAAGGCTTTTATTGTGGAGGTCCAGTCTGTGTGGAAGCCTGCATGTAAATGTTGATGTCCCAGCGTGAAGTCTGACAGCGCATCAACGGACATCTGAAAGAGACAGAACTTTCCTTCTATTTTTTCCCTTTTGTTCCGTTGAGTGAACTTTCTTCTTCCTCCAGAGGACTCCTCTTTCAATGAGGGGGGGGTCCGACAGTCACTCATTATACAGGAGTTTTCACAGCTGCTTCTCAAGACATGAACCCCACTGATCACTTCCAACTATTTCCGCAGATCTCAGACGTCCTTCCTGGAAAATAAATCCGACCCAGATATTTAGCTGTGAAATCAAGCCTCCTCACAGAAACTCACAAACTAAGAAGAAAGTCCCAGCTTACGGCTGAAACTGAAAGGTTTTCAGTATTTCGGTCATTTAAGCCTCAGTCACAGCTGGCCTTACAGGTAGACACGGGCTGTCTGGGGGCAAAATGAAGGTCAACCCTGTCCGGGGCACACAGATGTCCCATACAAAATAATAATGTTGTTTAGTATTTGGTGAGACTGCAGACCAGGGTTCCCAGTTTATCATGGAGCCATTGAAGGCAGAGTCTGGTTGAGGCTGAGTCGTAGGGGGTTCCATTTGTGCCAAAAATATCACTTTGCTCCTTTGTCGATGTATCTTGAACAAGTTTATTGAAGATTTATTCATGTCTATGAACTACTAATCAATATTTTCTGCATGTCCTGTGAAACGACAGATGCTAACAACGTTAGCAACTGTTGCTAAGGACTTTTCTGACGACCAGTACCAAGAACAATAGCAAATGTAAAGTTTTAAGCATAAAGCTGAAACATCAAAGTAAATACTTTGTGGAAGAGTGGACATGCAGAAGATGTTGCTTAGTAGACAAAGAATTTTCATATTAAATATCAACTTGGGTCCTCAAATGGCCCGTTTGCCGTTCATGCATATTTTTTTCTACTTCTGATGCTGCGTGGGACAAGCCCTAGAGAACACTTAGGCAACTTAGGCAAGTGTAAGTAAGGTGAGACGCAGGAGTGTCCTATGGATTTTTTTTTTACACCCAACCTGTAACATGTCACATACATCAGTACACATTTATTAATAGTGTTACAACTTATTACCCTTACACAAACCACACAATCATATGCATATCATATTTTCATGACGTCCCTAAAGGTGGTCCTACGAGACATATAAACCCTGATGCCACCACTCTATCCACAACCCTGGACCACTCAAAAACCTCGTTATCTTTACATTTTTATCCACCACGTCGAGTCCTGATGTCTGGAGATCAAATGCTTTAAACGCTTCCCAGGACTCAGCTTGTTACTCGGAGACAGAACCGTTTCAGCTGCAGCTCCCAATTTCTGGATCGCTCTCCTCCTCTCTGCAAAGTCTGCCAGTCCCCTCAGTGATTTTAAGTCACTGTTAAAAACTCTTTCTTTTACTCAGGCTTTTAATACCAGCAAGCAGATTTAGTGGGTTGTTAACTTTTTACTGTTTTGTTTCTACTCTTCAATTGCTTATATTGTTATTCTATGTTTTATTTACTTACTGTAGTGTATAGTGATTTTATTTGACTTTCTGTTCAGTACTTTGCCTGTTTTTATAAATATACAAATAATAATTTGATTGATTGTTTGATCGACCAGCCGGCAGTTGCTAGTTGATTGGTTGATTGATTGATTGATTGATTGATTGAAAAGCCCACAGCACCTGTACGTGTCAACTCCTGTGCAGGCGCGTGCGACTCCGGCTTAAATGTCAATCAAATATTGCTTGTCTGTCCAACACTTCTTTCACTCTCTTCTTTTGTTCTCAACATGTTGTGATGTGTTTTGGGTCTCCTCTTGGTCTGTCGGTCAAGAACACCAAAAACACCATTTTCACTGCAGTGGGTCTTCAGGGTTCTGTAAGGGAGTTTTCGCTCCGTCCTGTTCGAGAGTTTTTTCCTCAGATGTGAACTCGAGTCCACTTAACTCTTATACACTGGAGCTGTCACCAGTAACAGCAGAATCACTCGCGCTCTTTGAACTACCACAACTATTTGACAACTTAAGACTCCCCACATATTTTTAAGTGCAGAAAAGCAGCTTTGCACTGATCGCCACAACTTTCAGTTGCAACTTTACCATGCACATTCACTGGCCTCTGTCAAGCAGATGCTCCATCAGCAAAGGAACCGGCTAGAGCGCGAGATGCGCAAAAACGAGGAAAGGACCACGAAAGGCAAGCAAAACGCAAAGGGCATGCAAATCACTGAGGGCACGCAAAACGCAGACGTGCACAGGTGCGTGTAGACGCACAAGTGAGCAAAACGACATACAGAGACGCACAGGAATGTGCAGCCACTAACTCTCCACTGCTCTTCCTTCCTGCACATCCTGATAAATCAATGTTTAAGAAAGTTCAGGCCACTCCCACATGAGGGATCCCTGATCCCTTTTTTAAGTTCTACTTGGATCCGGCTTCATTATGTTTATAATCTCTTGCGATGAGCAGACTAAAGGCTCCCTGAGCCGTTTCAGTTTTTACCTTTTTGCACGACTCTGATCCCACACAACATGTAGAAACATTTTAGTATCTCCATTAACATTAAGGCCAACTCCCTTTCTTTGGACGTGATCAGTAGTAGTAGTAATTTTGGATGAAGTTAATAAATGTGAAAAATTACAGGTTTCTGATTACCTCACAAAAAACTACCTTCTCATCCCGGACGAGCCCCCAAATTTTCCGAACACTTTACTACTGCACGGTGAAGCATATCAGCGGAAAGATGCTTTTCTTGGCTTCAGAATCTGTTGAAGAACAGTTGAAGAATTAAGGTAAATCTAAGAACGTTAACACTGTACCTAAACGTTATGTAAACAGACTGACGCGGTTCACTTAAGTGTAAAAACTGACTGAAGTGATAAATGATGTCAGATTTGGATGATAAACATCTCACAACCAGAATCTGAAGGCCTCTGTGTGCTAAGGGTTACAGCCTCAGAGCCTAGGGGAGGGGCTAGTTCTCTTCTTCTTCTTCTTCTTTTCATTCCTTGATCAGAGCTCATCACTGCCCCCTAGTGAGCAGCTGCTGGAACTGTCTGGTCTGCATCCATCTCAGCTAAAACTAGGTCTTCTTGTGAAAACTAACCTAACACAGACATTTATTCCCATAAACCGAACCTTCAAATTACACTGTTGTAAAGTGAAAGCAGCCATATTGATTTGAAGTCAAAATTCTGAAGTTGTTGTAAAAAGGTTTTAACTCCAAAAAGTGCCAAATTTTATCATGTAAAGGAAAACTCAACATCTTTTCTCACATACTTTAAATTCATATGAGCTTCCCTTATTTTAAAACTAAGTTTTTAGTTACAATAAAGGGGAGAATTTAAAAAAAAATGAAAGACATTGAGCTGAAGTCTCATTCTGATCTATGTTAAATATGTCTACACTTCTTTGCACATTAAGTACAGAACTCCTGCACAGAAATAGGGATCTGCTGAACTTCAGCAAATCTGCAGCCAGCGTCAACCATCTGCTCAGGCCTGCCTCACACATGCATGTTCACATGCACACACTCAACATCTGTGCTGCTGGCCGCCGCGCTCCGGTCTCTGACCGCCGCCCTGCAGGGGGACAAACAGGCAGATCTCATCCTGCAGCAGATGCTCCAGAACAGTTACCAGCCAAACAAATGTGAAAGTGGGACACCGCAAAGTCGATCTTCCACGCCAACAACCCAAGATTCTCAGAGTTTAAGGGTTTCTTCGATTCAACTCACAAATGATGCAGATCTGGAGCTGCAGATTCCAACAAGAGGAAGCTGTGATCCTTAACTGACAAAAGTGATTCATGTTTATGACTAAAACGATTCTGTAAAATGATCAAAACTTTCAATAAAAATATAAGTGGAGCATGAAAGGTTCTGGAACTAAAACAACATTAAGGATCATGACTTTTCATGCAGATTCTTTTAGAGGATTTGAGCTTCTAAATGGAGGAGGTCGACCGCGATGTTAAAGAGTGACTGACAAGTCCGAGTCCACTTTGAAAAGTCAAAGCTTTGCCTTCAAGATGTTCAGAGTTCAGGTTAAGACCTAAATGTATCACTTATATCTTAAAACTTGGGTCAAAAAAGGAAAAAACATTAAACAAAACATTTTATATCATAAAAAAAATCATAACTTTTTGTTTTTGTTTACCAATATTTTTTTTTTCTTGGTTTATTTTTAACTGTTTGCTTTTTTATGTTGTGAAGATTTCTTCTTTTTCTTTTTAACATGTTTTGAAAAATGGCGCCGGTGAGGTCAGCTGCCGTCACGACTCTTCTGACCATTTTTACTTTTAGTTGTAACCTAGATTTCCTCAACAGATTTGACTACATATTGTACTCTGTTTGTATATGTATGTAGAAAAAAATGTATTTAAATATCTGTTTCAAACATCTCAGTTATTGTTATAAATAAATACTTTTGACTTTCTTGTTGCTGTGAGTCTTTTTAGCTCCTCTTTGGGTTTGTCAAAAAGTCTGAAACAAAACTATGATTTTGTTTTGGTGATTAAAACATTTTTATAGGATATTGTTACTTTTTGAAAATGTTAAATTTTCTATATCATTGTAGTGATATTTAACCCTGGAAAACCCCAGGACCTTTTTCTTCAGGACTTTTAAAGTTTAACCTTTTTTTATCGCTTGTTTTAGGATGCAGCAAATAACAGATGTAAAAAATATACAAAACAATATTTATATAAATAAATTAAAACAAATAAAGGGATACAAATTTGTCCCAGTGGGTTTTCCAGCTCTAAAATACTTTGGACAGTTTTTCTCTTCAAAATGATTTAATTAAAATATTATTTGCTATATTTTATAAGTTAAATTTGATTTTGTACAATTATTTTCTTGTCTTTAGTGTTCTCTTTTTTGTGTTTTTAAGTTTATTGTTCAAATGGAAGTTATGTTTACCAAGCAGTAGTTTTTTTTTTTTTTTTAAAAAAAAGATAATAAAAGAACCAGATTTAGTTGCCGGGCAACCAAGAAGGTCTGTCCCACTGTGATGGAAATGATGTTTTTGGAGTTTTTATAATGTTCTTGTGCCATTTTTCTAATGATGGAGGACACACTGTAAAGAAAGTTCAGCTTAAACTTGTGTTTCTGATTTTTAAAAAATTCTTTATTGTGAATCAAGAGCAGACATTTTTATTTATGACGTAGAAAAGTTTTTTGATCCGAAATCTCAGCAATGAGAAGTGGGGGCGGTCTTACTCTGCACAACTCAGATAATAAACTTCTGCTGCTCTGCAGAAACTATGTCCTAAAAGAATATACCGCTTATTTTGGCGTAAATAATTGACCACTGGCAACATTTTGAAAGTTGATCAAAAGATGACTAGAGAGGGACTTTCACATCTGTACATGGGGAGGATTTTTTTCCCCTAAAGTTACTCACTTTATTTTAAAGTTTGAAATTATCCTAGAGCCGTGGGTGTCAAACCTGCAGCTTTAATGGGTTTCTTCATAACAGCCTCACATTTTCAATTCTGCAGTATTTTTTCCTTTGGAAATATTGATTAAGGTTTTCCAGCCCTTTTTCTTTTACTGCTTTACAGCCAGTTTCCTTTCAGGTCGGCACTCTTCTGCACCGACTGTCGCAACACGGACGACACAGAACTTTCCCAGAGTCCCGAGGGTGTGTCGGCGCCGCCTCAGAGCCAGCACCCAAATTGTGTGGCTGCCCCGGTTCCCGTGGCTGCAGCAGCAGAATGCCAGTGTTCATTCAGGATCCGGGTTTAGTGGATTCACTGTGAGCGTCTGGAATATTCTGACAGCTTCTGCTGCAGAGAAACACTGAGACCTTGTAGCTCCAAGAACCCGAGTCAGGGCTTTAAGAGGCCTGGTTTCCTGCCCTCAGTGCCTGAACAAACATGAATGTGCAGCTGCTGGAGCTGTGTTTTAATGGAGGTCATGGGATTGAAGGTTTACTGGGGTCTCAGGTGAGGCCAGCAAACAGTCCTCTCCGGATCTTTGATTTTGGGAGAAAAACACAATCATTCTTTCAAAAGTGAAACTGCTGCCTGCAGGAGAGCATCACTGGCCTTATGTTTGCTTTACAACCTCTGTTTCCATAGCAACAACACACATGTGCCCGTCTGTTAATTGGCTTTGCATGTTTCAAGTCCTCACACCCCGCTGCAGCTTTGCAGATGACATGCAGAGCTCCTGGATTATTTATGGCTTCTACCCCCGCCACTTCTCTCGTTTGTGAAAGTTCACTCTGGGCCAGCAGGGACTGAGAGGAAAGCCCGGTTCTGACGGACAGCTGTCGGGATCCACTGTGATTGTGTCTAGAAGCAGCAGATTTCTGATTCGCCCACATCTGCTGGGAACTGACAATCCCAGTGCGTCAGTGAATGCAGCGTCGTGATTTTTTTATCTTATTTCTATGCAGAAACTTTTTTGGGGCGTACCTCAGAGACAAATTCTCAAATCAAGATAACAGACACAAAATTCTTCGGTTTACAGTTTTAAATATTGATCTTATTTAGGCGTTTGTGAGCATTTTGATCAAAACATAAATGTGACGCCGCCCTGTCCAACATGCTGCACAAGCCCCGCCCCTGAGACGGCCTTTGGAGGTGTGCCTTCAAAGAACAGTTACGTTAAGAGAGAGTTTTCCCCCAAAAAAGTCCAGCTGTTCTTCAGTTTTCATCTGTCAGGAGGCAGAGGAGTACCAGGTTACTCTGTCAGGGAGCGGTGGAGCTTTAGCATGTTTGCTCTTTAGCTAACGACAGACAGAAGGCGAACCGGGAGGAACCTTCTGCTTTGGGGGTGGTTGAAATAAACACCTAACAAATATCGGAAATATCAGTTTTGGCAAATATCAGCTTTCAGTTGCAGGGAAAATATCGGTTATCGGTATCGGACGGTAAAAAGGATATCAGCCCATCCCTATGCACAACCACACCTAAAGCCTGGTTTCTACTGGGCAGTTTCCACTTCGATCCGGTATTTCGAGTGTCTCCATTGTAAAATAAAACCATAAACAGTTCCGAACAGATGTAGAACGGAACGATTGGGGCGGAGTCGCTGTTGCCACTCGCTGATTGGCAGAAAGTGATGACACCATTAGGAAGCACCAGTATAGCGCTAAGATAGCAATTCCGTTTTCCTCTTAACGGCGGTATTCTTCTTTCAAACAACATTAAATTCTGTCCCGTAACAGACCGCTCAGTGGAAACGACAATTTAGATTCACCAATGACCCTAGTACACAATGAAAACCTGCACACGTACGAGGAAAATCCAGCAAACTCCACGCAGAAAGATCCCTGCATGTGTGACAGTCTGTGACGCCGTGCACGAGTCACATCAAGATATGAATCCGATAAAAGTCTAATTCAAAAGTTTCAACGTGAATCCCCAAAAATGTTTGAAGCGACCAATCAGAGAGCTGCAGTGAGAATTAAGAGTAAGAAACAATGAACATTATTTGCTGAGGAAACAGTCTTTCAGTCGTTTCCCACAATGCTTTGAGCTTGTCAGGACAGTCTTTCTGGTGTGGTGTGGCGTTTCTCATCAGGATTAGCTGTTGCTCGATTAGCTGTTTCCTACTGTTGCGTCCGACCCGCCATGTTGGATCGGAGCTCTGACAGCTTTTTTCAATCCTTCTTTTTACAAATGTTTCTCCAGAGGACCGCTCTGACCGGGTGAGTTCTTGAAGGGCCCGTGCCACTCTGTGCCAGTCAGCTGACAGGAAAGGGGCGGGACTAAGCGGATAAGCCCCAGCAGTTGGAAGTTCCAATCGGCGCCACCCTTCACCGTCGTTTGTGGGTGGTCTTTTACATCAGTGCTCCGGGAACCCCCACCCCCACCCCCACCACCTATTGCTAATGATCTGAGCAGAGCCTGCATGTGATGAGGCATAGAACACCTGTATTTTTAGCTTCTCTCCTCATTATCACCTGCTTCTTCACTCCAACACTCGCTTTCACACCTGTGCTACTTTCTTCCGCTTCTCCTCCTTTTTACTCCCCGTTTCTCCACCTCTCTCCTCCCTCTTCCTTTCCTGTTCTTTTCCTCCCTCCGTCTTCACCTCCCAGGACTTCCCTTCCCTCTCGCTCCTCTTCCTCCACCTCCTCCCTCGTCCCCCCTGCCTCTCCTTGAACTCGCCACTGACCCATAAAACGGCACGGATGTTATTTTTAGTGCCGCCGTTGGCGCAGGAGTAAACGCGCGCGAGACGGAGACCTGCAACCAGGGAAAAAGTGAAGCTGCACCTCCTTTTCATCCCCTCCTTCCGTCTTTCATCCTTCCCTTCCTCCATCTGTCCCACACACTCAGCTCTATGCACATCCCGCTCCCTCTTTCTTCCTCCTTTCCCTCAAAGCAAAAACATCCATCCACCTCTCTCTCTCTCTCTCTCCGCCTGTTCTGTAATTCAATCGTGGAGCTGATGGAAAATCCCAGGAGTCAGTCTGAAAATGTTCTCCTGTTTAGGCGTTGATTTCCAGAAAAGCTGCAGATCAACAAACTTCTGAACGACCTGTTTTTCTCATTTTGTGAGTCTTTGTTGATGGACTTTGCCTTCAGCAAATACGTCAGTAAAACTCTTCAGTCACATTCAGGAATGAATCAAATGAAGGAATGACAGGTTCCACCCAGCATCTTCCAGATGGAGCAGGAGTGCGTTATAAAACATTTAAATGATGCCCTTCACTGTGCTTTATCAGGGATGCAAAAACAGAACAAATAAAGGCAGAAAAACGGAATTCCATCAAACTTAATAATAAATGTGGATAAAAAAAAAAGCCCAGAATAAATAAAAGAAATGAGAAGTTATCAAATGAATTGATAAAAAAAATCATATTTATAGATAGAAGCTAATTAAATCCATAAATGCTGCATTTTTCATTAATGTTTCACAGAAATAGTTAAAGAAATGTGTTAAATGGAGTTTAAATCTGAAATTATTTAAGTAAATCAAAGCAAATGTTCAGTAAAACTTTGTCAAAATAAAACAATGAATTGAATAAAATTTTTCCTAAATGATAAAGGTCACAAACCGGGTGAAGGTTTGAAAAAATTTAACATTTACAACACTTCTAACTGCTCTAGAGATATTTCTACAAGAAAAAAAATAATTAAAAAAAACTCTTCGATCACCTCATTTTATCCAGATTTTCACTTAACTTGCTTCATTTGGTGCCATAATTGTAAACAATTGTTTTTGTTTTCGGGTTTCATGTTTTTTTTTTTTTAAATAAAGAAAATAAACTTTTGGAGTTCAGATCAAAAAATTTGTCTTAACAGAGTCTTAATTGCACTAAAACCTTAAATTTGTGAGTAAAAATCCAAAATTCAAAGATTTGACAAAAATAAAATAATTTAGTTCAGGGTTTTTTTTCTTCTTGAATTAAAACTCTCCTGTTCTGTAGCTGCAAAAAGCCCACATTATCAGCCCTCCACCGCCGTGCTTCAAAGCAGTTATTCTTGAGGTGATCTTTCTTTTATCCAGCAGTTCTGTTTACTGCTCCTGATTTTGGTTTTCAGAATCTTCTTTCTATGAAGTCGTAGCTCTCGTTCATCTGTCTTTTTCTTGGAACAAATTTCCACACGTTTCTTGCTGGGAAACCTCGTTTCCCTCTTCTGTGTGAGACTGAGGAGTTTGAGTGATGGATGTTTGGTTGGAATCAAACATTTCTAGAAATATTCTCGAGCCCGTTGCTGTTGTTTAGGGTTAATGTGGTTAGGCAGAGGCAGAAGGCTGCATTTGGCCCTGATCTCAGTCATGTGGTCACGCTGTCACAGCAGTCTGGAACATTTCCAAAATCTTTGAGAACTGCAGCCAACAAGCCTTTAGATCAGGGGTCTGCAACCTGAGGATCACATGTGGCTCTTTTACCTCTCCATTATGGCTCTCTGGTTACATAAAAATAAAGTTTTTCATCTTAACTTGTGAAAAAAATAAGTAGTAAAGTGAAAAAAGTGAACTCAAACTTTATTATATCCATTCACAAATAGTTAAAGAACATCATGTATTAATCCATGAGGCTCCTGACAATGACACAACCCATAATGTTCCAATAATCCATAAATCGGTTCATTGTTTAAAAGTCAAGCTACAACATTTAAAAAAAAATCAATCTGAGATCAGTAAACTCAACCATAATTTATATTCAAAGGTTATTAGCCAGATTTATTATTTTTGGACAAATTGAAGTATTTTAGGAGCCCTCTTATGGTTCTGGAAGAGCTACTGAATTATCAAGGATTTAATTTTGGTTTGTTAGAAGTATGCATTTCTGGCAGAGATGCACCACAAACAGAAAAATAACTCACTGTTGACATTATATTATTCTATATTTGCCGCATTGAGATGATCCTTGGTGACACAAGAAGTCTTTTATTTTGAAAGGAAGTCATAGGAACCTTTGTCAAAAGTTATAAACTATTTTATTTTGAAAAAAAGTCTATTTTTATTCAAGTTTTTTATGCTTAAAATAGTTTATTTATATGTGTCATAATAGGAACAATAACATAAATACAAAGACTTTGTGGTTCTTGCTGGGTTGGCTCTTCAGGTGTTGAAGGTCGCAGACCCCTGCACTAGAAGAAGAGCAGTCTTGATGCTCCAACACTGAACTACTTTTTTAGATAAAATCCTTCAAAAATTGTTTCCTGAAAGCAAAAACTTTCTCCTGATCAACATCTGATCCCTCACCCATCAAAGTCACCAAAAGGCGTCACGGCCGCAACTTCTGATACAGACTAGAACTTTAACAGTCACATTCAAACTAAAATATTATCAACAATTCAGCATCTAAACACTTCTCCAGAATCAGAGGTTTGCTGAGTAAGCATTCTCACTATAGTGATTCTTCTGCTCTTTTTCGTACTATTTTTACACGTAAAAGCTCAATCACGCTATCAGAGATTTCATCAATCTTGGTATCAAAACATTCTGCTTGTATTTTTGGTATTATAGACTTTATAGTTTTTGAAATATTGAGCAACATATAGGAACTAAATGAGAAAGTCCTCAAATTTCTAAATTTTAAGTAGATCAGCAACAAATCTTTAAACATATTCATGGTCTATTTTTCATCTTTTATAGTCATTTTCAAAAAAACTGGAGATTAGCTCATATTTAAGCAACAAGCTAGCTTTTTTGGCTAATTTATTATCTAATGGGGTTTTTATGCTAATCTAGAGTTTATATTAGCAACACCCTAAATATTTTTTTTACAAAACTGGCTGCATTAGGGATTTTTAAGCAATTTTACTACAAAATTTTCAGAATTTAGGTCAACTTCAGTGCTTCACATAGTTAATGGAATTTCCAGTCTTTGGGAAAATGTAAAATTTTACAGATAGCTGGCGTTCAGGTCTCTCTATGACTTACCACCAAACTACATCTGACATGTTGGTCTCACATTAACCAGCTGAACCTTCTGCTGGTCGCATCACTCTGGACTAAACACCCTGAAGGTTCAGGTTCACGCAGGGAGTTATATCTGGGAGATGTTATCTCAGCTGAGAAGTCAAAACGAAGAACAGCAGAACGGAGAGCAGAAGCACAGCAGGAACAGGAAGTGATGAGTGACCACGTATGAAAAGATCAGGATCAGGATATCTGAAATTATTGAAAGAGCTAAAACTCTCTACCAATCCGAATGTAGTGAAAGATGATTGGCTGTGGGGAGCCCTGATAGGATATGATGACAGGAAAAGAAAAACTGAGAAGAACCGAGATATAACAAGAACACGAAGGATTTTTGTCAGTATAGATGACATTCCGCATTCCATATTGTTCACGTGAGGTTTGCTCTAAAAAGTTGCTCTGAAGGCAAATCTGATCAGATAAAGGCGACATTTTTTACCTTCCTCTGCTCAACAAACATGTCAGTCCTGAGATCAGGGCTGATGTTTACGACATCGACTCCTGAACATGATCAGAGGGAGAGAGCTTGATCTTTCCTCTTTCTGAAAGGATGAGAAGACGATGGACCCACTTTTTTGCAATGATTCCTCCTTCATCTTGTCTGTTTATCTGAGCTTGTCTCACTATGTGGCAGCAGGGTCAGGTACCGCTGGCCTCTAACCTCCTTTCTCCCCGTGACTGCAGCAGCAGACAGGCTGCTCCTTTGGCGTGAACGCAGTCATCTGCTCCACTCCCACAGTCGGCCTCGCATGTAAACTTGCAGACAGTGGGGTGAGGAGAAGAGTGTGTGGGGGGGGGGGGGGGGGAACTCAAGGACTCGGGCCGTTAGCATCTCCCTCCGAGCTGAAGCAGAAAGACTGAGGCGGGCGGCGATGGGAGCATCTGTGCCGCATGGCGGCGAACAGACATTGTGTGTAAACTCCCCTCATGGAAGTTGAACCTCACGGCTCGGCGACCGCCTCCGAGCAGCACTTAAACAGCCGTGAACAAACGCGCTGGAGGTCAGAGCCGAGGTCCGGACCTTCCACAAACGCTCGTACAGACACGACGGCGGGGTGGCGACAGCGCTCCAGACGCTGCCAGATGTGCATGTTTTTGTGAGGTTAACGCGTGTCTGGCAGGAGTTCATTAGTTCAGGAAGCCTCTAACTTACCTTTACACACGGACACATGCACGCCGCTGCCTTCAGGCTGCCGGCGTCACATGCTTGACGACAAACAGGCCTGTGTTTCCGTCATGCTCCTCCCTGCTGTTTGTCTGGTCCCACTCTGTCATTACCCACTTCCTGTGTCTGTCGGCATCTTCTCTCCTTTCAACTTTCTCCACTGTATCTGAAAACTGGACCCATAGAAAATGGTTTACTCCTGGTTTCAACCAAATAAAGTCGATTTAGTCACGTGTTTTTTGCAATGCGGAGGCCGCCATGTTGGAGCCAGACGTCATCAGTAGGCAGGGATTGGTCCGAGTTGGTCTGAGTCATTGTTTCTAGAGCAACAAGCAAATCAGAAGTGTGCTTGTTGGAAGGCCACACCCCTTCTATTTGACAACGGGTTACAATCATTGAGCGCTCCAAACAGGAGGTACCTGCTGGTCCCAGAAAGTCAAAATCCCATAGACTTCTATAGAGAAATGATCATTCTGTTTGTCACAATAACCATTCTTACATTTTTATCTTTTTAAACTTTATTGCTAAAACAATTTTTTTCCTTATATATTTTCTTTATTGCTAGTGATCCAAGTTATCAACTAGCCAATCAGATGCCTCATTAAGAGCATGTGGTGCCTGTTGGCCGCTAAGTGTTTGACAGCCGGATTCTCGGACCAATCACTTCTTGCTAACATCATCTGGTCTAAAAATAGCTAATTCAGCCGATATCCGTACCGCGGAAAAATTACAATTGAATTGACTTCATTTCTTTTTGCCCATCTCTATTCATGTCAGTTGCAACAATCAAAGGTTTGAAAATTCAACGTGAGACCACCTACTTTTATTAAGAGATTTGATTGGTCAGTTCCTTACTAAAACTACAGAAAACAACGGAATTTTAAAGACCATGTTAAAAAAAGGTATCAGAGCTAGATTGTTTATTCCAATTCATAGAATAAATGAGCAATAGCAGTTTATTTCTCTAGAGAAGTCTTCATCTTTTGGATTCTTGGAGCCAGCAGGAACTTCCTGTGTGGAACACCCAGTTCTCATTTGCAGTCAATGCCTAAACTTTCCGGACCTCTGTGTACATTCAACTGAAATGTAGTTTAGTCACACGTCAGCTCTGAACAAAGCGAGCATCTTTGAAATGAACGTGGACGACGCGTTTAAGCGTCTGCAGATGATGGTACATCAGAAGTGATAAGAAAGAACTCAACCAAAGGCGTTCTGCTTTTGATTAATCGAGCTTAATAGATCAAAACTGCGATTAACAAAACCACTCGTCAGCTTTTAAAGGAAATTTAGTTGTCTAATTTTGCTACTGGTCGATAACTGTTTTTGTGTTCTCCTGCGAATTTCATGAGAAAATGACCATTAACAGGTACTGCTTTGTGTTTGCAAGTCTGTGTCCAACTGTTTAACGCTGGAATATGAGGTCACATGATCAAATCTAGAAATCTGATTGACTGAAACTAATATCTAAAGGCATACAGCAGCAGATTTATGTATTAGTATTTGGCAATATGGAATTAATATTGATTTGAAACCTGACTTTGTGATTTAATTGTTGTAATTATTTGACTAGCTTTGCAATGATTTCTCCAATTCATTGATTGAACAAGTAATGAGAAAGTGATGACACTTTGAACACTCTAATCTTTTTTCAGGTCACAAAAATGTTATTGTTTGCTGTTTATTCAGGAATAAAATTACACCCTACTTGTGAACACATAAAATGTCTTATTCTTTGAGCTATGTACCATTGGAAAAGTCTCTTTTAGCCATTTCCAGTGATATAAAGATCTACTGAATTTTACAATTTTAGTGAAATACCTTTTTTAACACCTAAAGCTAAAGTCCGCTAGCTTGATGCTAGCGCATTATAGAATTTCACATAAGACGGCTAATGCTAACGCTCGGACGACATAAACATACATTTCTGACTAAATGAACATCTTTATATACTCACAGGCATGAACTTTCCAAACTCTTTAAAGAAAATACAATTAAAAGTGATCATTTGTGTTCTAAAAGTCCGTTTTTTTGCTCCCACTTTCGTCTTCTTCTAGAATAAGGTGTGATGCTGTAGCGCGATCGCCACCTAGTGGCTTAACTGAAATGCCCTCCAGGAGAAGCACAATAAGTGTTGGAGCTTCTCCATTTGAGAATCATGTAAAACTGTATGGTATTAACAATCTCATTATTATTTCCCTAAAACCTTTTACAATAGATTAACTGTATCAGATTAATATGAAAATCTTTAAAACACATATAAATTATTAATGTATTTCTAAATAAATGGGTCTACAACTCAAATTCTAAATGATACATTTAGGCTAACGTAAATATGGTAAACATTTTTTTTATTTTTATTTAAGAGGGAAAATCTCCTTTTTCAGTTTTGTGGAACCCTTCCACTGGGATACCAGATGTTCATTGGGAAGCAAAGAGCTCAGTCTATAACAGTGAAGGAACATCAGGGAATTTTGGGAGTTTGTTCAAGTCTCTGTCTCTGACGACGTGGACGAACGTTCCTGGGAAGGGAAGTTCTCCAGGCAGTAAGTAAGAAGAACTACTCGTCTTTTGGAACTGATTTTTCTGCAAACTCCAAAAGATGTTTTCCTGTTCGATGTATGAACACCTCCTGAAGTCTCACTAGATAAAGGGAGGCTCCAGGATTTATTCTGTTATAGTGAAAGAAAAAAAGAAACGTCCCAATAGAGCTGGTTTGGTGAAATGAATCTTCACTTAGAAAATGCAACATTAAACATTCATTTTAAAGCAACTGATTGTGTTTTATTGAGTAGAGACGCTTTTTAGGATAAGAAATTAAACTTTTATTGAGAACATTTTTACTTTTGTTCAGTTTAAATAGCTAGTAACTTGAAAAAGCTCTTCTCAAAGGCCGATAAAGATTGTGTTTTTGGTGCTTTTAACATGTTGTTGTGGGTTTTTTATTATTATGGGGGACAATTGTAAAGAAAATGAATACTAAGATGAATCAGGAGCAGATTTTAACAAATGACGTAGAAAATACGTATAAATGCAGTCAGGGGAGGCAGGGGAGGCTCTGCCTCACCTTAAAAATATGCATAAATTACATAAAGTGAGTATACTTTTCAAAATTAATAATAAAGATAATTTTTAGAAATTAATTTTTATCTCTTTCTGTGTGGGTTTTTTAACATTTCTTCTGTAAAAAAAACAAATTGCATTACAGCGCAGTACGCATGCTACGATGTAGAGGGCGCTGGTGAGCACCAACAGGGAGGGAAGGGGGAGGGATGTTTTCATGCAAATTGTCCCACCCACATCTGAACTCCGGCTGCTCTGCAGAAACTATGTCCTTAAAAATGACAGCTTTTTGGACCAAAATGGACTAAAATTCGGGCTACAAATGCCCTAATCATAATTAAAAGACTGTTTACAAAAGATTAAACGTTAAGAGTGAGGCTTTTAGATGGGAATTGGACAATTAAATTGGTAGGATGTGTTGAAGCAGATTGTTGACACTTTTAAAGTTGTATTTGGCCAAAAAAAAATGTTTTACTGTCACGAAAAATGTACAAATGATTAAATTCTTCAGTGTTTTGATTTTCCAGGGAGAGTCATCTTACCTCAAAACATCAGAGAAACTTTAGAAGTTGCATCAAACTAAAACAAAAAAATCAGCAGAAGCAAACATTGATCTCTAAGGAACATTAGAAATGATCTGGATTAGGATCTTTCTTAATGAAATTACAGATTTTCTTCTGTTTTCCATTTTTCTGATCAGAAACATGAGGATTTTATGATGAATCTGTGCATAAACTCCGACGTTCGGCCGCGTCCTGCAGACGCTGCTGACTTTGACGTTTCTGTTTTCTCTCCGTGGTTTTCAGCTGGAGTGCACTTTACCCTGGCCTGAAGGGTTTTTGTGGTGTCCCCTTGTACATAATGTCCACTGTGACGCACTCACGCCGTTTGGAGGCTTCGCATTGTCGTGTGCTCTCACTCTTTCAGGGACTTCCTTTCAGTTTTGCCAGAAACAGCTGGAAGGTTTTCCTTTTTTCTCCAGGATTGTTCCTGCTTCCTCAGTTCCCTTTGAGACGGTTTCAGTTTCTGACATTTATTCATGTTTTAACCCCGTTTTTGAAAGGTTGTTTTAAGTAAAATTAAATTGTTTTTTATCTAAAAAGTGATTATTAGGAAATCAAATGACAACAGCAAAAAGAAATATAATAAATCAACATTTTATGAAGTAACATTGAGGAATATTTGTATGACAAAAACCACAAAAGTTCATCAGGTTGTAGAAACATCAAACTTCTGTTGTAACTCAATAGTTTTAGCACATCTCCTCTAAATAGATGATAAGCCCAAACCATCATATCTCCACCACCAGAGCAGGACAGTGAGGTGTTCGACACAGACCAGCAAAGCTGAGCTGCAGGCCTTCAATACCGAAGGAACGTCCCCAAACAGTCCTGACAACCGACAACCGGGTTCACTGGTGACACACAGAACCACAAACCAGAACCGGAACACAAGAACCAAGTTCAAGCAAAAGTGGGTCTCTTTGAACCGTTCTGAAAGAAGCAAACCTCATTCAGTTCTGACCAAGAAACATGAACGCTGAACCTGCAGGTTCTAGTAGAAACAATTCTCTGATTTAAAGTGAGGTTCTTCTGAGCATCGCGCTCCGACCTTGAGAAGAACCTAAAGGACGTCTGCCGTCTAACCTGAACCTGAACAGAAAGATTCTTTTATTCTAAGAGTGCAGTGAAAAAACGTCGTCTTTGGTTTGAGTGAACCTGAAGGCTCCGGAACCAACCATCCAGTCAGAACCGGGTCGGGACAGAGAACTCTGGTTATTGATTCTGTAATCCTTTCATTTCATTTCTGTGATTCAAACCCATCAAAATGGGAGAAGATGCTTGAGTTTGCTTATGAGCGTTCAGGCAGGCCTGTGTCTGCTGCCCACACAGCAGAGTGGGCTGTGAGGAACGCAGAACCACCACTGACCACAGGAGAGCTTCTACTGCCACAGCAGAACCACACAGAACCACACAGAACCACACAGAACCACTAACCCCATAGAATAGAATAGAATAGAATAGAATAGAATAGAATAGAATAGAATAGAATAGAATGATAAGCGTAGAATATTATACAAATATTATCGGATATGACAGAATAAAATAGAATATCATAGAATGAAAAGAACTGAGCATGAGCATTCTAGAATAGAATAGAATAGAATAGAATAGAATAGAATAGAATAGAATAGAATAGAATAGAATAGAATGGAGGAGCTGAACCAGCTGTCAAGGGGCCATCATCAGTATCATTCTCATGAGGGTCACCTCCTCCTCCTCCTCCTCCTCCTCTTCCTCCCTGCGCTGCAGTGCTCTCTCGTGGGTTTTGGAGATGGACTATCAGTCTCCAATCCTGCTGCTAATCTTCTCCGGAGGACCCCCCTCCCCCCCCCCCCTCCATCCGTGAGGCCTCGCGGCAGCCACCCTCCAGCTGTGTCTGGTCTGCGGGTCTTACTTGCTTTCCCCGGCCGCGGCCTCTGCAGCAGCTTCTGCACGGTGAGCAGGTCCTCGGTCTTCACCGCCTGCAGCAGCTCCTGGTCCTTCCCCATCTTCCGCTCCGAGCAGCTTCACTCCCGCAGCATCCTCCGGCGCGGCGGCGCCTCGGCGCAGCCTCTACGGGCGCAGGGTGCGTCTGCGGCCGCGAGCCGCCTGCCTCCACCCCCTCCTGGCTGCCTGGCTGAGAGGAAGACCTCCACCCGCTCTGGCATATGATGGAGCGCGGAGGCAGAGCCGCTGGAATGGAGGGATGCTCTCTGGTCCCCCCCCCCTCCACCACCACCAACCGCCACCCCGCCTATGGGCGCAGCGCGGCTGGATTCAGACTCCCGGGCGCGTCAGTTGGACCGTGAGGCTGATGGAGATGAACGGTCCGGTTTCACATCTGCAGTTCGACGCTCCAGAATAAAAAGCCGCGGACCTCGGTTCCGATCCCCGTTTCCACCAGACGAGCTCCACGCGCTGCGCGTCAGCGCCGCGAGGATCGTGCGCGCGCCAGGCTGGCCTCTCCCGGTGCTGTGAGTCCTACACGCGGCCCAGCGGCGCTGCTGCAGCCATCGCTCCGCGTGCGCCTCAGCTCTGTCTTCGGTAACGATTCCTGTCCGCGCGGGAGGGGGCACGCACACGCGCTGGCGCGCTCTACAGCTGGCCCAGCTCTCCAACCACTAAACGGCTCATGTGCTGCAAGGAGGGGGCGGACCAGCAGCTCTCCCGCCTCCTGCTCTGCTATCTGTTTGCGCGGCTGCTCTCCTCCAAAGGCCCAGATGGATCCGGGTCAGGACGGCACACCCATCGGCCTCCGAACCGAACCCAGCCTCAGCAGAGCATTCTCTAGTTACAATCCGATCTTTTGGAGTAAGTGAAACTTCAGTGGAGTATCATTTGATCAATGACATCATCAGTCAATAAGCAGAAAACAAAGTGGCACGAGAGAGGCAGCATCATGATCTGGGCTGCCAAATGAGCTGCATCAGCAGAAACATGAACTGCTCTGTGCGCAGAGGTAAATGTGAAGAGGATTTGATTCTGGATTCATGATTTTGGATTTCAGAATAAGAGAAGTCCTCAAACTGCCTGAAATGCTGTAATGCATGGCAGCAGGTAAATCTTTTGGGTGTTCTAGGGGTTTCCAGAAACTACTTCAAGAGTTTAGCTGATCTGATTTATTTTCAAGATTGTAAAACGCTCCATTTAAATCGAGAAAAATCCCAACTGTTCCAAATGTGACAGCAGAAACTACAAACCAACTGAAGGATTTGTTGAATGGAGGACGTATATCAATGAAATTATGATTAAAACTGCATTTCTGAGTATTTTATTATTCAAATCTCTGTGAATCATGAGCAGTTTGAAAAGATCCCTGAACGTCTTTGTTTTCCTCACTGTAGGGCTGGAAAGCTACGATACTGCTCACCATTCTTGTTGCACAGTAGGTGTAAGCTAACGGGAGAGAGCTGTCAATAATGGATGAAGATGGGAAGTGGAGGCGGGGTTGTTTATGTTATTAAGGAGAAAATTAGATCAATCTTTTGCATTTAAAGTCTGTAATATTAATAATTTGGTGAGTTTTTTGTTTCATATTTGATTAATTGTTCATTATATGAAATTAAAACGAGAATACCAAAAATCTGTAAGCTACTATGGGGATTCTTTCAAGTTTAATCGCTGCAAGTATAAAAAAAGATGCATTCTGTCAAAAAAAAAAAGAAGAAAAAAAGGAATATTTCCCAGCCAGCAAGGCAATGGATCCGAAAATGGTCAGAAAATGTGGGCCCTGGATCGGTTTGTTTCGGTGGCGATCCCACCTGTGTTTGCCCACATTGGCTTTAGTGGACACTCAGTGGGTTAGCTCACTACGCTATCCAGCCGCCTGGTGGACAGCAGAGCTCGCTAGCTCTCTACAGCGCAGTTTGCTAGTTAGCTACAGAGGAGCTCGCTAGCTCGCTTCTGCAGAGCTCGCTAGCACCATACAGCAGAGCTCACTAGTTAGCTACAGAGGAGCTAGCTAGCATGGTACAGCAGAGCTCGCTAGCATGCAACAGTGGAGCTCGCTAGCATGCTACACCAGAGCACGCTAGCATGCAACAGTGGAGCTCATTAGCATACTATAGCAGAGCTTGCTAACTTGTTATAAAGGAGCTGCTAGCTCAATACAGTGGAGCTTGCCAGCATGCTACAGTGGAGCTTGTTAGCATGCAAGATTGGATCTCGCTAGCTCGCCATGGAGGAGCTTGCTATCATGCTACAGTGGAGCAAGCTAACTGAATACAGTGGAGCTCGCGAGCATGCTACACTGAAGCTCGTTATTATGGTAGAGTGGGTCACACTAGCACGCTAGCTTGCTGTTGAGGAGCTCGCTAACATGTTACAGTGGAGCTCATTAGCATACTACAGTGGAGCTCACTACAGGCTAATGTGGAGCTCGTTAGCATGCTACACTCAACCTTGCTAGCTCAATACAGAGGAGCTCTCTAGCTTGCTATAGAGTAGCTCACTAGCATGCTACAGTGGAGCTCTCTAGCTCGATACAGTGGAGCTCATTAGCATGCTACAGAGGAGCTTGCAAGCACACTACAGCAGAGTTTATTAGCATGTAACAGCAGAGCTCGCTAGCATGTTGTGCTGTCCACCGGGCATCTGGGTTGCATAGCAAGCTAACCCACTGAGTCCCCACTTAAGTCAATATGGGCAAACCCAGATGGGGCCATCACGGAAATTGTAGACAAACCCAATCGGGGTTCGTATTTTCTGCCTACTTTTAAACCATATGGGGCCCACTTGGCCTTGCTGGCTGGGAAGCTGGATTCACACTGCTGACCTACAAGCTGAAAGTTCAAATTATTTGATAATGAAATGTATTTCAGCTTGAACCGTCTTTTTCATTGTAATGACGGAGCTAAATATGGATCTTTAACCTGAAGACTGCAGGAATGGATCCAGCAGTTCTTCTCAGCTGAGTTCAGTTAGTCTAATGCTGCAGCAGCCAGAAACACCTGGAACTGTGAAGGATCTATCATCTTCTGCCAAAATAAACCAAAAAAAACCTCAGGAATCTGAGGTTTTCTCCTGGGATAAGATCATGACTATCCATCTATTCAGGAGCACGGACAGAACTGCAGACAGTTGCCAGCAAAATTTAACGTGTTGTTTCTCTCTGTCCGACCTCCTCCAGATTTCTGACTCCGCTCTCCTCTCCATTGTATGTGTGGGCAGAGAGCGGAGCTGCTCCAGGCCTCCTCCACACATCCACCGAGTTATGTAAGAACACTAAAGGTTGGCCCGTATGGTACCAGGAGATTATTTATGTATCCATAGAATGCAAATGTTGCTGTTTATTTAGCCTGGAGCTGTGCTAATACAGTGCTTGAGGATTAAACGCACACGTGAAGAGCAGTTTCTGCACCAGCTTGTCTGTCCTGCTGCTGCTGCTGCTGCAGGATTCTGTGTTTGTCTGAAGGATGAAACAGCAGATGAGCTGTCTACATATCTCAACTAGAGCGACATTTTTCTCCAGAGGAGGTTTTCTGCATGCAGACATTTCCTCTGTGCAATCCTTTACCTGGATGGACAAAGATAATTCGATAATTCAAGGAAAAGAAAATAATAGACAATGAAAGGAAAACTCCAGATGATGTATGGTTGCCGCCCCAACCCTCTGATGTAAAGAAAATTACACATAGATGTGAAACTTTTAGTGTTTCCACTCAAACTGGAGAATTTCTGTCTTTACTTTTGAAGAATAATACACAATTGTAACATATTTAACTTGTTTTCAATTTTTTTTTTTTTTTTACATTTTTCTAATTTCGTTTTTGGATTGCAGGATGAAGTTTATTTTTGATCGAAATGCAACATGAGGAAAGGTAAAAAAGCTGACTTAAACTGAAAGGAACTAGCAAAACTTCTGCATCAGAAAATAAACAGAAAGATTTACCCAGAATTTGACCAAATAATATCATAAACTTTTAACCTATGAAACAGAGGCATGTTTTTTTTCTATAATATCTTACATATTATGCTTTATTACTTTATTATATATATATTTTTCCTTTTTATTGTACCTTGTTGAACACTTTGTGTTTTTTTACAACGTTAAGAGTGCTATTTAAATACATTTATTTTTTCTTCAAAATTATTGGTGAGAAAAAGAGAAAAGTTTTTGCCCCTGGCAACACAATTTTACTACGTATTTTTATTTTCATATTATTCTAAATATATTTTTATATTTTAAATATTATGATTAACATATCACAGGTTTGTGACGAGAATTTGCAGTAACACTGCCACCAAGTGGCAGAAAACAGTACATACACACACATTTACTATCATTTGATTGAAACTTCAAGTTTGCTAGTTACAAAAAATATCACTCTTAAATATTAGAGTTATGGGATATATGATATTATTTATTTGAACCATATTATTAGTTAAAATAAAAGGCACTAGAATAGTGTGACATAGGGCTAAATATGCGGAAAATTTAGTGATTGAAGAACGACTGTAGTATCGGTGAAGGTTCTTTACCAATTTCTTACTGGTCCTTGAACGCACCTTCTTGCCTCCCCTTCTCGGGGTTCTTGCTTCTGATTGGCTAACGCTCAGGCCGTTCTAACGTTGATGTCACGCAGTCCGACCGTCGTGGAGTGAGTGAGGGGAACAGGTTGACAACAGTCTGAGATTTCATAGACCAAAACACTTGTTTGCTGGTTACAGTTGGACCTAACGCACAAGCTGGTGAGGAGCTGTGCTTGGTTTGTTTTATTCTCGAAATTTCTACGCATTTCACGTAACGCCGTTGAAAGACGCGCGTGATTTCCAGGCAGGATTCTTCTTTTTCAGCGAGAAAACGCGTTAGTACCGCGGTGTTAGCCGCTGGCTAGCAGCTGCTGCTTTATTTATTTGTAGTTACACATTTCCGTTTAATGGGACAAATTAACAAGTGTGTCTTTATTTTATCTAAAAATATATACTTTTACAGTCCAACATTAAAAAGTGTATCTTTTCATTTAGAATTAAAATCCGACATAAACGAGACTTCGCTTGTTAAGCTAACTTAGCTACATTAAGCTAATGTCATTGTGTTGATAGTTGGGAGTCTCGGTTTTCCCTGCAGTTTTCAGGTTATAAATTTCATTTAAACCACACTGACGATTCAATTAAACCAATTTCGGTTTGATTCTTGATTTTCCTCACAGTTAAAGTTAATCTGGAGTTTGTAAATATTCGCTAAACAGAAAAAAGACAGATTTTTACGAATGTTATTGCTGCTTGTTCCATCTCCTACACTTTATTACCAATGAATTCTGATCTTTATTACATGGATTTGTGTGCTAAAATACACTTAACACAATACAAGCATTTAAATGGTAGTCATATAATCTAAAGTAGACATTTTTAGGTATGTTAAAAACATAAATCTTTACATTAAAATAGTGTATATTGATGAGTTAAGTCCCACTTCGATCTTCTGTTAAAAGAATCAAAGCTTAAGTTCAAATAATTTATTTTATCTCCATTCTCAGAATTAGTTCAAATCTAAAATGTGAATATGTTCAAGTTTTCCTTCAAACCTGAATTTCTTAGAATGTGACCCCCTGATCATGACCCTGAGTGGAGAACGCTCCTCTGATCTCCTGCTCAGCTCACAGTGATGTCACCTGCTCAGATAACAGCCGCCTCCTGCAGCTCTTCATGAAGTCAAGCAAAGCCTGCAGTTCCGGATGATTCTTGAGCCTTTCAGGCCGATGTAATAGGAGGCGACATTTGCAAAAACACTAATATTCTAATCTGATCCTGAAAGACGTTTTAGATCAGGGGTGTCAAACTCAATCGCACAAGGGGCCAAAATCCAAAACACACCTCAGGTCACGGGCCGAACAGGATTAAAATGTATTAAACAGTAAAACTACATTTTTAAAACTTAAAAAATGTAACTTTTGAACATAATTATGAACTAGATATGTAGCATTACCTGCGATAATGCTAGTGTGAATGCTGTAAGCTGAATGTGGCAGCCGAAGATGCTGGTGCTGATAGCTGAAGATGCTGAAATTGATAGCTTAAAATGCTGACGCTAATAGCTGAAAACGCTGAAGCTGATATCCAGCTAAAATATTAGCTCAATGCTAAACTAACCTAAAAAAAAAAAAAAAAAACTTGTAGCTGAAAAAATAGCTAAACTAAAAAAAACAGAAAAGCCTAAGATCGCCAAATCATTTTGCGTGTAAATATTACCTAACTCCAAAACAGTCTAAAAAAAATAAAAAACAACCTAAATTAACCAAAACTGCTAATATGAAATATAATAGTCTAAAAAAATCTTAGTAAATGCCAAAATAGTCCAAAAAACTAGCAGAATGCCAATTTTTAAAACTTTAAGATTATAACTTTTTAACATAATTATAAATAATAAAAAGGCAGGAATATTATTCCAGAATAAATCAACTTAAACCTTAAATAACTTTCAATATTTTACTCTCCATAAAAACACATTTTGTCAAAATTATACAAGCTAGAAATGAGCGCAAGATAACATCAGTTATTATCCATTAATAATAATACATAAAATAAAATTATCTGGAGGGTTGGATATAATTACTTTGACACACGTGGTTTAGATCATTTATGTGGAATAAAATCTAATTTTGGAAAGCCTCATTTCTGCCATTAGAGGAGTTGCTGTGGGGTTCAGAATGATGCAACGTGAACATTTGCCATAAAACGGAGCTTCAGCATTTTGGAGTTTGAGTTTTTTTTTAAGTTTTCAAAAAGACTTCTCTGCATTTGCTGACATGTTTAAATCTACAAATTGAGATGTGAAATGAGGCGAATGACCTCGGCAGTCTGGAGTAGATGTACTGGAAGAAACTGAAGCGCCGCGTCTCTGTTAGCCGCTGATCACATGTTAATGTTAAAGTCCCACTCCAATAAAAAAAAAAAGGTGTTTTTAGCATGTTCTTGTGGCATTTTTCATGATGGAGTGCATATACAAAGAAGATTAGGTTTAAAATATACATTTCTGTTGGACAAAGATTGTATTTGTGATGCAAAAAAATGGCCAAAGCTCCCAGCTTCGCTTAAACAGATGGGAAGGGGGGCGGCATTGCTCTGCACTAACAGTCCACAGCTCAGAGGTGACTCAGATGAACTCCTGCAGATTCTTTGTCCTAGAACACAAGGTTTTTTTTTTATTTTAGCTAAAAACTGCACCATCGTAGCTCAAAGACCTCTGGGAACGCTTTGAAAATCAGAAAAGAGGAAGATTCAACCATTCGGCCTTCCTGCAGCCTCAATGATTTCACTTCTTTCTTTCTGAACATCTTTGTATTTTCATTTCTGCTGTCAGAATCTGGTCATCGAACGTGTTTTGTATCGTGTGCTAAAAGATCCAGCGTTTGGAGCCCGCTGTGCTGTGAGCGGGAGCGGTTACCGGAGGTTCGTAGGTGGAACCGCTCATCTCTCCCCTCAGAGGAGGTGACGCCTCCGCTGTGTTGCAGGAAGGTGTCAGCGCAGCGTGGGTGCCCAGGGATCCACTGCCTGAGTGCGGCCAGAGCGCCGGCCGAGACCCCGGAGACATGAACCACACCAAGGGGGGGCTGGTCATCTTCACCGCCAACTCGCACGCGTCCAGCCGCGAGCTGGGGAAGCGGATCGCAGAGTGAGTTCAGGAGTCGGGGATGAAAGAGCAGGCTTGATTCAAGGATGTAGAGAAATCGAAACCTTCATGTGTTTATGTCATTTCCTCTTCCTCAGGCGGCTGGGGGTGGAGCTTGGAAAAGTGCAGGTGTACCAGGAAGCAAACAGAGGTGAGAGGAAGTAACTCTCTTCATGTTTCAGGACATCAAGTGGGACGGACCAGTAACAAAATAGCAAAATAACCCATGGTCAACTTGTTCTCTGTAGTCTTGGATTTCTGTTGTTTTTTGGAAACAACCATATTCATTAACAGAGGCCAAATAAAATGGATTTCACTTTAAAAAATTGTTTATTTAATTTTACAGACTTCATACTTTACATCTGACATTGAGGCAATCCTGATAGTAAACTCTAGAGGGAGCTATAGAAAAAAATGAAACACCCGTTTGCTAAAATTAACATCCTCATATTTTGTCTCTTTATGATTGGGCTGGATACAGTGAACCCGGACAACCGTACATCTGCATGTGACCAACGCTGTGTTCAGACTGGACACATTTGGTCCGCTTAGAGTTTGTTTCCTCCGATAATGCTGAACAAAGTCCATCCAAAGCACATCCGTCTTTCTCTCTGTTTTGATCCGCCCCCGTAACTGCTGGCCAATGACTGAAGAGATCTTTAGTTTACAAAGTTTGGTTTCAAAACAGAAATCTCCGGTGGGAACCAGTCTGAGTACAAACAACACACTATCTTCAGGACTTGATCAGAACCAACAGACTTTCCCAGTCCAAATACACCTTAGATTTGAAGTGTGAACACAAGAACGCATTCGGTTTGCAAATATGATGTTTTTTGTTCTGATTTGTTTTTTTAGGAGGGTTTGAACTCTGAGAGTTTAAAGTCCTGTCCCGTTCATCTTGGGTACTATTTATAAAGCATTCCAGTGTTCTTTTAATCATGATGATGCTGATTTTAGCCAAATTCAAAAAACCTTTGTGGTATTTTAGGACTCAATCAAAAAGAGGGCCAAAATCCAAAATACTCTTTGGATTGGTGGCCGAACAGGAGAAACGTTTACTGAACACATAAAAAAATGGTTAAAACTTTTAACTTTTAAAAAAAAAAAAAAAACATAAAAAAAACATTAGCTTAACTATGAATAAAATCAGACAGGGATATAATTTAAGAATAAATCAAGTTAAACCTTAAATAACTTTCAATATTTTACTCTCCATAAAAATATATTTTGTCAAAATTAGTTAGAAATAAAATAGATGTTTAAAGAAAAAAATGTCAAATTCTTTTACTTGTATGTCATTTTATATTAAAAAAAATTAATTAAAGTTAATATTGTAGTGATGGTCACAGACACATTGGACCTGCTGTCAGATCTGGCAGTGCAAAGAATTATGGGATATCTTCTCTTTTGCTTGTCTGGATGGATCTGGGTTTAGGTGTGGGGTTTGCAGTGTGGCTATTTTATTGTTTTTCCTTTATCCTGTTATGTTAAGTCATTCTAACTGATCTCTCACCTCCATAATCGTAGTGTTGCTTCAATGTTTTAGCAAGATAACATGCAACAGCTAATAATAATAATAAAATAAAATGATCTGGAGGGCCGGATATAATTACCCTGGGGGCCAGATCTGGCCCCCGGGCCTTGACTTTCACACGTGTGATCTAGGACATAGTTTCTGCAGAGTGGCAAGAGTTCATTAGAAATGCACCTCTGAGTTGTGGGCGGGACTGAGGGTGAAGCAAACCCCGCCCTCCTTCAAATCCTCCATGTTTATCCACTCAAAACAAAGACATTCATGAATCCATTTATCTACAAGTGGATGCATCAGAATGGAGCGGAACAGGAAGTAACCCGCCCAGTGTATTTTTCTGTCACAAATATGATATTTTTCAAACTGAATTTTTTCATCTGCTTCTGATTTACAGCAATGTGAATAAAAAGATCAGAAATTACATTTTAAGAGTAGATTTCTATATATATATATATGTATATATGTCAGAAAAATGCTAATGCTAAAACACCGTTTTCCTCAGAGTGGGTCATGGTGAACAGAACAATAACCGTCTAACTTCAGAACCCAGCAGCTGCTCTGTTATGCAACCAGAGTTCCAGCGTTTGTTTTCTGTGAAAGCATCGGCGCCGTACACTCTGACTGTTGCCATAACAGCGCCGCGCTTCAGCTGGAGCGGCGGGGTCTCCTCCCACCTCCACAACGCACCTCTGACTTCCACCTGTCTCAGGTTCACGTTCCACCTGCATTCTGCCTCCTCCGCCTTTTGTTTCTCCTCTTTGGAAGGCTCCACTCAGTGAGGAGGCGGCTGGAGGAGGGAAGCTGACAGCCTTTGTTCCGAGCGTGGACTGTCTCCCGGACCGCTCTTACACATTCTGCTTTGTTTCCGTAGAAACACGGGTGCAGATCCAAGAGTCGGTGCGAGGGAAAGACGTCTTCATCATCCAGACGGTGTCCAAGTAAGAGGAAGAGGATCACGGAACGCTGAAGGTCTCCGTTTGCTGACGTGTTCCCTCTGCCGCCTCAGGGATGTGAACACCACCATCATGGAGATGCTGATCATGGTGTACGCCTGCAGGACGTCCTGCGCCCGCAGCATCACCGGCGTCCTCCCCTACTTCCCCTACAGCAAGCAGTGCAAAATGAGGAAGAGGGGGTCCATCGTCTCCAAGCTGATGGCCTCCATGATGTGTAAAGCCGGTGAGTTCAGACGCTCCACCACAGCCTCTTCTCACTACAGACGCTACAGATGTGTTTGTGTGCAGGCCTCACCCACCTGATCACCATGGACCTCCACCAGAAAGAGATCCAAGGCTTCTTCAACATCCCGGTGGACAACCTGAGAGCGTCTCCCTTCCTGCTCCAGTACATCCAGGAGGAGGTACAGCAACAACCTGAACTTCTATGGTATTCATTTATAAACCAATAAGGAGTAAGAAGGGACCAGGAATTGTTTGTTCGTTCGTTTTGCCCCACCCCTAATGCGTTGCCCTTGTTAGTCTAACTCGACACCAGCAGTGACCTCGACTTTTTTGAAAATCCTCTAGAAATTTTCCAAGAACCTGAGACTTTTCGAAGAATTAAGTTTAGCAGCAGTTTGAACACTGTAGTGCTTTTAGACTGAAAGAAATTCTTTATTATTCATTGTGGCTCTCATTTCCTCCATGATGAATCATCTGTAGAAGCTGGAGCTCCCCCTGAGCTTTGAGCGATCAGCTGACCAGTGATTACCCATCATGCCTTCCTCCAGATACACAGACGTAGCAAAAGAAGCAGGGTCAATGAAACTCCAGCTGGACTTAGTGTGTTGAGTAATGCCTTTAAAACAAACACATTTGTGACTTGAATCCCATATCATGATCTCTCCCCCACTGTACTTGTACTTGACCGGGGGCCGAATCCTGCCTAATTAAGCCTGGAACTTCAAATCATTTTATTTTATTGTTTTTAATGGCCAGATGTAATTTTGTGCTCATATTTAACTTGTGTAATTTTGAAAAAATATACTTTTATGAAGAGTAAAATATTGAAAGTTATTGAAGGTTTAAGTTGATTTATTCTGGAATAATATTTCCACCTTTTTATTATTAATCATTACGATAAAAAGTTATGATTTTTAAAGTTTTAAAAATAGGTATTCTGCCAGCTTTTTGGACTATTTTGGTATTTACTAAGATTTTTTAGACGATTTTGGAGTTTAGCTAATATTTCAGCTTCATGCTAGCTGTTTTGGCTAATTTAGGCTTTGTCTTATTTTAGTTTTCGAGGCTGTTTTGGCATTTAGCTAATATTTTAGCTGGCTATCAGCTTACAGCATTCACACTTACATTTGTGCAGGTAATGTTATATCTCTAGTTCATAATTATGTTAAGAAGTTACAGTTTTAAAGTTTTAAAAATGTAGTTTTAGAGTGTTCAATAAATGTTCGTCCCGCGACCTATAGGTGTGTTTTGGATTTTGGCCCCTTGTGTGATTGAGTTTGACACCCCTGGTTTAAAGCGACATCAGTGCTGAACTTTTCTTCCCACAATTCCTGTTGTTTGATCATCTTGGTCAAATGTTTTAAATCTGCAGATTCCAGATTACAGAAACGCCGTCATCGTCGCCAAGTCTCCCGCTTCTGCTAAAAGGTAAGTTCTGCTCCTCGCCCTCCGTCACCTGCTCCGTCGTTACTGCTGTCGAATCTGCGCTGCTTGTTTTGCGAGGAGCGCTCATCTCATCCTGCCGCCTCGTAGGGCGCAGTCCTTCGCCGAGCGGTTGCGTCTCGGCATCGCGGTGATCCACGGCGAAGCTCAAGACGCTGAGTCGGACCAGGTGGACGGGCGACACTCCCCGCCGACCGTCAAGACCACGGGGGCCATCCACCCCAGCATGGAGATCCCACGTAAAGCACCGCCCCTCTTGATTGGCGTTGAGCGGCGCCGGGTTCTAGCTCTGACCACTGCTGCTTTGACCCGCAGTGCTGATCCCCAAAGAGAAGCCGCCCATCACCGTGGTGGGAGACGTGGGAGGACGCATCGCCATCATCGTGGTGAGCGCCGCGGCTCTGGTGCAGGAGTTTACGGGGAGGGGTCTGCTCTGACAGCCTGTTGTCTCTGCAGGATGACATCATCGATGACGTTGACAGCTTCGTGGCGGCGGCGGAGACGCTGAAGGAAAGAGGCGCCTATAAGATCTTTGTCATGGCGACGCACGGGCTGCTCTCCTCCGAAGCTCCACGCTTCATCGAGGAGTCCGCCATCGACGAGGTGAGCGCACGCTCCATTTGTCCCGCCGTTGGATGACCCCTCCCCTTTTTCAACCATGCCGTGGTTGTGGCGCCCTCAGGTGGTGGTGACCAACACGATCCCTCACGAGCTCCAGAAGCTTCAGTGTCCAAAGATCAAGACGGTGGACATCAGCATGATCCTGTCGGAGGCCATCCGCCGCATCCACAACGGAGAGTCCATGTCCTACCTGTTCCGCAACATCGGCCTGGACGACTGAGCGGCTGCGGCGGACGCACCCTGACGCACCGTCTCACTGTGTTTGTGGGGACTCACACGTCATCCACCCGCTCCACGTCCCGGCCTGTGACACGACGGGCGCGCTCCTTTCCTGATCGCTGCCCCGCCTCCTGCTGCTCACCTGGACCGGGTGTGTTCCGTCAAACAGAAGCAGCGAGGGAAACGAAGCGGGCCTTCTTTTATTCCGCCTCCAGGAGTTCCTGTAACCTGAAGCAGCTTCATGGAACCCTCTCACTTCCTTTTTTCTCCACACTTTCAAAGTAAAAGCTTATAAACTAATTAGATCTTAGTGAGTTTTAAAAAATTTACAATTTTTTAAATTTAATTAGTTTTTATTTTACTTTAGGTGTAAAAATAATCATCTCCCACCCCCCACCCACACAATTACTATGTTTTTCTTAAACATGTACATAAAAATATATTTTGCAGGTGATGGAAAAAATGCTTTTATTCTAAACCAATAACCTGCACTTCCTGCAGAATGAGGTTTTTTCCCGGAGTTATGACGTTACTTGGAGAAATCTGTTTGCCGCCATTTTCTGGCGTGTCCCTCTCAGGGGGTGGGACTAAAGACGATGGTTCTGCCTGCAGACCTCCTGCTGACCTGGACGTTGGTCAGAATCCTAAAGCAGAATCTAAACGCACCTCTGAGATTCTTACCAACAACCTCTTCCTTTCTCAGTCTGTTATTGGTTAAAGATCTCATGGAAAATCCTCAAATATTCAGGTCAACAACACATTTAGGTCTCTTTTTAAGGTTTATTTTGAAAAGAAAAACAGGAAGCTGTTCCTCCCATAATCCCTTGCACCAGATATTGACATATAAAGGCTCCTGGAGATGCTCACAGACATTCATGATTTTGTCCCCACCAACACAGTGACCCGAGGACAGGAAACAGGAAATGCGTAACGATCAGCTCTTATTTTGGAGGGTTCATCTTCACACAGCAGATGATTGAGCCAGATTCACTCCGTTCTGTTTGAATCGTTTTTCTCTTCTGTCAGAATTGTTCTAGTAAAGAGATTCAAATGTCCGGCTGTCGGTGCCTTCAGCAGACCTTCATCACGTAGATCTTCATCACGCAGACCCAACCTGCCTCTGCATGTGTCTTCAGAGGAGAGCTGGTAGAGTCTTCATCTAAACCCCTCGCAGCTCAGATCTGTCATTTACCACAAACTCCTTCATCTTTGTGCCATCATCATCATCATCACTGAGCTTCCTCACAGCTGATTCTGGATTCTGACGGTTTCAACCAAACCTCAGTTCAGGAAGTTCCTCTCAGGTCTGCAGGAGAAACTTATTCTTGATGCTCTGGAAATCAGTGAGGAGAGCAAGCGCTTTTAGTTTGAAAATCCCCTCAGGAGAAAACTGAAGTGGAAGTTCAACCTTTATTCTGAAAACTTGACTGAAGCAGGACTTTGTCACTTTCCAGGAAAATGTTTTTGTATTTATTTTCAATGGTTACTGTTGGTAGATGAAACCTCCTTCTCTCCTTATTTGTGGTTCCTAGCCTAATAAATGCGCACGTGTACTTTCTTTTTACACAAATAAATGTTACAACATTCCAGGTTTTCTTTGGATCCGCTCCACCACAGCACTCAACCATTTGTACGGAGACTCCAAACATATCATGATGCCTTTAGGGCAGGAGTGTCAAACTCAATCGCACAAAGGGCCAAAATCCAGAACACACCTTAACATTTATTAAAACTAAATTTTAACATAATTATGAACTAGATATATAGCATTACCTGCAATGATGCTAGTCTGAATGCTGTAAGCTGAATTTGGCTGCTGAAGATGCTGAAATTAATAACTAATTACAAATCGCTGAAGGTAATAGCCAACAAAAATATTAGCTAAATGCCAAATTAGCCTTAAAAAGAAACAAAACATAGGCTAGCCTAAACAGCTTGTAGCTGAAAATATTAGCTAAACTCCAAAATATTTAAAAAATCTTAGTAAGAACCAAAATAGCCCAAAAAGCTAGCATGATGACAATTTTTAAAACCGTAAATTTTTTACATAAATATGAATAATAAAAATGCAGGAATATTATTCCAGAATAAATCAACTTAAAACCTTGAATGACTTTCAACATTTTATAAAAATATTTTAACATCGGGTCATTAATAACTATAAAATCAAAATGATCTGCAGGGCCGGATAGGGCCGCATCCGGCCCCCGGGCCTTGACTTCTGACACGTGCTTTAGGAACTGCGGGAAAAAACTTCAACAGAAAACAATGAAAGATTTCACCCAAAATAAAGATGTAAATGTTTCAAAACAAAATTAATTTGTTTTTAAATCAACGAAAAATACTGTAAACGAGAATATTTTCATTCACATGTACTTTATTATTTTTTTTGTCTTTTAAACGCAGTTTAATTTACTAATTCCATCAAATTTTTAAAAAGTACATTTCCAGTTCCTCAATACTTCACTCACACTCATCCAAGTATTTATGAGTAATAGTTGAATAATAGTTTCATGTAAAGCCACTTTTATTACTTCAGTACTTGTAAATTGATTCAACTTCTGCATTTTTTAGCAACATTTTGGGAATTGAACAGAATTCCAGATCAAAATATCTTGATCCTTGATATTTCCACAAACTTTTCTAAAAAGTATGTCCTTAACTTTCACATCAAAATACTGCTTCGTTCAGTCACACTGGTTTTCCGGGACTATTTTGCTCACAGGAAGGAAGGTTTCTGCAAACTTCCTGTTGGAGTTTAAGGTGTAGAAGGAACCAGATAAATTGAAAGTTTACTTAACACTTTAACACTTGAAGGGTTGTCGGTGACGCTTAAACACAAAATCTTTAACACACTGGAACTTTTCAACCGTTAACATGATCATTCCAGTAGATTTTGAGGGAGAAAAGCGATTCGACGAGCCAGTAAATCAAAGTAAATAAACACTGGAGCTCCGGTGTTCAAGGGTTAATCAAACTAAAACAAGGCATTCAAATGTGTTTAAGAAAACTTGACTGAACTGAAGCTGCTGGTGAGGAGACGCTTTTTCAAATGGGAGAACGGCAACAAAACAGACGAGAAAAGATTTAAAGACTCACTCTGATGAAAACTGTGTTTTTAACACGTTTTGTGCCACTATTGTGATGGAGGACACATTTAAAGAAAATAAATAATAACATTTTTGAGTATTTTGTAATTCAAATCGTGACCAAAAAAATGCATGATGTAGAAAATACATTGAAGCTCCCTGCTCTGCTCCATTCTGATGCATCTACTTCTAGACCAATAGATCCATGAACGTCATTGTTTTCCTCGTCCGAGCTGGAATCTGAAAGTGTACGTCTGGACGGCTCTTTTTGCTGCACCGCTAATGTTAGATTTGGGTTTGTGAGGAGCTGTAAGCTAGCAGGAGAGAGTACAGACAGATGATGGGAAGTGGAGGTGGGCCTACTCACAAATGGCCCCACCCACAACTCAGAGGCAAATTTCTAATGGACTACAGCCACTCTGCAGAAACTATGTCCTAGAAAATGATTTTTTTTGCATGCTTTTTTTTTAAGTAGCTTAAAAGACGATCGGAGTGGGTCTTTAAATTCTCAAATCTGTCCTCCCGCAATCCAAGGCGTAAACGAGGTCCGAATCAAACAGACGCTGCTCCACAGCCTGGTTTTATTGTTGTACTGCAGACATGAGGGGCGGGCAGACGGACAGCTCTGAACACACAGAAGGCTTTGTAGAGGCAGAAGCAGCACGTTAAACTAAGAAGAAGGCAAACCGATCACCCGCTGAGCTGAGAGTGACCAGAATTCAATTTGGTGAAACGATAAGTGTTGGCGCGTTCACATAGTTTCCACATGAAAATGAACACTCGGAGAGCTGCTTATGGCTGATTTACATTCCATACAGAAAGAAGGAAAGAAAGAAGAACTCTGTAGGAGCATTTTCGTCAACATACAGCAACTTTTGGGTCAAAACACTTTTTAAAATTCATTCATTTTACAGGAAATAAATCTAATATGGCATTTCTCCTTGTCGATCAAACAGGGGTTTAAAAAACAAAGAGTAACATTCTTGTTTGTGAGAAAATACACAAAAAAACTAAATTTCCTGCAGATCAGAATACAGATCAAATACACAGTAAAGTCAGTAAGTGCAACTTTTCTAGAACTGATTTACTCAACAAATGTTGGATTATTGAAATTAGTTGGGTTGACAAATATATATTTACAATCAAAACATGTTTTTCCAGGAAATGGACAAACTAAATATTTTGTTTGTGGTGGTTTACAGCAAACACAGCCTAATTTGAGTTTCTAGAAACATGACTATGAGAGCTTGCCAGCAAGCCGCGGCTGTCCATCCATGTTCCTGAGCACCATTCTGATAAATAACATCATTTTAAACCTGCAGGAACATGTAAAAACAATGAGTCTTTTCTGGAATTTGTAAAACTAGCATGTTCGCCACATGAAGACTTTCGCGGAAACTTATTGCATTTAGTAAAATAAAAAACCAAACAAACTGATATTTGGAGCAAACTATCCTGTGGATGAGGCGGGAAGCTGTCTGACTCGCTCCTGTTTGACCCGAGTGAAGTCTGGAAGCCATAATACTGACACGTCACGCCAGAAATGCAGAGTGCGTCTACATGCTAACACTTTTCCAGAACGCTGCGGCTTTTCCCCACAAGGCGCCGCACCAACAGAAGGCTTAGCTAGCACAGACGCTAGCAGCAACAGACAGAATACTAATCGGAACACCAGTGGCCGCCATTTCCTGGAAGCTGCTAATGCTAGCATTGCTAGCTCCTGCTAGCAGTACAAGCTAATTAAGCTAAGAATAAAAATGTACAGAGCTGAAATGTCTTGTGCGTATGGATGTCACATTTACTTTGTTTACTCCAATAAGGTCTAAAGGTGACAAAATATGTATTTTTAACTGGTTAGAAGCTAAGAAGTCCTGCAAATGTCGGCACTTGCTAGCTTAATGGAGAGTGGAGTTTAGAGCTTTAGAGTTTTAGTGATTCAGGATTTAAAGTTGCCAATTTAAATAAATAGTTGTTTAATTTAAAGTAATAATTTCAATTAAGCAACTATTTAATTTAAACAAATGGTAACATGGTTCAAGGGAAGTTTCTACTTTTGGTTAAGCTAAAAAGTGTTTTTCAGATCTACGGACACCAACAAGACTTCCTCTAAAGTTGATACTGAAGACTTTGTCAAGATGGTCACGTGAGTGTTTTTATTCCAAATGAGTTTTTATAGTAGATGTCTTAAAGTTGGCACTGAATTTCCTGTTTTCCTGAAGTTTCCATGAAATCCAAATCAAATTCAAAAGTTTAAGAGGCTTCAATAACTTTGCAAGCTTCAGAGACTTCAAAAGTTTTGTAAATCTTCAGAGGCTTTGTAAGCTTCAGAGGCTTCAAAAACTTCTTATGCTTCAGAGGCTTCAAAAGCTTTGTGAATTTCAGAAGCCTGAGAGGCTTTCAAAGGTCCGTAAAGCTTCAGAGGCTTCAAAAACTTCTTATGCTCAAATGCTTCAAAAGGCCTGCGAGCTTCAGAGACTTGAAAAGTTTTTAAATCTTCAGAAGCTTTGTTTGCTTCAGAGGCTTCAAAAGCTTCACAGCCTTCAAAAGCTTTGTGAACTTCAGAAGATTGAGAAGTTTCAAAAACTTATTATGCTTCAGAAGCTTCAAAAGCCTTGTGAACTTCAGAAGCTTGAGAGGCTTTCAAAGGTTCGTAAAGCTTCAGAGGCTTCAAAAACTTCTTATGCTCAAATGCTTCAAAAGGCCTGCGAGCTTCAGAGACTTGAAAAGTTTTTAAATCTTCAGAAGCTTTGTTTGCTTCAGAGGCTTCAAAAGCTTCACAGCCTTCAAAAGCTTTGTGAACTCAGAAGATTGAGAAGTTTCAAAAACTTATTATGCTTCAGAAGCTTCAAAAGCCTTGTGAACTTCAGAAGCTTGAGAGGCTTTCAAAGGTTCGTAAAGCTTCAGAGTTTCCGTAAGCTTCAGAGGCTTCAAAAGCTTTAAAAGCTTCAGCTGCTTCAAAAGTTGCGAGAGCTTCGTAAGCTTCAGAGGCTTCATAAACTTTAGAAACAGATGGATGGAGTGTGGTCTTCAGAGGTTAGAGGAGCCTCTAAGGAACCTACTGGCCTCTGAAAGCATCTCCTCAGGTGAATTTTTCCTGCAGGGCACGAGCAGGTGTGGAGGTGTTGGTTGTTCTAGAAGATTCCTCCCATCATGAGTGAGGAGCCGTCTTCAGCTCTGGGACCGGATCTTTTAGGCTCCTCAAAAATGAGCTCATGATGTTTATCGCCACCATCGTGCTCTGAAAACCCAATGGGTACGAGGGGTTCGGACGTGCTGAAGGATAAGGGTGAGTGCTGGAAAAGACCGTGTGGGTTTGATGAATAGAACCGCAAATTCTGCATTGATTTGTTGAGAGAATAACCGTATGATCTTAGGAAAACGGCATAAATAAAAAGATAAAAACTCCCTTTTTGGATTAACATGCAGATTAAAACTGCTTTAAAGCAATTTTCTAATCTAAAATTAAATTTGTTTTAAATTAAACAATAATCTTTCTGTACATTTGGTGGAATTCCGTTGTTCAGTAGTAGTCGACAAATTGCATTTTTAGTTGCATATAAAATCCTAATTGTTTTTTTTGGACTTTTTTGTGGTCATAATCCGGGTTTCTATCTCCAGATTAGTGCCATGAACCTTTGCTGCAGATTACATGAAGTCAGAGCTGCCATTGCAGAGCAGGTTTTAGAATTCAAATTTGTGAATGTTTCTGCACCCTTTGGGACATGCTCATGCATACGTTAACCGTTTGAGACGACAAGGCAAAGATCAACCACCTGTTAGTGGGATTAACTCAAAGATTACCTCCAAACAAACCTTTAAGTCAAAAAAATTTCTGGTTTTAGGGAGTTTGACTGCAGGGGTTTGGAATCATTTTGAGTGTCCCGCCACCGGCTCAGGAATCTGACAAAAACCTGGAAACCAGGGAAACCAGGGCTGAACCTCCACTCTGAATGCGGATCGACCCGCCTGGAATACATGTGGAGGGTATTTACAACACGGTTCAACCTGAAAGAATGTCTGAGAGTTCTCTGCACCTCCAGTTCTGGATCAGAAGTCTGGTTTTTCCACATTTTTCAGGAGGTTCTGACTCAAACGCCGCCTCCGTTGAGCCGACAAGCACTTGTAAAAAACAAAAAAAAAAAAAAAAGAATCACAGAATCTGCTTTTGTTCCAGGAAAAGAGAGGAGGGTCCGCGTCTCCGGCCACGCCCCCTCAGCGTTGCTCCACCCTGTCGCTCCGTAAAGCACTTTGTGACGAGCCTGGGTAAGAAAAGCGCTTTCTGGGGAAGGAGGTGAGGAACAGAACCTGGTCAGAAACGGGCGATGGGAGGAGCAAATGAATCCTCTAATGGAGTCAGATGTGGGTTCTGCAGAGAGGAGCAGGAAGACACGCGAGGAGGACCCGGCAGGACAGAAGGAGCACAGACTGTCCTCAGTTTCTCCTTCCAGTCTGCTGTCCCTCCTCTCCTCCTGCTGCAGAGGTGAGCCAATGACTGAACATGAATACAGCTCTGGTAGAAACGAAGGCCGAGCTCCTCCTCCTCCTCCTCCTCCTCCTCCTCCTCCTCCTCCTCCTCGTCCAGTCTCTGACCGAAACAGCAGCAGTCTAGGACGGTTGGGGGGTTTTCAAGGCATCCACTTTGGTTTCCAAGTCAGATATCTGTGGACACACAGCAGAGGAGAGCTTCATCATCATCATCCCTTCACCTTCTGAACCTGCTGAATACTTCTCAGGAGCACAACGATGCTGGAGCCTATCCCCGTTGGGTAAAGCTTCAAAAGCTTCATAAGCTTCAGACGCTTCATAAGCTTCAAAGTGCTTAAAAAACTTTAGAGGTTTCACAAGCTTTAAAGCACATGTGTCAAAGTCAAGGCCCGGGGGCCGGATCCGGCCCGCAGAGTAATTATACAGGGGGCAACAGGGGGCTGTGTCTGTATGACAGCCGCTTCCGCTGTGCTTCTGTGTCTCTTTGGCTGAGCTTGTAGGCTGACTGTTTCATATTAATCCGATGGTGGTGGTGGTGGTGGTGGTGGTGGTGGTGGTGGGGAGGGGGGGGGGGGCGGACAACATAAAATTATTTTTTAATATCTCGATGATGCCCGAGCAGGCAACCCCCGCAGCGTCTCTCTCTCTCTGCTGGCGTATCGTGATCTTCGCCTCAGGAGCAAAAACCACCGATCTGTCCAGAGTTTATCCCGCCTTCACTCAACAGTAGTTGAATGAGCTCTGAGAACCTGCGGCGCGAACAGGTAGAGGAAGAAGATGAAAGTTCTGGACAAAAATGCTCACTTTGGATTAATTTTCTACCCACTGATTGAGTCACTGGAGGAGTCACGTGGCCAAAGCTGAGTTCCTGATTGGCTGATCCAACGCAGCAACATGTCCAACTTCAAGTACCGTATTTTCTGGACTATAAGGCGCACCTGCATATAAGCCGCACCTGCTCAGTTTAAAAAAGAAAGAAAAAAAAAAGAAATACAAGCCGCACTGGGCTATAAGCCGCAGATATCTATGTTGAAAAATAAGATAAATACTATAACAATTTTGTATTTTAAATGTACATGTATGCACATCTATCCATAGATTCATTGATGCTAAGCTTGTGTGCAGCAGTGCGGTTTCTTTCCTAGATAGCAAGCTCCATATCTTTTGACTTAAAATGTCAACCACACAAACTTCTTTGTGTGATTTCCACAATGAAGAAAGATTTTAAAAACAATTGCCAGTTAATAATTTGTCACGAGTGTTCTATCTGCTAAAGAAAAAGTGGCGTTGGCTTTTCTGATTTGCATTGATTTTTTTGTCTATCTTGCTTTTGACTCAAATTCCGGTTAGAACTCCCCTAACAGTGAAGAAAAATCCACAGAATAGCCGCACCTTTGTATAAGCCGCATGATTCAAAACCTAGGAAAAAAGTAGCGGCTTATAGTCCAGAAAATACGGTATTTTACATAAATCGAGCTGCTGGCAGACCGTCGTTCATATCGTACCGCTGGGCTTCAACTCGCCTCAGAGCGCGCCCGTACCATCGAGTAACATTGGAGCTGGCCGCCTCTGCCGCGCGACCTGTGATGACCTCCGAGGCTTCAGGTGGAGGTTCCTTTCTCCATCACCCACCTTCTCCTGCAGGTTGTCCGTCTCCTCCTTGTGCGAGGCCTCGCTCTCCTCCTGGGCCTGGCGCTGATCCGCCTCCTTCTGCAGATGCTCCGCCTCCCTAAAGGTCAGAAAGGTCAGCGTCAGTGTTTGCTGCAGCCCCTCTGAGGTTTTCGGGCTGCTCTGCCGTCCGTACTTCTGCTGGTACTCTTTGATCATTCTCTTGGCTTTGCTGTACTTCCTCTCCAGAGTCTGGTACTGAGCCTGCGTCTCCTTCAGGTGCTCGTCCACGGCCTGGAAGGAAGCACAAACAGCCGGTCCTGGCGGCTCTGCTCTGGGGGTAGAACCCTCCTCCCTCCCCGAGGTCCTACCTTGCACAGCGACTGCGCCTCCATCCAGTAGCTCTCCAGCTTCCTCTCTTTGCTGTCTCGGATGTTCTGCTCCAGCTGAGCGCGCTCCATCCGCCAGCGCAGCTTATCCTGCTCCGCGTGAGCTAGCTGGAGCCAACGGGGGCGGGGGCGGGAGGCGGAGCCGGCACAAAACCACAGAAGAGAAACGTGAGTTACGGCGGATCTGGATTTCCATCTCTGCTTGAGTGGGCGGAGCTCACCTTCCTCTTGAGCAGCTGCACCTCCGCCTGGGTGACGGCGTGTTTGATCTGCAGCTGAAAGAAACAAGACAAGGAGAAGCCGGATCAGCTGACGGGAGCCGAAAACGAGGACGACAGGATCCAGACCCATGAGACGGACCTCCTTGTACTTGTGGGCCAGTTTCTCAGGGTCCAGCTCCACCGGGGACAGGGAGTCCTGATGCTCCGCCAGGTCGAACACCTCGATGGAGTTGGGGAACATCGGACTCATCTCCTCGTCCTCGTCTGTGGCGTACTCGCCCGTCTGGAGGTTTGCATTAACAAACTCACGTCATCCTTCTATTAGGCATCAGGAAAACAGTCTGTGATTTCACCAAATCTGATGTTTCTATGCAGTAAAATCTAAACTTAACGTGAAAAAAAACCCTTTGAAGTGTCTGAATTCCCTCTCTAACTCAGAGGTCTGCAACCTTCAGCACTTCAGGCTCATTTCTCACGCAAAGTCGTAATTCACCCTATAGAAATATACGAAAAAATGCCAAAAATGTATCATCAAGTAAACTTAAAATAAATCTGAGCTAATTAAGGGACACTTATAATATTTTTTTTTATCCATAAGTCGCTCTTAAAATTCTTGAATTTGCTCAAAATCTGGTCAAAAAATCTGTCAAAAAGTGTTAAACTACGAGGCGCTTGATGGACTGCTGAAGCATTCTGGGTATTGTAGTCAGGAGCCTCATCCGTGCTGCTCTTCAACTGTTTGGAAATCATCTGGATAAAGTTTGAGTTACTTTACGTTTGATTTACTTAACTTTAAAATTACTTCTTAAAAAGTCAAGTTGATTTATTTTCCATTAACCAGAGAGCAAGAATGAAAAGTTTAAAAGGGTCACATGTGGCTCCGGAGCCTCAGACTCTTAAACTAACTCCTACAAGAAGATAATACTGTGCAGGACTATAAAGTGTCTTGAATTTTAATTCAATTAGGACACATGCTCACTCAGTTTAAAGCCAAGCATGATGTTATAGAATAAAGAATTAAGTATGATAGAATAAAAATATATGTAGATTAGAAAATAATAGAATATGGTAAAATAGAATAAACTAGTATAGAAAAAGACAGAATAGAATCAAATATAATAGAATATGATAAAATAGAATATCACAGAATAGAACAGAATACAATAGAATAGAAAATGATAGAATAGAATATAACATGACAGAATAAGTATAGAACAGGATATAATAGAATAGAATATAACATAAAATGATGTAATAAAATAGTTTAAAACAGAAAATTATAGAATCGGATGGAATATACAGTAACAGACAGAACAAAAGTTTATAAAATAAGACAAGAATATGATGGAATAGTATAAAACTGAATATGATAGAATAAAATGCATTAGAATAGAATAGAATATGATAGAATAGAATAGCACAGAATAAGATAGAGTAGAATATAATATAAAAGAATGGAATAGAATAACAGAGTAACACAAAATTGGATTTGATAAAATAGCACAAAATAAAATAGAGTAGACTTGGATAGAATAAATTCATTCATTCATCCATTCATCATTCATTCATTCAATGAATAGAATAAATTAGAAAATAAAATAATATGATACAATAGAAAAAACTAGAATAGAGTAGAAGTGTATTGATCCCACAAATGGGGAATGACCTTGTTGTTATATTAAAACAGCATGTAAATAATAAATAACACTTTAAATACACTTTAAATACATAATAACAAATATTTATTGTATATTATTGGGTTTAATTCCTTAATATGATTCTGTTTAATTGACGTGAAAATCTAAAAGCTTAACAATAATAAGAAAATGAGTTTCCAACTTTAACCACAAGAGGGAGATCTTGGGCTGATGCAGAAAGAAGAAGGAACTGACATTTTGAACACACAAACATACACACTGACAGTTTAGATTTCCTGAGGCTAACAAAAGCCGCTGAAGCCACGCCCCCTTTTCCTGGAGGAAGGAGGGCAGAGGTTTGGTTTGTACCTCCTCGTCTTCGTCCGTGTACTGTTTGTATCTCTGCTCCATCATCTCCCTCTGCCATCGCTCCTGCTCCAGAGTCTGCTGGATCAGCTGCGCCACCTCGCTCTGCTCCCCCGGCTTCTCCCGGCCGATCACGAACCTGCGGACGGACGCTGGAGAATGACCTCGAGTCACCCAGGTTTGACAAACCATGAGGAAAACGCCAACCCACTTGACCGTTCCCGAGGTGTTCCGCAGGACAGATGCGGCGAAGCTCTGAGTGACGCCGACCAGGCTGGTCCCGTCAACCTCCACGATCAGATCATTCACCTGGATCCTGCAGAACGCACAGAAGGCTGTGATGCGGAGAGCTGACGGAACCGTCAGAACCTCTGATCCAAACACAAACATGCTGTTTCAGGAAGTGAAACAAACATGGCGGCTGTGCTTTATGACAGTACTTTACGACGGCAAAGTTCTGCCAAGAACTCCCCAGAACCTGGTTCTGTTGGAGTTCTGACTGAAAGGATTGAGTTTCCAAAGAATGCATGAGCGAGATTTGTTTAGATAATCTGAAATCAGAGCCTGTGGCTGCAGCAGACGCAGAGTAGCATGCCCTGCGTCGCTTTTATCTGGCGGGGTGTTTTGAAACGCGATAAGAGCCACGCCGTCTTATCTGAAGCTTCTGAAAGCTTCACTGAAGCTGCAACATGAAGGTCTGAGCCGGGCGGGCCCGTCTGAACGCGCCCGGGGACGGGTGGATGGGGTACCTGCCGTCTCGGTGTGCAGCTCCGCCCTCGGTGACGGTCTTCACGAAGATGCCCAGCTTCTCCAGGCCCATGTCGGCCCCCGCCCCCATGCCGATGATGCTGATGCCCAGGCCGTCGCTGTCTGCGGGACGCAAAAGCACAGAGTCGGTGATCCTCATCAGTGTGTCACCTCTGCCTCCACTGTTCACACGCAGGGCTGCTGGTTCAAATCCCTCACCTCCAGGTACCCAAGCTGCTAATTAGGCTAATCGGAGCTGAATTTAATCCCATTAGGGGATGATAGACTTGTAAGCAGACCGTGCGTGTCCTGCAGAGGTCTGTGTGTGTCTGTGTGCGTGCGTCAGAGAGGTGAAGCCCCCAAACCTTTCTCCAGCTCCACGGGGAACAGCTCCAGCTTCTCCACACGCTTCTCCAGCTCGTACTCCGCCGACGCCGCCATGGGGTCCACGTCGTCATTGCGCCGGTCGTAGTCTTCATTGGAGTAGGTGGTGAAGACCTGTACACAGGGGCAAAGGTCAAAGGTCAGACAGGGTCAGCAGCTTATCCGCTAATGACCAAAACAAGCCGGCTCCTTCACAGAGACGGCGCTCTGGATGCTGGAGGATGGGCGCAGGAAGCTGGTATCGATGCCTCCACAATAAAAGCACGCGTTTGTGAAATTTGTGAGCGTGTGTACTGTAGTGTCTGCACCGCGTTGCCCCTCCCCCGCCTGGAAAAGGTCAGCAGCATCCGTCTCCCCGGTGATCATTCGAAATGATCACATGGCTCCGTTGCCGTGGCAACCTCCGGGCAGGCACAGTGGGAGTTTGGCGCTGACTTGCTCTCTCTCTCTCAGTCCCTGTCTGGTGCATATGCTAATCCACACACTCGCTAACAGACATTTAAACACTCGTGCACGAGTGTGTGCACGTGTAAGGCTGAAGGCGCCTTTCGCGACGGTGAGGGGGGGCTGCAGCAGCAGCATTGCATTCCCCGGTGTGGTCTTAAAGTGCGTACACACAAAAACACAGCGTTTCCTGTCGTCACGTTTCCTTCCTGTTGAGTAACTAAAGCTGCGCAGCTTCAATCACCGCCGGCAGACACTGAGACCTGCTTACACCGGCACAGCACTTGGACTGATTCACATGTTCACAACGAGCACGTCTATATGCAGTATGCATACTGTATAAACTCTCAGCAGCCGCTTTATTAGGTAAACAACCATTGACTGACTGTATATGAGAACTGGACTGAGCAGTCCCTTCCCCCATGACACTCTAAAGAGGAAGTACCTGCTGGTTCCAAGAATTCAAAATCCCATAGACTTCTATAGAGAAATAAACAGCTGTTAGACATTCAGTGTGTCAGAATAACCACTTCTGATCTGATACCTTTGTAAACATCTTCTTGATAATGCCTTTTTTTATGATATACATATTTTGAGTTTTAAGTTATTCAAGTTATAAACTGTCCAATCAGATGCCTTAGTAAAAGCCTGTGGGGCCCGCTGGCCCCCAACTTAAACAGTTCATTGACTGCTTTCAGTGGAAGGGGGTGTGGACTTCCAACAAGCTCACTCATGATTGGCGACAGTTGTTACCATAGAAACGTTGATTCAGACCAGCTCAGACCAATCCCTGTTGTCTGGCTCCAACATGGCAACGTCGACAACGCGGACAAATGGCGATTGAATTGGCTTCAGTTTTCAGACAGAAGTAAGGTGACATCACAGCTGCTCTGTCCAGTTCTTTATACAGTCAATAGGTACACCTTCCTAATACCGGGTTGGACCCCTTTTTGCCTTCAGAACTGCCTTCTGTTGATATAGATTCAACAAGGAAACATTCCTCAGAGAGTTTGCTCCATATTGACGTGACAGCATCACACAGTTGCTGCAGATTTATCATCTGAACATCCATAGAGCCCATCTCCTGTTCCACCATGTCCCAAAGGTTCTATTGGGTTCTGGAGACTGTGGAGGTCATTAAAGTCCAGGGAACTCATTGTTATGTTCAAGAGTCTAAGATGACTCCAGTTTTATGACATGGAGCCTTATCCTGCTGGAAGCAGCATCAGAAGATGGAACACTGTGGTCATAAAGGGATGGACGTGGTCAGCAACAATACTCAGGTAGACTGTGGTGTTGGAACCATGATCAGTTGGTACTAAGGGGTCCAAAGTGTGCCAAGAAAATAAAAAAATCCACCTGAAGGAGAAGAAGAAGACGATGATGCAACTTTGCCTGTCAGGTGACTAATAGGTTTCATTGTATGCAGATGAGCTGGTTCTCTTTATGTAATGAAGTAAAACCACAGCAGAAGGAAGGAAGTTCATGCAGCCGCATCACCCTGAGCCTCCATGCAGCTCATCTCTTCATCTGTTCTTCACCTCATGGAGACTTTGCTTTAAATTTGGTTTTATTCAGGACATAGTTTTAACTTTTAAACATCCGGATTACTCAGATCTTGATTCTTTTTTTTTAATATTTATTTTATCAGGAAATCCCATTCAGACTAGATCTCCCATCAGCTCTCTTTTTCTGTCCTGTTTCATCAAACTGAACTGACTGCAGTCATTCCAGCTGCTTGTTTGAAATCATGACACATGAAAAGCGTGTTCTTCGCGGTGACAGACAGTCCTGCCTGATGAAGGAGGCCTCATCCTGCAGGTGCAGACCACACAGTGGGCTGCTGTCGTCTCTGCACAGCTTTAAGGTCATCACTGTGACTGAGAATATAAACCCAGTCAACCGTATCACCACAAAACTGAACACGGAAGTTCCCTTTCCTGACTGCATTATAACCACTTCATGTCTTTTATTTAAAGCGACAATTAGCAAAAGTACCTGTATAATGGAGTATATATATATATATATATATATATATAAGTATACTTCAGTTTAAGTGTAAATAATAGGAAGTACTTCAAAAGAATATTTCTTCAGACTAAATTGTAACATTTTATATTAACTTTAGCATAGATTACGTAGACTTGTAGTAAACTTACATTTTAGTAAAGGGTGTGCACAGAACGATGGAATGAAAACAGAAATGTGATGTGAAAAGGAGAGAAATGTAAAGATTTTTTTTGTTTCTGAAACTTAAAAATGAGTTATGTGTGAAATCTGTAATAAAATATTTAAAATCTGAGAGGAATTCCCTTTATTTACACAAAGCTAGCATAATAACAGCTAGGTAGCATGTACATCTGTTAGCTTAGCTTAAAGGCTTAAAGTAAGGTATAAAATATGTTTTGGGTGATCTTTGTCCAGATTTCTAACTCAGAAATAATGTAGAAAAGCTGCATTTTGCCTTGTTAAACACTCAAATGTATTATTTCTGTCTGGAAAAAGTTTAAGACAATTTGGAGGCTAAAAGCTAAATGCGGTTTCTAAAAGTAAAAAGGAAAGGCCACAGTACATTCTGGAGCTGGATCTCACTTCAGGAGGATTTTTCTAAATATTTTGTGTTTCACTGGATTCGCACTTACATTTAGTATGTCCTATGATTACAATTTCTTTTCTTTTTTTCTCAAAATTTTTTATAAAAAAAAATCTTTATCTGGGTTACAACTTTTTAACTCAGAAAAGAAACCTAGGTTAGTTTGACAGTTAATTCGTATAATAAAATAAGGAAAGTAGTTTTCTGTTTTTTAAAAAAATACAAGAAATATAATTTAAATATTAATCAGTCCATGGAACCATGAATTTATTTAATATTTCTTGAATTTAAATCATTTTTTAAACTTAGTCCTAATCTCAGAAATATTTCAAAGTGTCTGACTCGGATGTAGGAATCTCCTCACGAGGTTTATGATGTTTCAACCAGTTTTTGCTGTAATTTAGACCAATTATAACAAATTTTCTCAAAATGATTCCATAAAAGCGTCCGGAGGTTTAAGGCCGTCTCAAACCGTGCTTGTTACAGGAAAACATTAAAATACTAAATGCAACAGGAAGACAAAACCAGAATCTGACATTTGGGAGCCAAGAAGAAAAGGACTCCCACTAAAATTCTGTCCCAGTTTTCTTCTTGAACCTGAGATCTTAGCTTCTGATTAAAGTGCAGTTACTAATGGAAAAAGCCAGGATGTCCATCTGTCTTCCTCTGAGCTCCTTCGTGCTGGCTAAACCAGCTTTTTGGCATTTTTTCTCAGTTTTGCAGCGGTTTATTGACAGTCTGCCTGCCAGAGGGCGTTCCTGAGAACAGAGTCTTTCCCAGTTTGTTGTTCAGTGTTTTCTTGCATGATTGATTAGTTTGAAGTCTCTCTGTTTCGTCACTTTGACTTTGACTTTTGAGCATTCTCACAAAAAAAAAAAAAGAAAAGAAAATGTGTGCTGATTTGATCTTTATGTGTTTAAACATTTTTAGTTATTCAAGTTTAAAACATTTTGTTTATTTTTCACTAGGGGTGTAGGGGAAAATCGTTTTAGAGATGTATCGCAATATTTCATATGGTGATACCTGTATCAATATGAAATTAACAAGACGATTTCATTATTTCTTAGTAAACATAGTTCAGAGTCTTTCTTTTGTTTACCACCTAAACCACGATTGCTAGTTGGTACCGTAGCACAACAAACGTCTATGCCGCACCAAAACAAAAAGATCTCGCGAGAACCAGCTTGTGTTAATTGTTCAGTCAGCCTTGCATTTTTTTTTGTTGCTATGAGACCCGCCACCAAACCCAAGTGGGCCTCATATGGCTTAAAAGTGGCACAAAACGTGGGCCCCGAATGGGTTTGTCCACAGTTTTTGTAGTAGAAAGTGGGCACTCAGTGGATTGGTTTGCTACACTAGCCAGCTGCCCGGTGGACAGCGTAGCGTGCTAGCGATCGCCACTGCACCGAACAAGCCGGCTCAGCTGTATCAAGATAGTAAGCTCATCTGTATCGAGCTAGCAAGCTCATCTGTATCGAGCTAGCAAGCTCATCTGTAGAGAGCTAGCAAGCTCATCTATTGCAAGCTAGCAAGCTCATCTATTGCAAGCTAGCAAGCTCATGTATTGCAAGCTAGCAAGCTCATCTGTAGATCGCTAGCAAGCTTCACTGTAGCTAGTGATTTTCTTCTCTGTATTGAGCAAGCAAGCTCTGCTGTAGCATGCAAGTAAGCTCCACTGTAGCATGCTAGCAAGCTGCACTGCAGCATGCTAATGAGCTCATCTGTAGCAAGCTAGCAAGCTTCTATGTAGCGAGCTAACGAGCTCCATTGTAGCATGCTAGCGAGCTCATCTGTAACTAGATAACAAGCTCAGCTGTTGCGAGCTACCCACTAAGCGCCACTTAAGCCAATATGGGCAAATACAGGTGAGGCCACCACGGAAAACTGCTAGTGTCATATAAAAACGCGGCTAGCGGTTCTCCTCAGCGGGATTGGATAATAAAGATTGTAGCTGTGCAGTGGGTCATGTGCAGAGCTTTCGTCAAAATAATAAAAAATTGTTCTGGTAAGGTCTTGGGATATATCGCAATATGTATTGAAACATGAGACGTGTATGGCGATATGTATTGTACTGCCAGACTCTTGGCAGTACATACCCTTATATTTTTTTTAGTAAAACAAAACCTTTTTGTTATTTTCTAATTAAAAAATTGAAGAATTTTAATCAAATTTCCACATTAGTTCAGTTTATATATTCTTTTGTAACTCAACCAAATTGGAAGATTAAAAAAAAAAAAAAAAAGAAAGAAAAAAAGAGGTGTCGTGAACTTGAGGTAAATGAAACAGTCGGGTTAAGGAAGTCTGAAGATCAGCAGACGGACACTTAAGAACCAGAGCGTCTTTTCAAAAATTCCTGGATCTTCAGCTCGTCTTCTCCCCTCCTCTCAGGATGCAGGGATTGTTTTAAGACTAAGAGCATCAATTCATGGGGGGGTCTTTTGGTTATCCTTTAAGACTTTGGCTTTGCTTGACAACCCAAGAACAGAGAAAGTGTCACCAAGGAAAGGAGGATGTTTGGGCCTGACGGGTGCGTGAGTCATCTCCTGAAATCTTCTGCCACCTCTCTGGATTATGATCTAAACCCAGAGAGCTTTAAAACGGATCTGACGGGTAATCTAGGCAGACGCTAGCAGCAGTTTGCGCTGAGTTTTTATGTTCCTGGGACAGAGTGAAGCTGCAGAGATCTCCAGTACAGTAGAAGCGCCCCCTCCCTCAGCTGGTTTCTGTAGCGATCCTCACACCAAGAGGTTCTTCATCCAAACAAAGCTTCGCTCTGATTCCCATCAACCTGCTTCCCTGAGCGTGTTCCTGCGCAGGCACGCGTTCTCAGGGAAAACAAACACACCCCGCCACATTCCTGCTGCGTTCACTGAGAGAACACTCTTGTTTTTCCCGTTGCAGGAATTCAGATTCTGCTGCTTTTCCCACTGATCGATAGATTCTAACCCAACCGCAAAAAACCTCCATGTCTGAAAGGTCTCGAGGTCTGAAGACGCGGCCAGCGCGTATCTTTGTCTGTCGGGTCACAGACCCGCTCTAAACCCCCACCGTGACGTCATGGCAACAGTTTCCAACCCGTTTGGAAGTTGCGACACCCGGCGTGTCCAGACAGCGATGGTTCCTGCAGCTACAAACTGCCATCAGAGCTGTTTCCTGCACGGTTCATCATGGCACCACCAGAGCCGCAGAACCAGGTTCTCTGGGTCGGTTTCAGTCCCGAACATCAGAGCTTTGACCTGTGAGTCTCCATGCAGAACATCATAAAAACCATCAGTAAAAGCTGAAATGAGGAACACAGGATGAGCCACAGAGAAACACAAAGGCTCTTCATAGAAGTAGACGATGGGGATGAATTCCTCCTTTATCTTCACGCTCAGACTCAGGCCTGGATTCCTGGAATCCGTCTCTGTTTCTGATGGCGTCTCATGACTGCAGCTGCCACACAGACAAAGAGGAAAGGAAGCCCACACCATCAACCCTCCACCACTGTGCTTGACAGGATGTCAGAAAAATGCCAAAAACAATCTGGTTAAAAAGTCTGGATGGATTTGTTACAAACCAGGTCTCTTTCAAAGAAGAGAACAGACATTTTCTTCCTTCTTTTCCAAACCGACAACCTGGTGTTGGAACCATGAGAACATTTTGCTCTGAAACTTTCCCCAACATTTGGTTACAGTGGTTTATGAATCTCACACTAGATAAATAAAACGATTCTGGGTTAAAGCGCAGCTGAAAACCTGCTTCCATGGTTCTGTCAGGAGGAAAAGACCCAGCAGAACTTTGCAAAAAGGCCTAAAGCTCAAAAGTGGAACTGGGAGCAAATTAGAGAAGCGAGGCGAGCTCATGGAACACAGACATCTGCAAAGATCTGTGCAGGTAAAGGTCCAGATATGATCCAGAACAACCTTCACCATCATAGCCTCCAAAATCCAGCAGGAGAAGAATCGGTCACAGAAACGCAGCGTGGCAGACGGAACAGGAGGAGCAAGGACGTATTGTTCTCCAGAACAGAAGGAGGAACCAGGATAACGGGCGGGAACCAAGGTTGCACAGGACTGCAGAGCCAGGCCGACACGGCAGAACAACAACAACACGGATCCTCACTGACAGTTCCAAACCCTGGACCACAACTAGTACAGCTGTTACAGGGTGCAGGTTTAAGGTTAACCCCTGTGATCACTTAAGGGGTCGGATGACCCCGATGATCTTTGACCCAGATGACCCTAACATTGATGTGTGATCCCTTCCATGGAAAAGGTGGACAGGATTCATCTCTGCCATGCACACCAGTGAAGATGAAAAATCCTTGAAAAAAAAATCTGAACGCTGTCTTTTGGGGTCCAGATGACCCCACTTTTAATGCCTGGGATGGCACAAGGTTAACGGTGGTGGTTTAAGGTAGTTTAAGGTGGGCTATGATAGTTTAAGATGGCTTGAAGTAGTTTAAGGTGGCTATGATGCTCTAAGGTGGTGGTTTAAAGTAGTTTAAAGTGGCTTGAGGTAGATAAATGTGGCTATGATGATCTAAGGTGGTGGTTTAAGGTAGTTTAAGGTGGCTTATGATAGTTAGAGGTGGTTACAAAGCTGTAAGATGGGGGTTTAAGGTGGTTTAAAGTGTTGGTTAAAGGGAGTTTAAAGTGTCGGTTTAAGGTAGTTTATGGTGGCTTAAGGTAGCTAAAGGTGGCTATGATGCTCTAAGGTGGTAGTTTAAAGTGTTGGTTTAAGGTGGTAAAAGGTAGTTAAAGGTGGCTTAAGGAAGTTTAAGCTGGTTTGAGATAGTTCCAGATTATTTAAAGTAACTTAAAGTGATGTAAAATGATCAAATGTGGTGGTTAAAGGGAGTTTAAGTGTTAATTTAAGGCAGTTAAGGGTAGCTTAAGGTAGTTAAAGGTGGCTTAGGTAGTTAGAGGTGGCTACGAAGTTGTAAGATGGTGGTTTAAGGCTGTTTAAAGTGTTGGTTTAAGGTGGTATAAGGTAGTTTCAGGTAGATTAAGGTAGATAAAGGCTGCTATAATGCTCCAAGGTGGTGGTTATACACGGTTTAAAAAGTTGGTTTAAGGTGGCTTATGTAAGTTTAAACTGGTTTAAGGTAGCTTAAGGTACTTTAAGTTGATCTAAGAAGGTGGTTAAAGGTGGTTTAATGTCAAAGTCCTCAATCAAACTTAAAACCAAAAAAACTTTGACTCAAAGGGGACTTAGATAATTATGAAATCAAAAGAATTGAAAACTTTTGTGTAAATTGTGGAAAAATCTTCTAAAAAGGACCCAGAAGTGTCTGGTTTTTCCCATGACCGGATGTTTGAACAGCTGCATTCCAGCTCTGCATCAGCACACAGGGTCAGACCACGTCTCCAGGCTTCTTCATGAGAAGTGGACATGACTGAGGAGGAGCCGTCACCAGTTCAAATCCAGACCGCTGCCATCTTCTGTGCTGATCTCTGAGAAGGCGAGTCATCACATGTCAGGACGCGTTTCAACACGCATGTTCTCCACCAGCTGCAGCAGCACAACCAGCTCCTCTGTCATTCAGATGAAGGTTTAGTAAGTCTCATCATCACAGGCTGAGAGTCGGAGCTTCAGCATCAACAGCTTTTTACAGACAAAAGGTTGAAATGGTGATGACTGATCCTACAGGGTCACATTAGGACCCCTAAAAAACCCTCTTCTGTCTTCTTAAATCTAAAGCAGTCATCTGATCCCGATAGAATCAAACCATCACTGCAGTGGTTGGTTGGTTGGTTCCTTTCCTTCATGCAAACATCTGTAGTTTGTATTTTATGGTCAATATTTCATAACAGCAGATTCTTTAGTTCCACTTTTGCTCAGCAGAAGATGAAGCGTCATGTTTGCACAAACCGCTTCCTGTCCCCTTCCTTCTTTGATTAAAAAACGTCCGGAGTGTCTGCAAGAACAGAAACACTAAACTCTGAAGAGACGGAGTTTCTTCCTGGAACATCCTCACATTCAAAGCGAGTTGACATGTTTGAATTTTTAGGATAAAACTTCTTTGTGGTCTGAAACCTTCACGTGCACGCACGCACGCACCAGCGGCGAGGACAAATGAAGCTGCAATAGTCTCCCTCAGAGATGAAGTCCAAAGAGCTTTCAGAGGAACTACGATTCCTCAACAGTGCAAGTGGTCTGAAACCACTGACTGTATATGACAACTGGACTGTCTGACCCCTCCCCCCATGCTGTTCTAAACAGGAAGTACCTGATTAGCTGTAGACTATTGTTAATCAATCTCCTTTACAAAATTTCATTTCACCAAATCTGCATCAATCTTCAATTGCCATCAAATCTTTGTTTCCATTGTATAATCCTGGACTTATTTTTCTATGAAGATTTGAACTTTGAGAGTTTAAACAAGAGAGAAAAGTGTGAAAATGTTCATATTTGTCAAAGGAAAGTCTTAAAAAAATGTGTAAAGAAGGGTTTAATAGCGCTAAAACATCCACCTCTCTCAGGATCATAACTTCCATGATGAACGAGCAAGCTCTATAAGCTATTTTCAATGGATGACATCACACTCACTCTGTCCAGTTCTCACAAACAGTCAATGGCCTGAACATCTAGCAGGTAGATGCCTCAGAGATCAGGTCTGGACTCTACTGGACTATTCCAGAAGAACTAGAGCAGGAGAAACAGAACAGCTCTTGCCTCATGCCCAGATAATGGAAGTCTCAAACCCGTCTCAATCTGTTTTCCATTTAGTCTCAGAGCAAAAAAAGACTAGAAATAAGACAGCTCCGTGAGGCGTCGACAATCAATGAGGAGAAAATGTGAGGGAGTCTAGAAAATAATCCTGAATCAAACGTTTCTGAGCCCTGCAACAGACTGGGGACCCAACAGTAGTTGGGATAGGCTCCAGCAACCCCAACGACCCCAAAAAGAGAATCAGAAGATGGATGGATGGATAGATGGATGGAGGGATGTATGAATGGATGGATGTATGGATGACAGATGGATGGATGGATGGGTGACAGATGGATGTATGGATGGATGACAGATGGATGTATGGATGGATGACAGATGGATGTATGGATGGATGACAGATGGATGTATGGATGGATGACAGATGGATGGATGGATGGATGACAGATGGATGTATGGATGGGTGACAGATGGATGTATGGATGGATGACAGATGGATGTATGGATGGATGACAGATGGATGTATGGATGGATGACAGATGGATGTATGGATGCATGACAGATGGATGGATGGATGGATGACAGATGGATGTATGGATGGATGACAGATGTATGGATGTATGGATGGATGACAGATGGATGGATGGATGGATGACAGATGGATGTATGGATGGATGACAGATGGATGGATGGATGGATGACAGATGGATGTATGGATGGATGACAGATGGATGGATGGATGGATGACAGATGGATGGATGGATGGGTGACAGATGGATGTATGGATGGATGACAGATGGATGTATGGATGGATGACAGATGGATGGATGGATGGATGACAGATGGATGGATGGATGACAGATGGATGTATGGATGGATGACAGATGGATGGATGGATGGATGACAGATGGATGGATGGATGGATGACAGATGGATGTATGGATGGATGACAGATGGATGGATGGATGGATGAGATGGATGGATGGATGGATGACAGATGGATGTATGGATGGATGACAGATGGATGGATGACAGATGGATGTATGGATGGATGACAGATGGACGGATGGATGGATGACAGATGGATGTATGGATGACAGATAGATGGATGGATGGATGACAGATGGATGGATGTATGGATGGATGACAGATGGATGCATGGATGGATGACAGATGGATGTATGGATGGATGGATGTATGGATGGATGACAGATGGATGGATGGATGGATGACAGATGGATGTATGGATGACAGATAGATGGATGGATGGATGGATGTATGGATGGATGACAGATGGATGGATGGATGGATGGATGACAGATGGATGGATGGATGGATGGATGACAGATGGATGTATGGATGACAGATAGATGGATGGATGGATGGATGTATGGATGGATGACAGATGGATGGATGGATGGATGACAGATGGATGTATGGATGGATGACAGATGGATGGATGGATGGATGGAATGAATTCTTCCATTTTATTCCATTTTATTAACTGCTTTTTAACCCATGTAGTTGAGTTTCATCCTCTAGTTACCGTCATCTCTTTCCATTAACCGGGTTCAGTTGTTTTAAAATATAAATTGTTCCAAAAGTTCAGATTTTTTTCTGCGAGCCACATACATGAGACGCTGCTGACCTCTGAGGTCACCTCCCTCCACAGATGACCCCACCCAGAAAGGAAACTCCTCGAGTCTTTGTGTTCTCGCTAATCTAAACAGGAGATAAGCCCCGCCTACCTTGATTGGTCCACTGCTGAACCGGATCTTCCTATTGGGCGGCGGCGGCTCCTCTTCCTCGGGGAGGCCGGGCATTTCAGAGCAACTGCTCTCCGGGTGATATGCTTCCTCGTCCTCTTCGTCTTCCTCGTCCTCGTCCAGCTGGCTTCCCCCGGAGTCTTCCTCCCCGAGCCCGCTGTAGGCGCTGACGTCCACCAGATCGCCCTCAGAGTAATCCTCCTTTTTCGAGCCGTCTTCGTCATCCTCTTCCTCCTCTTTCCACTCGTTGTCTGCTTGCTGCTGGTCTAATGAGGTAGAGGAGGGTGGGGGCTCCTTCTCCCCGTTTTCCAGAGAAGCGTGGACCTCCGCCTGCACCAAACTGCCCCCAGTTTCAGGCTCCCTGCTCCCGCCGTCCTCCTCTCCTGCCGCTGGCGCCGACCCCGGGGCCGCCGCCCCCTCTGATGCGCTGTCAGCCTGCTGGGGTCCTGAGCCCGGTTTAGACTCGAATGATGAAGAGGAGGACAGGACAGTCACTGAGGACGAGGAGAGGGGCTGATCTCCTGGCGGTGCGTTCTCCTGTGCTTCCTCTGCCAGCGACCCCCTCTCTCCTGCGATTGTCTCCTCCTTGGACTCTTTCCCTTTTGGGGGGGCCCTCGTCTGCGAGTCAGAAACAGACGTTCAGTCAAAAGTCTAAAAACATGTTGACACTCGTCTGACAGCAGCCTCACCTTCCTCTCTGCACCTTCTGCTCTGACTGGAAGTTTGGGCTTTGGCGCCAGTGCGGGGGCCGAGCGGCGTTTCTGGAGGTAGAGGGTTTTCTGCTGTTCGCTCTTCTCAAACACGGCACTCAGCTGACTCACAGTGGGGCTGACGGCATCGCCGGGCCCGGCCGCTGCCGCCGCCGCCGCAGAGGGGACGGGCGCCGCCGCAGAAGTGGGAGGATCCTCTAACCGGTCTAGAGCTTCTGTGGAGCCGTTGAAACGGGCCACCACGTCCAGACGGCTGTCCTGGAAGCCGGAGGCGCGCTCCTTCTTCAGCAGGATGCGGTTGGTGGCAGCTTGTTTCTCCTGAAAACCACAGAGGGAGCCGTCTGAGACCTGAAGACCCACACCTGCACACGGGACAGGAGGAGCTCACCTGCAGAGTCCGCTGCTCAAAGATCCTTCTGGTCTCCTGGAGTTTGGAAAAACCCAAAGAGGAACCTCCACCTTCCCCGCCCCGTTTGGAGTCAAAGCGGTTCACCCGTTCTGAGACAGAATTCCCCAGGTTCAGCAAGGCGCTGTGGTCGACATTCTCACTCAGGCCTTTAGGAAGGGACAGCTTGGGGGACTCGTCCTTCCCTGAACAAGGACAGACATCATGCAGCAGAGTCAGCTTCACAACTTAAAACATTTTACAGCCTTGAAACGACTAAAACAAAAACAACACAAAAAAAAACTGATGGAATAAGAAAGTCGGTCATTTTCATTGACAGAAAACTTCTGGAATAATAATAGATATGTGATATATAGCGATAATAAATATGAGATTTATCGCGATAATAAATATGCAGTATATTGCAATAACAAATATGAGATATACCTGAATAATAATTATGATATATATCGTAATAATAAATGTGCGCAATACGCAATATATAGCCATAATAAATACACAATCTATTGCAGTAGCAAATACGCGATATGGTGCAATAAAAAATATGTAAAATATCGCATTAATGATAAATGCACAACACATTGCAATTGTGAAAAACATGATGCAGGCTTTATAAGAATAAATGTGCCATATTTCATAGGAGAGATGTGCGCTATAATGATGACATTTGTGATATATCACTATATTAATAAATATGCGATTTATCACTATGAGAATGAGTGTGCAATTTATTACATTTAGGACAAATGTGAAATATATTGTAATGGCAATATGCAATACATTAATAAAACATTTGCAATAATAATGATAATAAAATAATAATCAGTTGTATTATCGTAGGAAAGATACATTTGCGATACACTACAATAACCATAAATGCACAATATATTGCAATAATAATGATAAATAAGAAGTAAAGAATAATGCTCAATAAAGGGTGCGTTATCAGGAAATTAACGCACAACATGGAAGCCTAAACTATCTGACGCAAAGTGAAGGACGGATGCTTCTGTGAGGTACATAAATTTCTGTTAACGCTCACTTCAAAGTGCATTATCCAACGTATATTATGGTCGCTTACAAAAAAAATATGCATTCACTTTTTAGTATGTCATTCTTGTTATTTTTCAGGTTTAAATAGCTTTTTCACAAAATGTGGACTATTTGCTACAAAGAAGTAGCTGATGTTATGTTGCTATAGTAGCGGATGTTATGTTGCTATGGTAACGGATGTTATGTTGCTATGGTAACGGCTGAATAGGCAAAGGAAAGTGATAAATGGTGATCGTCACTATAGGTTAAATAAAGCATCAGTTCAGAGAGAAAGTTTTGTAAGAAGGTGAAACTAAAGTTTGTTTCATAGAAGCTTTCACAGTAATATAGAACATTTGAGCCGTATAACAGGAACTTCTTCTTCAGGTGTGCATTATCACTGTAAATTATTACTTTATGTAGTTACTTTATGTAATAAATATGTGAAATATCCTAATACGATATGTGATTGAATAACAAAACATTTGGGATTTATCGCAATAATGGTAAATATCCAATATATGTCATTATAGTAACGTGGAATACATTGACAAAACATTTGATATGCATCATAATAACTATAAATATGAGATATATTGCCATAAGGATAAAAGCGTGATACATAATAACAAAAGCATGATATGCATGGAATGTGTCACGCTAAGGATAAACGTGCAATTCATTACGGCAACGATATGTCTCCAATACATAACAATAAATGTGTAATCTGTTACAACAATTGTATTTTTGCAATACATCTTAATAATGATACATATCCTACTTGATACAACAATGATATTTTGACTATATATTGCAATAACGATAAATGTACAATGTTACAACGTTTGTGCGATATGTCATAATAAGGACAAATGTGAGATAAATAACAATAAATCTGAGATATTTTGCATAATCTATAAATCTGCAATATGTGTATGATAAAGTTGAGCACTGCGATAAAAGTTTGAGAACCGGATGAGCTTCCGTACCGATAACTTTGGACCCGTCGTCTTCATCCCCGGGAGACTGCATCTGCATGAACATGTTCTTGATGCGGTGAACGTTTGAGCCGTACTTCCGGCCCCTCCCGTTGGGGCGGGGCATGAGGGCGGGTTTTGAAGACGGGTTGGCGCCTCCGTTAGCAGCGTTGTTGAGGTGGTCCGTGGCTTTCTTCAGCGCAGCCAGCCCCGCCTCGTAGGCGTTGCGGTGGGGGGACGGACTCCTCAGAGTGGAACTGCCACCGCTCCCGGCAGAGGCCCCGTTCCCGCCGGTGGCCGCCGGGGGCTCGGTCTTCATCATGTTTGATGGATCAGATGCCTCCAGGAGAACCGCAGGTCGGCTGGAACAAAGGCGGCTGCATCCTGGAGTGGGCCTACGAGGAGAAGGGAGGAGACGGCAGCGGTCGCATGAAAATGGGACAGAGACAAGACAATAATCAGCAACGTAACACGATGTGAGCCACTGCAGATAACACCTTCAGAACTGCTGAGTCGTGTTTGGAAACACCCACACCGGCCTCCATCATGTGCTGAAATACAAAGCTGAGCCCGTCATCTTACTTCACATGACATCTGCTTCACTCTGAAAAGACCTGCGTACTGACTGAGAATTCAGCCTGAACACAAACGGTTTTCACTGAAGTGATTCTTAACCAGATCGCATTTCAAACCTGAACATGGAGCAGCAAGAAAAACAACAAGAATCTGATTTGTTGATGAGTTCTGTAATGAACTGAGCAGCAATATAGTTTTAATTTTAATATTTATTTAGCCTCACTTCTTGAGACATCCTAGAGCAAGGATGTCAAACTCAATCACACAGGGGGGGCAAAATCCAAAACACACCTTATGTCAGGCTGAACAGTATAGACATTTATTGAACACTCTAAAAATAAAATTGTAAAAACTTTAAAACCGTCACTTTTTAACATAACTATGAACTAGATACCTGCAATAATGCTAGTGTGAATGCTGTACGCTTAATGGGGCCACTAAAGATGCTAGTGCTGATAGCTGAAAATGCTGAAATTGACGACTAAAAACGCTAAAGCTGATAGCTTAAATCACTGAAGCTAATAGCTGAAAACGCTAAAGTTGATAGCTTAAATCACTGAAGCTAATAGCTGAAAACGCTAAAGCTGATAGCTTAAATCACTGAAGCTAATAGCTGAAAACGCTAAAGCTGATAGCTTAAATCACTGAAGCTAATAGCTAAAAAACGCTAAAGTCGATAGCTTAAATTAATGAAGCTAATAGATGAAAACGCTAAAGTTGATAGCTTAAATCACTGAAGCTAATAGCTGAAAACGCTAAAGCTGATAGCTTAAATCACTGAAGCTAATAGCTGAAAACGCTAAAGTTGATAGCTTAAATTAATGAAGCTAATAGATGAAAACGCTAAAGCTGATAGCTTAAATCACTGAAGCTAATAGCTGAAAACGCTAAGGCTGATAGCTTAAATCACTGAAGCTAATAGCTGAAAACGCTAAAGCTGATAGCTTAAATCACTGAAGCTAATAGCTGAAAACGCTAAAGCTGATAGCTTAAATCACTGAAGCTAATAGCTGAAAACGCTAAAGCTGATAGCTTAAATCACTGAAGCTAATAGCTGAAAACGCTAAAGCTGATAGCTTAAATCACTGAAGCTAATAGCTGAAAACGCTAAAGCTGATAGCCAGCTAAAATATTTGCTAGATGTCAAATTAGCCTTAAAAAATGAGAAAAATTAAAACACTTAGGTTAGCCAAAACAGCTGTAGCTGAAATATTAGCAGATCTCCAAAATAGCCTAAAAAATCTTAGTAAATACCAAAAAAGTCCAAGAAGCTAGCGGAACTTTAAAACTGTAACTTTTTATCATAATTATGAATAATAAAAAGGAAGGAATATTAATCCAGAATAAACCAACTTAAACCTTAAATAATTTTCAAGATAATATAAATTAGAAATAAGCTCAAGATAACATCGGCCTGTTAACAATAAAATAAAGTGAGCTGGAGGGCCGGATCCGGCCCCCGGGCCTTGACTTTGACACACGTGTCATTGAGACAGGTGCATATCCAACCGGCTGCAGCAGTTTGTGACTAGCAGACTAATTCCCGGTTGAATGGCACAGAGCAGCCATTTCACAAACATTACACTCATTTCATCAGTTCACACGCGACGAGTCAACACCCAACATTGATCCCAGCTTGTTTTCCTTGCTAAAGGAATGGTCCCAAACACAGTGTTGTACTGTAAGCTGAGAGAATTTGGGTTCAAAGTATTTGACTTAAACAGACTTTGTCTTTTCAGATTGACATTAAACACATCATTGCGGTCGGTTCAGCCGTGAGACAGTAAACACACAGCATCATTTAAAGACTCACTCTGATGAAAATCCTGTTGTTGGTGTTTTAACATGTTCTATTACCATTTTTGTCACAATGAAGGACATTTATGAAGAAAATTAAGATTATATTTGCATCTCTGAGTTTTTCTTTGTTCAAATCATTATAGGAGTGATGCAGGACCTACAACGGCAAGCCGCAGTCTTCCTGCTCCGCTCCATTCTGATGCATCCACTTACAGACAACTAGATCCATGAACGTCTTTGTTTTCCTCGTCTGAGCTGAAATCTGGATCTAAAACTAAATATCTCAGATTATTTCTCGCCATTTTTTGTTGAACCGCTAATGTTAGTTTGGGGTTGTAAGCTACTGGAAGAGAGTGTAAACAAAGGGATGATGGGAAACGGGGGAAGGCTTACTCCACTCCGACAGCCCTCCTAACAGTTCAGAGGTAAATTTCTAATGAACTCCTGCTGCCCTGCAGAAACTATGTTCTAAACTACAACATTTTTTTAATTATTTTGTCTAAAAACAACATAATCATAATAAAAAAACAACGCTTTTACGACGAAACAGTATTGTATGTATTCATAAACGATTTGAATGGAAAAGTAAAAATAGAATATTTGTATGACGTGCAATATGAGAGCCTAAAATCAATGTTCTGAGCATCCAGAGGGAATATGGTACAGATTGTGTTTCGCTGTTGCAGCGACAGTTGCAGCCTGGAGACATCTGACCTTTGTGTTCACTCTTCACATTTGACAGCAGACCAAAGGCAACGCTTGACATTTCTACCAATCATATGTGAGGATGTCATGACTGCACTCTAGCTAAAAATGTTCACTTAAAATGTTTGAAATATTAAAAAATATTATTGATAAATATTTTAAACATCAGCATGTTGCTACAGGCCAGTTAGCTGTTAGCTTATGCGTCACTGATCTGGTGTTCTACATTTCTACAGGTGTGACACCGCAAAAAATAACAGGAAAAGCATAGAAATGTTTAGTCTAGTTGACCTTAAAAAACTATTTAAACCATGTTGTTCTGACCCTCTAGAAAACACACTAAAGTACGATTTCAGCTCAAAACTACAAGATTGTGAAATTTAAGAGAATTTCTTGTTTAAAGTACAAAAATATATAAAATTTAAATCAAATAGAAATAAATATTTCCTTGCTTGTTTTAGTCAGAATCCACATCTGCTAGCTGAGGTGCTTCTCTTGCAGCTAGCTGCTAACAAACACTTTTAGATCTTGTGCACATGCAGCATTTAATATACAGTATGTTGGTTTAGCTTATCATATAAGAACTAAAATGTAACATTTTGTTCACTTTTGACAAGAAAGTAAAGGTGTATGTCAACAAATATCTTTTGCACAGACATAACTCCAAAAAAATAAAATAAAATAAATAATGGCAAAATAAATAACATCTGCTGGAAACAAATATTTTATAACTATTCCTGATTAGAAGAAAAAACAGAGAGATAAAATAAACGTATTAAAGATCCTCTCCACAGTAAATAGTGCTAGGCAGATCGATCTAAAATATCAATAATATTGATGTCAAGCTAGTGTCAGTATCACATTGATAAAGTTATTAAGTCATTTAAAAAAGGGAACCTAAAAACAAAAAAAAAAGATTTTCAGTGATTTAAGAACAATTGAGATTTTGAGGTCCGTGTCAGATCCACAGCATTTATGAAAGTGATCGATATTAGTATCGATATCGGCAATATATCAGATCAATACCTGAATGTTGAGTATCGCCAAGCCCTAATGTAAAATGTGTGGGGGGTTTTTCTTGTGGCATTTTCCTCTAGATGGAAAGATAAATCTCCATATAGACACATACTGTACCTAAAAATAGCATTTTTTAGTATTTCTTTATTCAAATCCTAAACACATCTCAGGTCGTGGGACGAACAGGATAAACATTTATTGAACACTCTAAGACTACATTCTTTTAAACTTTAAAAATGTAAATTTTTACCATAATTATGAACTAGATATATAGCATTACCTGAGATAATGCTAGTGTGAATGCTGATAGCTGAAAATGCTGAAATTGATAACTAAAAGCGCTAAAGTTGATTGCTGAAATCACTGAAGCTAATAGCTGAAAACGCTGAAGATGAAGAAGCCAGCTAAAATATTATCCAAATCCATAATTAGTCTAAAAAACTAAAAAAAAAAACTTATGTTAGCCAAAACAGCTAGCATGTAGCTGAAATAATAGCTAAACTCCAAAACAGCCTTAAAAATTTTGGTAAATGCCAAAATAGTCCAAAAAGCTAGCAGAATACCAATTTTAAAACTTTAAAACCGTCACGTTTTAACATAGTAATGATATGATTAAAATAATTATAATAAAAAGGCAGGAATTTTATTCCAGAGTAAATCAACTTAAACCTGAAATACCTTTCAATATTTTACTTACCATAACAATATATTTTGTCCAAATTTTGCAAATTAGAAATGATTGCAAGATAACATCTCGTCATTAAATAAAATGATCTGGAGGGCCGGACAGCATTACCTGGTGGGCCGGATCCGGCCCCCGGGCCCTGACTTTGCCGAATGTTCTCTATTCCAACAGTCCACAACTTAATTACAAAATTCTATTGAACTCCTGCGGCTCTGCAGAAATTATGTCCTAGAAAATGACAGGGGTGTTTTATTTGGACTAAAAACGTCATAATTCTAATTAAAAGAGATCAAGAGGATCAGAGTGAGACTTTAAAGTTGCTAGTAGATGGAATAGTATGCAGAATTAGCTTATTAAGTCAAATATTAAAGCAGATGAATATAATTAAATACATAACAGTGTAATGTATAGAGTTGCCAGAACAGTAGCCTGTGGATGTGTGCAGCAGTGAGATTTATGGTCTGTTTGAAAGTGCAGCATGAGCGTGAAGCTAACCTTTGTCACCATTTCCTGTCATGTGCACATAAAGCAATTTATACAGAGAGAAAGTTGCAGAATAATCAATCACTGGAATCTTGTTGTCAGTGCAGCAGTAAACACAGCTAAAGGCGGCGTGGGCGACAGGAAAGGCCGCCGCCTGCAGAGGCGCTTCGGTCCACAATCATGTGACACTTTCTTACCAAATGAGAGTCTCACAATGATCATGTGAGGAGAACAAATGGAATGGAAAGGAGAGAAACAAGAGAATTTCAGATGAAGCTGGGACCTCCTGCTGGGACCTCCTCTGTGGGTGGTGCAGGCAGTTAAAACAAAATGAAGCAGCCTCATCTTCCTGGTTTGGGGTTTCTTTCGGCTCTTTCTCACTTTTTATGTCCTATTTGAGGAGGGACCCATAAAAGTGAAACAGTAGAACTAATGACTAAAGAAAACAACCCAGTTAATGTGGATCATTTGGTTTTTTTGCTTCTATTCCGAACCCGGACAAGCCCCCAGTCCAGGCTGCTGTCCGCTCTGATCATCTTCTGCAGCCAAATGACTTTTGACGTGCAGTTCTATTTGTGGGGAGGTCCCTGAACGCCTCATTTTGTCGCCACACACATCATCCAAAACAAGGCGCGAGACAGACGCGGCTCCTGTGCGTCACGCGCGCGTTTCTCCACAGAAGGGACATTCTAGTAAACACAATGCATTGATTTGTGCTGGGGGGGTGTCCGGCCCAGTGCAGCGGCAGCCTGGCGGCAGCAGCCCCGCTCCTGCGGGCGGAAGCAGCGGAGAGGCTCCGCTGGGTTGAGGTTCTGCTCCGAACCTCAACCGTCTCCACCCGGGTTCGGTGTCGGAACGCAGATTAACGGTCACTTTTATGAGTTCGGCGGAACACAGAACCGGGCTGATGGAAGTGAGGAAAGGCGGATGTGAGATGGGAAGTCTCTCTGTCATTTAAACTAATTTAGATGTAGCGGAGTTTTACTGACGCAAAATAGGGCCGAATGTAGCGGGAGGCGCGGAGGAGTCCGCGTGCAGCTCCGCAGATATTCGGGAGTAACGGTAACCTTTGTCCGGACTTACTTGAACCTGAAGCCGCAGCTCTCGGCGGAGACGTTCGGCCTGAAGCGAGCGGGTGTTCCGGGGAGGGGGAGGGGGCGTCCCGCCGTGATTTATCGCGCCGTTTCGGTCCGGTTCGTTCAGGGAACGTTCCGCGGCGCTCGCTGGGAGTCGTTTCCGCCCGAAGCGGCGTCGCACCGCCGGGTTTGTGAGGCAGAGGCGGCCGGTTAGCATGCAGGCAGGCCCCGCGGGGAGTCTGCCGGCCACCGCGCCGCTTCCGACCCGCCTCGCGGAACAGACGGAGCCGCTCCGGCCGCGCGCCACAGAGCCGCGCGCCCTACCTTCCGATGCAGTCTGCTGAAGCCCGTTAGGATCCGCGGCGGAGACGCTCCATTGTCCTCCTGCTGCCGAGTCCTCCGTAGCGCCTGCCTCCTCTCTGCTCCTCCTCCTCCTTTCTCATCATCTGCTCTCCTCCATCCCTTTCTCTCCTCACCTCCACTCTCACCCTCCCTCTTCCTCCAGCTTCATCTCTCTGGTTTGTCCATCAGTTTTATCAAACAAATAAATAAAAACTCTGTGTTTACCTATTTTTAACCTCCAAAACGCTCCGTCCAGACCTCCCCGCTTTTATCGCTCCGTTTTCGGGTGACTTTTGCTGTTCAGGAGCCGCTTTCAGCGATGTTAAAGCGCCCCCCGGTGGCGGCGGTTGGAAGTGCAGAGCAGATGTGGATTCAGGTGCAAACATCTGCTCACACTTTCTGCAGAAAGCGGCCTTCTGCTTCAGTCTGACAAGGTTCCCAGCCATCAGATCACGTTCCTGCAGGATTTGGATTTGGATGATGATGCAGGGAAACACCTACAACATTCAAAGTCCAGTTTCCCTGAGGAACAGGAGCAACAGGTCTGCACCATGAGTCTCCTGAAGAGTCAGGAAAATAGAAATAAAGCTGGTAAATTAAGAATTCTAAAGTAGCAACACTCACGTTTTACATTTTTAAATTAAAGAAAGAAAATTTATAGTAATGAAAAAAACAACTCAACGTGTGAATTGTTTATTTTTTTAAATAAGACCTCTGAAGATTGCATTAAGACCAGCGAGGCCTCAAACGAAGATCAGATAATACGTTGGAATAAAAACATAATTTAACCCGAAAAAACAAAATAAAAACACTACATTGAGAAAAGTGCTCTTTATTTTAAAAAAAGGTCTGAGGAAAGTTCCGACCTCCCAGGAAATTAAAGGCTTTTTTCTTCAGTGAAGCACGGTGGTAGGAGTTTCATACTATGGGGACAGTTTGCTACTTGGTCTTAAGGATTGATGTGTATGAAATCAAACAAGAAAATTATTTAAGCATCTCCACCGTATAAAATCTCCATCACAGATTCTCTATCACCTTTATGACTTTACAGACCTCATAATGGTTGATGTTCTTCCAGGTAAATCTTCTGCCGTTTTAATTTTCTGCTTTCATCAGCTATTCTGAAAACCTGCTTTTAAGTCTGATCTGTGCTCATTTTATTGATAAAAAAGAATATTTATCAGATTAAACTTTCATATTTTGGTATGTTGACTTAATGCAGACTCCAGTCATTTCAAAGCCTTTTTGTTTAGTTTTAATTTGTCCAAGATTCATCCAAATTATTGTACTTTTCTGCTGCTGCCTAAAGCAGAAACGATGTTCAATATATCATGGACCGAGTATATTTTACAGAAACAAATAAACATGAAGAATTTTCCTACTTTGGTCTGCTCCCTGATGACCTGTAATGAATGAAAGTGACCAGAAGAGGGCAGCATTACTTCACTTTCCTGTTCAGATCGTTTCTTTTGGTTTGTAGCGGGACGTTTCAGAGCAAATAGATAAACTATAAGAGAGAAATGCAGAGGAAGTTGAATCTGTTCAGGGAGAAGAAGATTTCTACCAGCTGTGGTCTCAGAAGCTGAATCTTGAAGGTTGGTCAAAGCTGCTGGGTGCCTTCAGGACGGTTCTGAGGAGAGGAGATCCCAGAAGTTCATCAAAGCCACAAAGTTGAGCTGGTTTGGAGTCAGATTATCAGTAAATCCTCTGAGTTTTGTGAAGGTTTTGTTTGCAGATGTGATTTAATTTATGTTAAATAATCACAGATGTTTAGTTGGCGTCCAAAATCAGAGAAGGCTCAGACGCAGCAGATGAAGTCTTTATTCCACGTTCACAGCAAGCATCAGTACAGGTTCTAGAGGCAAACATGAGGCACAAACGTGAGCAATCAGTTCTCCAGGAAACAAAGCTCCTCGCCGCGGGAAGAGCATCACTCCTCTAAAAATCAGAAACTGTTAAATGTAGCTTAGTTGGGCATTTTTAAACAATCCTCTCCAGACCCCCCCCAAGACACACCCCCACTCTCACATGTCAACACCAGCAGATATGAGATGGTTAGGATTTGTTTTGGGCAGGATATTCTCCCAGGTGTGTTGTACTCCACACACACCCTCCCCGGCTTCCCCCCGTCCCGTCCTGAGCTCAGCTGCTGATGATGTGTCCCCCCCAGGTCTCGTGTTTGATTCCCGGTTTGAGGTGGGTGATGGTGACCTCCACCGCCTGCACCTTCTCGTGTTTGGGGGGGATGGCGCAGACCTTGTAGCTCACTTCGTCTCCTTCCACCGGCACGTACTCCCCTTCAATGCTGGGGGGGCAGAGGAAAAACAGGAAGTGAGAAACGGGTCAAAGTGGGTAACGAGTGGAGATCAGATAGTTTCCACAAATGGAGCTAATGTTAGCTAAAACACAAATCTGAGCTAAAGTTCCCCTTTAGCATAAAACATGCTTGAATAAAAATATGATTTTAATGAGAGAAAACCAACAAAATAAAAACATTTCACAGAGAAAAGCGCTTTTATTTTGAAAAAAAAAAAAGACCTCAAGAACTGAAAAGCTCTTCCTTTAGTGAAGCACAGTGGTGGGAGTATAATGCTGTGGGGATAATAAACTACCTCTGACTTCAAGATTGAGAATTACAAGATAATATATACATATACACATACATATATATATATATTCATATTCATCTTGAATTCGTTGCCTGTTCTTCTATTCCTTTACCTGGTATTGTTTTCATTATTTCTTACATTGTTTGTTAGTTTGTCATAACATGTTTACACAATGACATCAAAGTTTGCCTTCCTGAAACACCAAACACCCAGAACTCACAAAAAATAAATAAATCAGGCAACAACTTTCAGTTTCGTCTAACTTTTAAGGTTTTAAGGATAAATACAAGAATAAACTGTCCTAAGATTGATCATTTCTAAATTTAGTTATAAACATGAATTTGAACAACTTTATTAGCAGCATCCTCATAACATTAGACAGCCAACTGTCTGAATGTTCCAAGAGAATCTGGCCACAGAGAAAACATGTGGCACTTGAAAATCAATAGCCAGAAGTTCTTTCCCCTGCTGGAGCCGGCAGCAAAAAAACATCCTTTTTGCCCAAAATCATCAGCCGGAAGTCCTCGACCAGAACCCCATTTTAGAGCTTTCAAACTTTTTCCCTTCGATAAATCGTAACTGCTTACGTAATCAGCTGATTCAAAGACATCATTTCAGCAGCTTTCTCTCCAGAGGTAATTGGGTGTAGTTATACAAATTTGAACACTTGTTAATATCGACTTATTAAGAAATAAAACAATTAACGTTTTCTGTCCCACTTGAAGCTCATCTTGCACAGTTACAGTTTATTCACATTTAAAAGCTGATCGTTCTGAAAAGGTTTTAAAATATCATTTTTGAAAGGGTTAACTAAAGTTTAGGAAATTTCCACTTCTGGCTGTAGAATTTTACGAGCACCATCTTGGATGTGACCAGAGCTCACTCGAATGTTCTGCATTTTTATTATTATGGTCTGTGGGAACAACTGTCATAATAAATCCACATTTGGAGCACAGACTCCTGGTTTTATTCTTGAATTCACATGTCTTTTATTTTGAAGGTGAAGGCTATTCTTCTGTTTCCGCCTTGACTTTTTTTTTTTGTGAAAAAACAACTTTCCAAATATGTTTGTTTTTTGTAAACTTTCCTCTCTGGGGAGTTTTAATTTCAGTCACTTTAAGAAAACAGTGGATGGATTTAAAACTTCCCACAAAATCAGATTATAAATAAAACAGAAAAACACACAGCAGGTGGTGTTTATTTCCTCTGTGGCTCGGTACCATCCGTCCCACAGGCCCAGAGGTTGGGGACTGACGGTTTGGAAAACGGCTAATCACATTCAACGGAAAAAGACCTGAAAACTCAAAAACAAACTGTTCGTGTGGGTTCAGAGTCTACAAATAATAATAAACAAAACACGAGCGGGTCTGAGACCTTTAGAAAAACACTAATATTTATCATTTCTACTTTTGAGGTCAGTTGATGAAATGATGACGACAGCGGCGCCTCCTCTGACACGACAGAAGAGTCGGACGCATGAACGTGCAGAACACAGGAGAAGAACCCGCCTGAGCTCTGCTGATGTTTCTCAGAGATGCTGGTGGGCGTTCAGGTCTGCAGCTCTGACGTCTGTCGGTTGCAGAGCCTCTGGGTGCAAACAAAGCCACGGAGCTGAAGGTCATCAGACCTCCTCCTCCGCACTCCTCTGTACTCCCACGCCGCCCCCGTGTCAAGGATGAAAGCCACAGAGAGCGGGCAGGCACTTACTCAGAGATGTGGACGAAGATGTCGCCGCCGCCGTCCGACGGCGTGATGAAGCCGTGGCCTTTGGAGCGCGAGAAGCATTTGCACACCCCGGTGAAGACTGGACCCTCCGAGGCTCGGGCCGTCCTGCAGGACGGATGGAGAACACGGGTCAGTCATGAAGGGGAGAACCTTGTTCTCTGTTCACTGGATCCTCTCGTTTAGGTTTGATGAAGATTCTCCTCAAGATTAACCCCTGCAGTCCTTCCCAACCAATGACGGTATAAGACAACTGGACTGAGCCACTCCTCCACCCTGGTGTTCCAAAGAGGAAGTGTCTCCAAAACCTACAATCCCACAGACTTCTACTGAGAAAAAACAGTTATGCTTCTTCAGAGCGTTTTTAAAACAGGAATCATCTGAGCGGCAGCTGCAGCTCCAGGTCAGAAAGGTCTGAACACTCATGAGTCTTCATCTGGTTCCAGCATCAGAAACATGCAGAACAGCAGCTGAATCCTCTAACAGAACCGTTTCTGTTGCTTTAGTCCATTTACAGAACAAACATCTCTGAGGTTCAGGTTCTGGGCTTCAGAGGTTCTCACCATCAGATCTCCAAAGGAAGAACAATCTTCAAACATCATTATAGCCAATTCTCCTATAATGAGATGCAACTCTGATGAAGTGTTTTCAGTTTCAGTCATCAGACATAAATGAGTAAATGTTGTTTTGTTTATGATCAGGGCTTATGGTAAATGTTACACATAATTCCCTCGTTTATTGTGGGATTACTGAACATTCTAAAATAATCAGCAAAAGGTGAAATCTGCAATCTAGATGTTTTAATGCTGTAAATATCCTCACTGCACACAGTACAAAAAAAGATAGACTGATGAGGTCTATAGCCAATCAGGACGCAGATCACTAGGTGTTGCTTAAGAAAATAATTTAAGAAAACGTGCAATGTTGCACTGAGAAGAAATCTGCGAAACAGTGAGATCGCAAGAGTTGAACTACGTTGTATCGAGGGAATGGAAACTATGTCAAGCTTTTCAAGCTTTTTCATTCCCTCCTGAAGTGCTTCACATTCACATTCACACACTCAGCTGCCATGCAGGATTCTAACCAGACCATCAGGAGGGATGAGAGTTTCAGTCAAAGAACACTTCAGCATGTGACCTTTGGGTCAGAGGTTGACCGCTCTACCACAGCTGGTTTAATTGAAACTGAACATTCCTGATCTAACCCACAGTTTCAATGAGCGTCTTCAGAGTTCCAGCTGACTTAACTTACAGAGTTGAAAGATAAACATGTAAAGAACGAAGAAGGTTAAACTCTCTGGAAGTGACTGGGATCCTCTGACCTGCATTTGTAAGTGTGTGTTTGTCGACTTACGCAGAGTAGGTCCTGTTCCTGCGGGTGGGCAGGGGGCTGGGGATGAGGTAGCCTCTCATGGGGGAGGAGGAGCGTTCTCTCTGCCTGTTGGCCGGAAGCCTGAGGGACTCTAGAGCCAGAAGACAGAACAATCCTCCTGACAAACTTCAACTGAGGACTGTGTGTCCTGAACGGGTTCTGTGTGCGTCTGTGAAACTGGAACATGCTCACTCCAGCAGACCTTCAGGCCTCCAAGAGGCTTTTTGCTGCTTGTTTCTATGGAATTTGTGGCTGTGAGCTTATAGGGCAGGATGAGGGGTCAAATCAGGATCAGCTGAAGGTGAATGGAACACAAGATGGAAAATTTGAAAAACAGGCTTTGTAAATTTGAGAAAAAAATGTGAACATTTGAAACCAGCTTTAAACTCGAAGATATATCATGAAAACTTGAGGAAATTGTGAAAATTTGAAATGATAATATTGAAAACTTGAACGAAATATTGAAAATATGACACAAAATGTAAATTTGATACTTGAATTAAAAAAAAAAATCTTTTTGTATTTTAAACTTTTCCTTTTTTCCTTTTCTAATTCTTTGCTTTCAGTTTCAATTCAGAGTTTTCGCTGCAATTTTACATGGGGGCGGGACTTGGTTATTTTGTCCAACGTTCAATTTTTTTTTTTCAAATTTTCAACATTCTTTTCCATTCACTTTAAGCTGATGCTGGTTCGACCCCATAGTGGAGCTCAGGATGGTACACTGAAGCTAAAAGATTCTGAAGAAAGCACTCTGTCGTGAACTTCACTGTTTGATGGATTATTGACCTCAAAGTCTTCCTGTAAAGTCATAAAATCTAGTAACACTCAGAGTCAAGAGGGTAAAGATTTGTTTTTACCAGGAGACGTGGGGGAGGGCATTGGCGGGGTGGTGGGGCGTGGCTCTTGGATGGGCGTGGCCTCAGACGACATGCTCACTCGAATAGCAGCTGGGCTCAAAGCAGCAAACACCTGTGGAGAGGAGCACAGAAGAGCCACACTTAAAACCCGCTCCGCTTCACCCGGTCTGTGTTACAGCAGCCGTTACCGTGGCAACGGAACTGTCCGGCGTGACCCGACAGAGACGGATGACAGAGGCTCGATTCAGAGCTGGGATCATTAGCAGCTTCTCAGCGTAGCGGCAGAGAGGAGGAGAGGATTTCTCCCATCACTCCCCCTGCATGGAGTCACAGCAACAGAAACGGGTCTGGAAGGAGGAGCTGGAAGAAGGAGGCGCTGGGAGCAGTTCTGGGGTTTCATCCTGGGTTTTACCAGCAGAACCAGGGCTTTAAAGTCTTTAACCAACAGCATGTTTAAAATGACAACCATTCATGACAGAGAGGCTCAAAAACAGAACATGACAGCAGCGGAAGTGAGTGAAGGGAGCGCAAACACAGTCATTCAGTGTGTTTGCCGACTGTTCTGGTCATCAGACGAGCAGAGAGTGAACCAAATGTCTGAGCAGGAGGCAGAGACACGTCTCAGCCCTGTTTCACTTTGCAGTCATAATTACGAGAGCTGGGAACAAAAAGATCCATCTACACTTCATTCATACAGAAAATGGAATGAATCAAATCCTGAATTATTTTTTTAAGACATTTATTAAAGTTTTTAAAGACAAAAACTACTTTTGTGTAAAATATTACTAAACATGGTTTGTTCTTTGCTTAATTTAGATCCATAATTATATGAAAACATTTGATCATAAATAGCATGAATTTATGAATAAAAATATTACAAACAGGTACATTGTTTGATCAAATAAAAGGAGTTGCACGAGATCAATTAAAGATTAAAAAAATACTGTTGCAGGAAGGAAGAAGTATTTATCACACAAAAATTCTTCAAGTAAACTGCCCCACCTACAAAGAAGGAATATGTTTAATGTTCTTCAAAGATAAATCAATTTCAAAAAAGAATCCAGGAAATAACTTTTTTTTTTATTTTAAAGAGTTTGTTTGGATCCCTTTATTTGTGACATACCTTTTATATTTTCATTACAACACATTTTCAGAACACAGTCATCATGACTAATCTCTTTTCTGATTCTGAGTCCTTAAAGGAAAAAAAAGATTTTTTTGGGTAAATTTTTTTCTAACCAATTATTTCTTACATTTTTGAAGTGCTTTAAACTTCCTTAATGGTTAAAGCCTTTAAATCACTCCAAAAATGTTATTAAATCAGTTTTGAGCGGATAGTCTATACTTTTAGAGTGTTTTACATTTACATTGCTCTTTCACAAGACATGTCCAAAGTCTGGTCAAATGTGGCCTGAAGGCTCCTTCCATGGAATATTAAACAGCTCCCAAACATTTTCCAAAAACTCTTGATTGTGTTTGGCTAAACTACGTTACAAGCTGCTGTAAACACTGTTGTGTGACCACCACTCTGTGACACTCTGCTTCTCATTTCTATAATAATGTCTAGAGATTATGGTTGACAGTGAGAGTCGTCACTTCCAGGACAAGTGGAGAGTGGCATGTTAATACAGTGAAATATGAAACGAGTGTCTGCTTAATGTGCCAAGAGACTGTGGCTGTTTTTAATGCAGGTCAATGCCAAGAGGCAGACCAGACATCCCATCTAACACAAGCTAACTGGGAATGAACGGTTAGAAAACTACCAGACTGTTAGTCTGTTATAGGGCCGGGAAATGATTAAAAACATTTAACAAATTAAACACAAACCTCTCCTGATAAATCGTCTATCTCACAATCACAAGAAAAGAAATGTCATTTTGTCAGGATAATGAAGAAAATACTGTAGCGTTCCTCTCTTCATTTCCTGCTTTAAGACGTTGAGACATAATCAGTTATAAGTCTGTTTATTTTGAGATTTTGTAAGCTGTAACAATACCCATACATCTTACACCAACAACTCTCAACAACAGCAAAAGAAACGCTCCAGGTTTTTTTGTGTGTATTTTGGATTTATTAGTGGAGATAACCTCCTAAAACGCCTTCAATCTGTCGCATAAACCCCTCCCTTTATTTCCCTTATTCAGACAATATTTGAACCCCAACAGTTCAAACTCCTGATAACCAAGGACTGACTCCAGTAGCGTTAAAGCTCTGATGCGTTGCAGGAGCGGTCTAGCTACAACCGTCGGCTCATACTAGCTGCTGGTTGGCTGCAGGCACAGGCTCTGCTGCCGACCTCGCAAAACTCCACACTCACACATGTTCACGCTAAACTCCCCTTTGATCAAACGAAACGTATTTGCAGCGACGCAGAGCCTGACCGCAGACGTTGGACGTGAACACCTGCAGTGGTGTTTCATCTCGCACTTTTAAAGTTACGTAAAGATCGCGGCGCTCGCAACGGAGCTGTAACGCTAGCGGTGTGAGTCCAGGGTGAGGAACATCTGCACTGACATTATCGAAACACAAAGAGCCACTCAGTCCGCTGCAATACTCTTAATTTTTCTACTATCTGTAGAAAAACAAAGGAGTTAGAGAAAATGTGGAACAGCAGAAAAACGAATCAACTTCTAATTGATCAATTTAATCGTGGTCTAACTCAGGCAGAAATGGTGCTGATGTCAGGCAGAAACAATATTCAATAATCATCTTTGAGGAGATGGTTGGCACGGCTACGGCTGATGTTTTTCTTCTCATGATAACCAGATAATAGATGTACTAATCACAAGAAAATGAAAAACCAATAATGTAGGGCGGGCCGTTTTCAGCTTCAGTACATTTGTATTTAATGTTATAGTTCAAAGAGCATCAGAACGTATCACCTCAGCAAATTTGGCACACTGGAAAAACTTGGGAGACCCCTGACTTGCACTATCCTGTAACCGGCCTTGCTCAAGAACACAAGACAGGAACTGAACCTGCTATCCTCTGATCAGAGGTCAAAAGGTCAGGTTGTTACTAATCCATCACTTACATAAGCAGAAAAGTCAAGGGTGTGTTTTCTGAGATTTTGTGTGTGTGTGTGTTTTTTTTAAGTTGTTAAAAAGTAAGTGAATCAGTTGATGGTTTATGGGAAAAAAATGTAGGTAAACAGATTAAAATGATGAGTGAATATTAATATTAATTTAAAATCCAAATGTTTACTCTCATGTTCAGTTCTTAAACTGAAACTCTTGAAGACATCTTCTGTAAACTGGGTCTAATGGTACTAACTTCCATCATAGTAATAGATAAATTAACTCATTGACAAAAATGATGATCTCAGATCAGTTTAGTGGCCTTGTGGTCGAGTGTCCGCCTTGAGACTGGAAGGTCGTGAGTTCAAACTCAGGCTGAGTCATACCAAAGACGCTAAAAATAACAGGCAGTGCATGACCATATATTATGATGACATGTGAAATAATCTTATGCCTATTTTCATAATCAATATATACTTCAGCTTTGTCGTGTGATTTATTGATACTTGGGGATTTCTTTTGACAATCTTGGTATTTAATAGCTTCATTGTGTCATGAATTATAATCAAAAGAGCAAATATTTAAGAGATGTAACTTAACTATTTACTAGTGTATTTGTACTTATGCATATTTCACAATTAATTTTTATGAGTAGTGTCCTATTTTTTTTTATGTCTGTTTAGATTCTAATTTCTGTTTTTTTCTGCTTCAATTCCTTGATCCGATGATCCAATGTTGTGTGGATCTCTGCTTAGGTTTCATCTTCTAAAATCAAGTGTTCAATATTCTGAAGTTTACGGACATGCAGAGGAACCATGAAGGTTCTGCCTTTCTGTGGTTTCCTGTAGGAGTTAGGAAGCAAACGGAGAAACTGCAGCCATGAGGAAACGTCTGACAGTAAATTAATCTGGAGCAAAGGTTGATAAGGCCTTTGTTCTTGTTTTGATAGCTCTGCTGTTTATGCAGGAAATGGATGATTAATAACTTCTGCAGGACAGAAAAGCAGCAGAAATCTTGCAGCAGATCTCTGCAGTCACACCGGAATTTAACTACAGACCTTTTAAGAATGAAGGGAAACCGTCTGAGTACAATTCATTCCAGAGTTACAGCATGTTTTCACCTGCTAATGTTTTCTCAGCTTCACATTCATTCACTGACTGATAGCTTCTATCTGACTGAACTGTACAGCTTACAGCAGAGCTCCTGATCTGTCGTCAGTCCACCAGCAGGATATGAAGCCCTCTCAGGGCAGCAGGCTGCTGTCTGAGCTGCCATCAGCATACATTAGCAGGTTTGTTTCCAGTCCTCTGTTTAGCGTCTCCGCATCATCAACAGCAACGACAGACGTGTGAACCGGATCCAACATAACAAAACACCTCTGTGTCCAGAGATTAGCTCCAATGAAAGATCGGACACGAGTCAGCATGTTAGGGCGAATTATGATTTCACACAAGTTCAAGTTTTACTAAAAGCTGCAAAATGCTTATTCTTCACTGTGTTCTAGCAAGTATCCAGCTCCTCTGGTAACAGGAACATTCTAGTACAAGCCTCATTCTTGGAGAAGAAAACTGAAGTCAACTGGAGCATCAATGTTTCAGCAGAATAATCCTGTTTGTTATGAGTTTATTCCTGCTGCAGCATCTCAGAAACACAACAGGAACACCAACAAGTCCAAGAATATCCAAAGTTAGAGGCCAACAGCTGAAGGATCAGCATCTCCATGTATGTCTGGAAGCTATTTCAGCATTCAGGCTAAGAGCAAAGCACCCATTCATTATCTGAAGTCCAGTCTCTGGCGAAGAATCAACCAAGACCAAGTCCTAACCTGGTAGAAGTTACAGATTTGAATATGATGTAAGAATCTGTGGTCGTCGTAGTACAAGTTTAAATCCTGGTAAGTTTGGGATGTTGTTTGGTCTAGAGACAGTGAGGAACAGACAGGAAGCAGAGCTGGAGGTAGCAGAGCTGAAGATGCTGAGGTTCTCTTTGGGAGTGACCAGGATGGATCAGGAATGAGTCCATCACAAGAACATGTTAGAAGTTCTGGAGATAAAGTCAGAGAGGACAGACTGAGATGGTTTGAATCTAGAGCTGCAGGAAAGAGGTCTATAGGATAGAGGAAGACAAAAGAGGAGGTCTATGGATGAAGTGAAGGTAGCTGGTGTTAAGAGGATGTAGAAGACAGGGTTAGATAGAGAAAGCCAATTGGCTGTGGTGACCCCTGAAGGGAAAAGCCCAAAAGGAATAGAAGATGATGGCATATCTTATTCCACAGTTTATCACAACAGCAAGACAGTAGAAAAAACAAGTGATTTTATAGTTTCCTTTTCCTGTTTGGTGAATTTGATCACTTTGAAGTCTGAGATGCAGAAGAAAAGAAAGACAGAAGAAATAGGAGGAGGAGATGAGATACCAGAAGAATAGAACTATTTAGACTTTGTTTCTTTGAAGAAAAAAAAAAATTTGCTTCATCATTTGGACAAAAACGAGCAATACCGTTCCTTCTGAAAAAATATATTTTATTTATTTATTTACACATTTAAACTGAGATATGAGGATAAACCTCTAGAGATGAAACATCTCGTTTTCAAGGGGGTCCTCCATTTCAAGAGGAACAAATGACAGAGTAGACACCAAAAAAGGTAGTAAAAACAAATATTGAATACACATAATAAACGCACACATAACCGGACAGGCTCTCAGTATGCACCCCTACCCAACATGACATTTCAGAATGTTAAAATATACACATTTGCAAAGGTCATACAAAAAAGAAAAAACTGAACTGATAAAGAAAAAGCAAGTCACAGACGGTTAAAACTAAAGCAAAGACAATAGGAGATTGACAAAAAAAATTCGGGAATTAAAAGCAAACACAAGTATGTTAGAGATGCATTAACAACTTTCTTGAACGATGGCAGAGATGAAATGGAACGTAGAGATAAAGAGAGGTTGTTCCAGCCGTTAGGAGCTTTGACACAAAAAGAATTTTTCCCAGATAGTTTTTTATGTCTTGGAACACAAAAGAATACCTGATTATTATGGCGTAAATTATGTCGGGAACTAAAAGGAACAAGGTACCGTTTCAAATAAAAAGGAAGATCATGATAAATACATTTGAAAATAAATTGAAGACAGTGAAATTGTCTTCTAGCTGTTAATGAGAGCCAATCCAGTCGTTCAAACAGTATATGGTGATGAGTAGAATAGGGACAGCGCAGAGCAAAGAGACACAGAGTTGTAGATGACATTAAGGGAGTTTAAGCAGGCTGAAGAAGCGTTGAAGTAAATAATATCGACATAATCTAAAATTACGAGTAACAATTGTGATCTTAGTCTTTCTTATATGAAAGTTTAAGCAGTGAACTGATTGATAGAGTGATTTAAGACGGTGGTTTAATTTATTGGTGATTGACTGAATATGAGTTTGGAAAGATAAGGTTCAAACAAGACACCACGATATTTAAAAGATTTTGTTTCCTCTAAAGGAGAGGAGTAAAAAAATGCAAATTAAGAATTAAACCACCTGGATTTATGGTATTAGTCTGAAAAAGAATGCAATATAATTTTTTTTTTCTCAAAATAAGCTTATTTGAAATCAACCAATGTTGGACTGAGTCAAAGTCATACTGTAAGCAGTTGTTAATGTCAGTGATGTTTGGTTTGGAGCAATAAATTATTGTATCATCGACATAGAGATGGATATTACAGTTTGAACAGGAATTTGGAATATCATTGATGAAAATTGAAAACAAAAAAGTGGCCCCAGCGAGGAACTTTGGGGAACACCTTTAAAGATTCCAGTGAAATCAGACTGAGACCCACCAAGAGACACACACTGACGGCAATAGTGAAGTTGAGAATTAAACCAGGAAAGAGAAGAATAAGAGAGAGACACCGGTTGCAAACAATTTGTCCAGAAGAAGGTAATGATCAACCAGGTCAAATGCTTTGGAGAGGTCCAAGAAGACAGTGCCTGTGCACATATTATTATCAAAGTTAGAGTAGAAATCATTTGTAAATTTCATTAGAGCAGTAATTGTAGAGAAGTGTTTTCTGAATCCTGGCTGGTATTGAGAAAGGATGTTGTTTGAAGCAAAAAAATTAGACAGTTGATTAAAAATAATTGTTTCAAAAACTTTTACAACATTGTTAATAATTAAAATAGGACTATAATCATTTAAATTTTGGAGATCACCACCTTTAAGTAAAGGAATTACTTTGGCACAAATGATGCCTTAACTTATCATGAGGTTCAGGACATGTACCTCTTTCCTCCACTGCTGCAGAGGGAGGTCCCTGCAAGCTCAGTAACTGTTAATGTTACAATGACAAAGCTAATAGTTTACTTTCTGGTGAAAAATCATTTAAATCTAAAACATATAACAAGATTAAAGTTTAAGAATTAATTGAATATTTATTTTTTTCTAACTGAAAATAGTAAATACATTTCTGGCACCTCATCGGGGATTTCCCCTTAAACTACAGATAACTTTCAAATCTCTTTTCAATATTTTAGCTTCAGAAATCATTACAGTACAATTACATTTCCAGCTAAGGTAATTAGAGCTTCATAATTAAATAACTGACTTTTCAATTTCAACTTAAGCACTAATGGAAACTGCTCTACATTTGCCGATTACTGTCTTTAATAAAGAATTGTTTTTGTACTGAAGTCAAATGTACAATGAGAGGATTTACCGTTAACTCCAGCACAGATGAAGCTCCTCACAGACAGACAACTGAGCAGTTTTCTACATAAACAACCGGCATGGAGTCTCAGAGTTTCTGCGCTACCCAGAGCAAATATGAAATCGGAATCTGTTCAAACTAGAAGGTTTGGCTGTGCAGCAACAGTTCCATCCACTCACAACAGCAGGCCTCTGTTGTTCTCCCACAGTGGTGTTAAGCCTCTGCTCAGTGGAATATTCCACGATGGTCGTCTCTGGTGCCCCGTCACCTAGAGACCCTGCTGACACATCACATAGTGATCCACCAGGACACCGTTCCTACCCACGCTTCAAACGCCTGCAATGTTTATCAGGGTAGATGAAGACTCCAGTCTGTTTAACATCCACTTGATACCCGTCATCAATACGGCGAGTGGCAGAAAAACACAAACATCTCCACAGCAGCAAGAAGCCGGTCAATGAGGACAAACTCCAGTACAAAGCTCATCAATTCTCCAGATACGAGTGTACATCACACCTGTCGTCTGCCCCTGGATGATGCAAAGATATTTTCAAAATAACATTTTTTTAAACTAAAGGCTGAAAAGTGGAGCGAGGCTTCAAAAATGGAGATTGAATCACTTGATAGAAACTTCAAATAGGAAGAAGGAAGAAGGAGGAAGACCACAACAAAAGATTTGCTCTGGTGGCTAGATGTACTTAACAGCTTTAATTATGATGGCCTGATTATGAAGCTAACCCAAACCCATGTCCACAGGTGATTCCAGAACATCTCAGACTGTTGTCTTTATGCTGGCCTCCCATGTCCAACTTTTTCAATGTTGGACAGATTTTGTGTAGCAAATTTTCAAACGGGCGACTAGTTTATCATCTCTAAAAATTCACTTCAAGTGCTAAACAAAGAGATATTTTTTGCTCATCAGGGTTGTACTTTATTAAAAAGAAAAAAAAAGCTCTTCAGTACTGTAAATCAAAAAATGTATTTTTTTGACAATTAAAAAAATCAAAACATCACATGTAAGCGTCCACCCTGCATAGTTCATTTCTACAGACACTATAATGACAGCATGTTGGTGACCAGGACATTGTGATAATGTTGTAAAATAGCAGAATTAAATGAACTATGGATGTGAGTGGCTCCAGGAAGGATATTAGAGACCTACACAGACCAACTCAAAGCTAAACTTTGTCTGCTTTAGGTGTTTTCTGGAGCCTGCACTCAAAGATAAAGCATCACGCTCAAACCTGAGCTTTGTTTGAGCTCTGAAGTCGGTGTGGGTGGGAGAGTGTGCAGTTTGTATGAGGAGAGCAAAATGGGATGTGCGACAACAAAAGATGATCTTGATACTACAATTTGATGACTCACCCCCGTCCAATGTGCGTCAAAGCAGCTTTTTTCCAGCTTCCAGAGCTGAAGGCACAAATTATTTGCATCCGTCACCTCCTGCTCTGCACAGGTTTACTTCAGTGTCAGGGTCCTTTGCACGTATGCAGTTGTAGCAGGAGAGACAAACCAACCACCATCCAGCCGCTTTCATTTTTATAAATTAGTATTTATGCTGGACATTAATTAGTAGATTATTCAATTTTTTTCCTTTCAACCACCAACTTTGACCTTATCTTCTGTTAACCTTTTATCATAAAAAGAAGAGTAAAACTATTTAATTTTGGTACAAACATCTTTTGAAGTTCTATTTACTTCAAGGATTTCTTTATAGAAATCTTTATCGGAATTTCACAATTAGTGTTAATACCACCATGTTTGAGTGTGTCTAGGTCATCATTTATTACTGTGCCAGACACATTTATACATTCTCCTTCCATTAGTGATCTCCATTAGAAAAACAGCAGACTATGCCTTGCACTTACTGAAAAGGCGGATGGATGTCTGTCGTAGCTGCAGCATCACGTGACTTTCAGAAATATGATTAAAGAAAATCCATCTTTAGGAGCAACTAAAACACCCCTAACCCTACAGATAAAGATTTATAACTTAATGAGTAATCAATGAAGTGTCATCAGTAGAAGAGAGCTGAGAAATGAAACAACTTAAAAGACGTCAACCCTTCAGTGAAAGCCTAACGTGATTATTTGGTATTATTAACATATGAATCTCCAATTTTTTCTTTTGGTTTTATTAGTTCAAAGACATTAAAGTAAATACATCAATACACAAACAGTTTTTATGCACCCTAGATTTTTAAATGATCTTTTAGTCACATTTCAAATTACTTAACAAGATCAATAGCAATTCTGTCATAAATGGATCATACTGTATTGTTTTCTATGACTCCAATGAAATCCATGCATTACTATTGTTTTCTAAGGGGGCCATGCTCTTTTCTCCTCCAAACATTTACATGTGTTTTTTTATTTTCTCATGGATACATTGCAGCTAGGTCTACAGTACATCATGCAATATGTGTAGAATAAGTGGTAATAAAATCTGAACCTCATGGTTTTTCTTGAATATTATAATTCCATAAGATACAGGACAAGAGCTGATGATGAAGATCATTAAAACGGTTGGATGTCCTGAATGAGGTTGATGACAGTTTTGAGACTGACTGCTGGAACTTGAAGTCATTTTTTCAAGTTTTAGTTCTTGAAGTCTTTTTTTTTTTTTTTTGCATGATTTTGCAGATTTCTGTCACAAAGTTCAGATTTTATGTCTTCTGTCCTTCACTTGAGAATCTGATGTCCTGTAACTCATGCATCCGGGAGCTCCATCATCCTCCCCAATCGGAGTGTCAGCCCTCTTTTATACAACTTCTGAAGAGATTTTAATGGCTGTTGCCCCAATAGCCACTATTTCATTTAATTCATATTTCCAACATCTGTTTATTACATGAAATGTATCCTAGGTGACATCATTTTGGAAAGGTTTATTCCTTATTTTCGAGCACTGTGAAATTAAAAAGCAGGAAGAAAAGACAGGAATGTGGGGCACACAACCTTCCCCCACTGAATCTGCTCAATCGGACAAAAGCAAAGAATGTGAAGCAAAAGAAGCTGGAGGCTGTCAGTCGGTACAGAGCAAACCGCAATTATAACCATTATTGACATGAAAAGTGAACACATGTATAACACTAACAACTTCTGGAATCAAGCACGTTAATTTACTTTAACAAAAACATTCAATTTGAATATATTTAAACAATCAAGTCACTGCACAATAGTAAAAACACAAAAAGGAAAAACACAAACAGCACACAATAAATAGAACAACATTAATGCAGAATGGAAGACTAGTAAAGAATATAAAATTAAATTACTTTTTAAATCACGTGTCAAATTCAAGTCCCGGAGGCTGTATGCGGCCTGCCAGAACATTTTACATTATTGTTATTAACAGCCCGATGTTATCATGTGCTGGTAACATATTGAAGTAACACTACGATTGTGGGGGCTGAGAGATCGTTTATAAATATCTATGGCTTTCTGTTTGGAACACACAACATTTGGCATCACAAGGGTGTCCTCATCCTCTCACTCATGGTTTAGTGGACTATTTTGAAAAGGATTTGAGATTGAAATGGATTCATTCTGGATCAATATTTCTTCCTGGTTTTATTCATAGTAATGTTAAAAAGTTACATTTTTAAAGTTTCCAAAATTTAGATTTAGTGTGTCCAATAAATGTTTATATGGTTCGGCGTAGTGAGTCATATAGATGGGACAGATACATAAACAGATGAGGAGAATCACAGAGTACAAGCTGGTACAGTGACATCAAGGAGTTCAGTGTGGTAGTAGAAGGCAACTTTGCAAATGGCCTTGTGGGTAAAAAGGTAATTTATTGTCCTAAATGTGGTGATGGGGAGACAAACATTGACTGTATATGAGAAACGGATAGAGCCATTCACATCAATGAAAACCTTTACTGAGGGAGCGATGGGCTCCACCCACTGATCACGTCAACACATCACTACTCAAATCCAGTTCTCCATTTGTTGACGTAACACAAGTTGATCAGCTCAGCTCCAAAAGCCACGCCCCCCTCAGAGGAGATTTTGGAAACGGAGGCTTCAGAACAACATGAAAAACAGCTTTTTAAGACATTTAGGTTGTGCGATTTTGGTTAAAAATGTCATAATCATAATTAAAACACCACTGGGAATTTTTTTTTAATTTACAAAATGTCACATGGGGTCTTTAAGATAAGACTGATAAATATAAGTAAATGAATTAATTCATATAAAAAAAATTTAAAAGAAAAGCTTTCTTGACATAATTCAACTGTGTTTGCAGTGTGTTCACAACCAGTATAGATGCATGCATCTTCACTGTTGTTCGTTTATTGGCAAGAATCCAAAATCATGTAATGTATTCAGGCTTTTTGGTTTCAAATTCATTTATAAATGAAATCACCTGGAGGCAGAATTAGGGACAAAAAAAAAAAAAAAAAAGTAGATTTTGTTCTGATGCAGCACACCAGTTTCTTGTGAAAGTATTTTGTGGGATTGCCATATTTGATTACTACAAGGGCCTTGCATCTATTGGCTCATGCAAATGTGAACTTTTCATTGATTCTACCACAATAGGATCCATTTACACCATATATGACCCTATAACTGCTGTGAACACCAAACAAATGCACCAATCCCTGTCCAACCAAATGCAAACACTGAAACCTGATCGGTCTCCTAGGTAACTCAGACTCAGAAACCCTTTTAAAAACACCAGATGTGTTAGAACGACAGACTCAACTTTCTACAGAGTAACATCAATGTAAAAATAAATACAATAAAATAAAAGCAAGCAGGTAAAAAGCAAGCAGCAGTAAAAAGAAGAACAAAAGCAAAAATAAAAAAAAAAAAATAAAAAAACAATAGCAAAACAAAGATAACAAAAACAATAGAAACAAACACAATAGAAAGCTACACAGAACTCAAACACTAAAAGATCCAATGAGACATTGTTCTGCATCTCTTATATGCTAAAGCTACAATGAAACAATGTTGCTTACATTCACTAATGTGTAATTATGCTCACATACACACATGCTTTTTGTAACTTTTGAAACAGATTTTTTGAAGTTTGAACAAAATCAGGAAATGATTACCATCAAAGTGAAAAGTCTCAATCCCAATTTGTCACAACTTTAATAGAGAAGACGGGCTTTAAAGTTAGGTTCAGTTATTACCTTTTAAGAAAAGATTCGTTTGTAAGAAGGATTTTTAAAGTGTACATCCTTAAGCTCGACTGTCATTCACAAAATGATCCAGTGGGTTTTCCCTCAGATTATTTTACAGTTGAAGGACTTTGTACCTCATAAACAGTAAAACCAGACAAAAAAAAAACTATAATTCCTCTTTTTCTCCAATTAAGCAGAACAATTCATTTTTTTTTTTTTTTACTTTTTATCAAGTGTGATTTTTTTCCATTCTTTAATAAATACTAATTTAAAAAAAAATCCTTGTTTTTTTTGTCAATGAGATCCTTTTTCTGTGATCTTACGGGGGTGGCTGCCGCTCTACAGGTAGAGCAGCCGTCAACCAGCCAGCAGGGGACCGGACACCTAAACCTGTTTTGATTCAAATGGAAAAAAATCCTGTTTTTGACTGGAGTTGAACCAGGTCAGCGATGAGGAACTAAAAACAACATCTACACAGGAAGACTAACCGCTGTCACAGAGACAGTGGCGACCACAAGGTGAGGGTCCAGGGGGCCCACTCCTGAAAAACTGCTCACCACCCCAGGAGCCCTTTTCAGGAAATCCAGTGTTTTGAATATTGTGACTAATTTAAACAATCGGTGTCACTATTTTTAAAATCAATACATTTCACAAAAATAAAGAGAAATTTTCTTAAATAACAATTCTTCAGAACTTTACCTGTGGAGGAAACTACAGCTAAAATGCATTTATTCTGTCCAAAGCCATAAAGAAACCTGTTCTGCTGTGAACAAGGTTTACACCAGTTCAGAATGTGGAGCCAACCTGTGCAACCTGCAATGAGATATGGGTGTGTACACTAGGGATGCAATGATTCACTTTATGCACAATTCAGTTCAAACCCAAATTTTTGGGTCACAGATTTTCTTTGGTTTGCTATATGAAAAAACGAAAAAGTTTTGTTTCCCCTATTTCCTATTAAGCAAGCAACAATGAAGAAAAAAAGTTTTCAGTTGGCTCATAAAAAGCCAGATGTAATATGATAAAAGAGATAATAAATTTTTTTTAAACTCCATTCACACACCAACCATGTGACACACATCAAGAATGTGCTAAACACAGGTTCTTGAACACGTGTTTTACCCACAGTAGTTCACACTGGACAAGCAGGGAGGAGCTTCTTCTATTGTTTTCTAGTCTATGCTCACCATGCTGGAGAGGAGCAAATGTTGAAAATCTTTCTCCAGGCTTTTCCTTTCACAGCTCTATTCCAATATACGAAAGACTTTTGTGTCATAGAATTCCAGCCGGGCACAAACAGCAATTATCTCAGGATCAGTTTTCAAACTGCTGGAACTTCTGATGATTAATGATACAGAACGCCATCCATTCGCCACTATCAAATCCAATTCTCATACTGGTTTTGAAGCTCAAAATGTGCATCAAAATAGACTTTTCATTGGTAGCGGCCACTTGAATACACATTGCTGAGGGCAGCGTTAGCTTAGCACAATTGCTCCACTCTTTCAACATAAACATACTGACAAGCTGCAGCAGGGAAGAACTTTTTCCTTCATAATTTGGTATAATGGTGGAAAGTTAGGTTCTCTTGTCAAATTAGTAACCGCCCCAAACATTAGTTTGGTGTAGGGCTGGAACGATTAGTCGACTAATCGACTATCAAAATAGTCGACAAGTCATTTCTTTATATTGTATGGAGTCAGAGTGTAGTAAAGTTGAACAAAGTTGTGAGGATTCAGCACCAAAAAAAAAAAAAGGACTTTTTAAAATATTTGAGTCAGCAAGGCCAAAACTGTAACTTTAGCAAAATATTTTCTTTTGTTTCAGGTGCCAACATCATTTGATTTAATACCAGAAACTAATGAAGGACAGAGGCAGCATGATTCATTCAAGGTTTAGTAAAGTAGCATCTTAATTGTCTTTATTTTAATTGTTTTAAAGATAATGATAGTTAAGATGGGTGTTTTACATCCACTTTGTGAATGACCTGATTAGTCAACTAATTGGTAAAAAAAATAATTGGTGATTAGTCGACTAAAATAATAATTTGTGGTAGCCCTAGTTTAGCGAACAGAATAACAAAAAGTCTAATGGCATGAATTTCTATGTTGAAATGACTACAGAGCACGTGTCAAAATTAAGGTCAGGGAGGCGGATCCGGCCTCCGAGTAATTCCATCCGGCCCTCCAGATCATTTTATTTTATTGTTATTATTGGCCCGATGTTATCTTGCGCTCATTTCTAACTTGTATCATTTTGACAAAATCTATTTTAAATGTAGTAAAATATTGAAAGTTATTTAAAGATTTAACTTGATTAATGCTGGAATAATATTCCTAGTTTTTTTTTATTAATATTTATTAGGGATGTCCCGATCCGATCACGTGATCGGAAATTGGGCCCGATCACGTGGTTGAAGACTCGATCGGAATCGGGCTCTGTTGTCCGATCAGGATCGGATATTTCATTTATTCTTATTCTGATCAGCGCTTTATATTTCAATCTTATTATTCCAGATAAATCCTCTTCTAGAAGTCTGCATGTCATGAACAGATCACAACAGTTCCAGCAGAAGACTGATGTAAACAGTTAACTAGCTAGCTAGCCGATCAGGGTTTCAGACTTCTGGGATCAATAACTCTTTTGAAAACGCTTTAAAGTGACAGATAGTGTCTCTAAACAACAACCTCTAAAGGCATTTCAATAGAAAAAGACAGAGTTTTGTTTCTTTTAATGTTAAGCTCTTCGTGCAGCAGAGAGAGGGTAAAAAGACGCTGCTAACTGCTACATGCTAGCGCCGTGATTTAACTCCTTAGGACCCAAGCTGTCCTTTGATATGCCTGTTGTATTTATCTGAAAGAGAAATAAAAGTGAAGAAAATTAACTACTCTGATAATAAAACCAAAAAATGTGACGTCTTAAGAGCTTAAAGAGAAGAGCATAATCTTAAAAAACAAACTAAGAAAAAAATAATAAATGATAATTAATAATGATATGAGCTGGTCATGAACACGTTCATGATAAAACAGTCATAATTTATTTTAATTTCAAATGAGGACAGAATCATATTTGGTCAAAAATGTACATTAGCTCTAAATATATTAAAGCTAAAGTCACTAAACTTTCTCACATGACTAATTATCACTTATAAAAACAAGAAAATATTATTTTTTTCCCTAGATTATTTTTTATATTTGCTCTATTTTTACTTGGTTATTAAAGCTTCTTCACAGAAGTGTTCTATTTAAGTTTTTAATGATAAAAGAAGGTTACTGAAACATAAATAAGGGACAACACAAATCTGTTTATTCAATTTGTTCATGTTTTAAATATTTTACAAAAGTATCGGATCGGGACTCGGTATCGGCAAATCCACAAAATCCATCGACTCGGAATCGGATCGGGACCAAAAAAACCTGATCGGGACACCCCTAATATTTTTGTTAAAAAAAAAATTTGAAAACAGTGTTATGCTTTTGTAAACTTTTGAACTTTTGAAAAGTAGTTTTGGAGTTTTCAAAACAAAACAACAAATGTTTATGCATGTTTTCCTTAACGGCCAATAACCCTAGGCCTGTGTCCGTTTTAGACGCCCCTGTTCTACAGCAAAGGTCAACATTCAACATATGTTCAGATTTATATGCTCTTTATTTGGAGTTTGACAAAGAAACAGTTGTTTGTAAAACAATTTTGAGATATCTCAGATGCCATGGTTTGCTTCTTTTTACTTTGAAGATAAATAACTTCTTTACAAATGTGTTCTGGCCCTGGGATAAGTTGTGTTCTCATATAATTGTATGAGATTACATGCACACACTTAATGATAATGATACTACGCTAGAATCTATGTTTTGTCTGAAGGTCTGGCCCAAATACACATTTCCTGTAACAGCTTGAAGGATAAAATATAAAATAAATATATGTTTTATTTGAAAAAGTTCTGTAGAAACTATTTTAGACGATTACTGCAATATTTAAAATTTAAATAAAAACTCAGCATCCTCATTTGATAATTGATCACTATTTGGTATTTGACCAATTGTTTAATTAATTACTTGGCTTTGGCCAAAAAATGTTCACTTCAGTGCACCATTATATTTTAAAAAACAAAAAAAAGTAATTCCAGAAACTAAAAAACATGATATCAAAAAAGCTAAACAAAATAAAAGCTAAACATTTTAGGGGAAAAAAAACAAATCAATATGAAATCTTGACAAAACACGACAAGAAACCAGAATAGGTTGGTACTATGGGACATCGCTGATTGATGACGATGTCCAGGATCTTTTTGTGTCAAATAACTTTCAGTTGAAATGATGCACAGATGTCAAGGTTTCGTTTTTGTAAAGTGTCATCTTTTTCTCTTTTTTTCCCCACACAAGAAAAAGATGATTCTATGGGACAAATGAGGACATGAGTCCATCATTTTAACTGCACATTTTTTGTCAAGAAGCGATACCAGACATCAAAGAAGCGATACCAGACATCATCATCTAATCAGCAGTCCTTTGTCAGTGTCTTATAGGAGGTCATTTTTCATATTGATTTCTGGAAATTAACGTTGTTTTCTAAAACATTTCATTTTGTGTTTTTTTATTTTTAGTTTTTCTTATAGCCAACATTGTTGGTATTTGTTTTTCTTTTATTGTTGTTTTAATATTGAATGTATTTTTGGTTAAGTGATTTGGACTTCAGGGCCACCATACAGAACTGAATCAGATGAAGACCATCAGGAGGTGGATGCTCTGGAAGTCACAGAGTGACAGCTATTTGACGCAATCACACACGACACACTTTGAGTGAGTTCAGACAAGTTCAGGCAAGCAATTATGGGATGCAAGTCTGCTGAAGCCAGGATAAACAATCAGTTTACTGTTTATCTGTGGGCTGATCAGGAGCAGGGAGGGAGGGGGCTCTCCGCTCCTCAGCCAACCACATGGCGGCAGAAACAGGCCGGCAGGTCACCGCCCTCTCAAGAAGACTGTCACTTGTTCTGGGCGGTAAAACAAGCGGCCCCCTCCCCAGCCGCCGAACTGCCTCGTTTTGTCGTTTGTCGGCCTGAGTTGGGGGTCAAACGTTCCCCCGCCAAGATTCGCTGGTCTGCCGCTCAAGCTTCTGGGAAGCGGGGCGCGCGCGCGGAGTCGTTCAATCAATATTGGGCGGTCTGATGAAAGCCTTTTATCAATTTTCCAACGAAAGACTTTTCACCACCCCCACCACCCCCAGTGTCCTCTACCGTGGTATTTCTGCCCCCACCCCCACCTCTAGAGAAAATTACCGCCACCGCGACCCACAAAGTGAGCGAGTGTGTGAACTCCATCAGATTAAACAGCGATAGGCAGCGGGGTTTCCCGCCGTCCATCGACACCTCAACGCAGCAGTACTCACCAAGAAAAGTAAAAGTTTGAAGCTAGCTCGGTTAGCCGACCCCCAACTAAAACAGCCCCCCCAAGTAGATGTAGAGCATCACTCACCCCGATCCCTTCAACTTTTGTGGTTCCTCAAATCCAACTTCCACTCCGCAGAATGCCGCCGGCCTGCCGTGTTAGAGCGGGGAAAGTTTTTCCTTCACTGCGTGGAGAGTCACCGAGCTGACGGTCATTCTCCAGAAGCCGTAAATCGCTGCTCCTTTGATGCCCCCGCCGGTTTTTTTCACAATGGGCGTGGCCCATTTGCAGCTACGTCATCAGGTGCCGTAAAGTCTCGAGAAGGCTCTATTTACCGTAAACTCCATCGAGAGAGCACGCGGGAAGACTTCTTTTTTCTTAGTTTTCACATGTTTCCACATATCATCCCATTTAGAACATTAAAATACCAAAAATACGTCAATATAGCATCTTATGAATAAAGGAAGAGAATTTCTAATAAACTCTTGTAGCTCTGTAGTGCAAGTATGTCCTTGAAAACGACATATTTTTGGATTTAGTTAAAAACGATATAATCCTAACTTTAAAAAAAGACATTTGGAACACTGAAAATAGATCAAAAGATGATCAGAATGGGGCTATAATAATGAGAATATATTAAAACTGCAGTTTTCATAGTCACGTGATGTATTGTTTCAAATGCATTATTTCAGTGTATACTTGTAACCCTGTACAAAGAGTATGATGATCAAATGACTCCCTCTTCTGCCCACAGCCCAGTACTATTCATGCTACAAGAAAACAGGAAATGCTGCAGTAATACTCATGTGTCACTTTATTGTTTGTTGCAAATCTAAATACTCAAATATTTTTTTGTTTAAATCTACATTGATATTATACTAAGATCTATTACAATAGTCGAAGCGTTAATGTAAATATAGTCAAATGCTTCTGATCCAGGAATCTGCTCTGGACTTTGAGGACAAATTTCTTTAGAAAATAAAATCTGCAAAATTTTGCTAGAGATGTTTCTTTCATTATAAATGGAAATTAAATTGATCAAGTATGAGAAGAAAAATATATTGGAATAATCTTGGATTCTAATTTGAACTTTAAAAGCCATATCAGCAAAAAACATGTAAAATCATCAGGCTAAATGTTAATTGTTTTAAGTTCATAAGAAAATGCCTGACCTTTGAGTGTGCTTGGATTTTTCTAAATTCAAACTCATCAAGCCGCACTTAAACCTTTATAATCGAGCACTGAACATGTTATATCTGAAGCCAATTAAATTTCATCCAATTTGATCAAAATACAAAATTTTAACATTTTCTGATTTTTTTAAATTTGAGCTTTTTAAAAATGATTTTAAATGCTTTAATGCTCTGGCACCTAAACATTTAAGGACTTTTATTTCTAAGCAGGAGAGTGCCCTTCCACAAAACCTCTTTAGCTCAACCTGCTCTCTCCATAAATGAAACAGGACTCTGGAACTCACTTCCTGCACATCTGAAGTCTATGACCAGTTTTATCCTTAAAAAAAACCAAATCAATACCATGTTATACCAGCAGCAGCAGCAGCACTGCACACATGTCTGACCAGGTTAAACTGATGTGATTTTTATCCCTCTAATGTGCCTCCATGATTTAAATTCTTGTCTATGTTTTTATATCTGTCCCTATTCAAATTAAATAAATAAATAAATTGAGAAAAACAGAGTATCAAGGTGAATACAAATCAAATATCTAATCAAAATCTACCAACACATGTCAAGTGCATTTTTTTTTTTACAATGACTGAAGAATTAAATTGAAAAGAATAATTTTAAGGCCAGAATTCTCATTGAAATCCACTCAGTTGTTTCAGATTCTCTGATGACGATTATGTGTATGTGTTCGTACCAGTGCTTACACAGTAACATAACCATGATGTGTGTACGTTTTAATGTTTGTGTGCAAACACCTCTTGGTACTGGTGGCTGATGCCACTAAAACTTTTAATTAAATAAGCATAAGTTGGAAAGAACATGAAGATATCCAGAAAAAAAAAAAAACAGTTTAAAGTCACACTCTGATTATCTTTTGATCTGTGTTCAAAGTGTTTCCATTGAACTTTTCATTTTGATTGTGTCTGGCACAGAGCAACCTCAACCCCTTTCCCATCACCCACAACTGAGAAATCTTAATTAATTTTGTTTATACATATTCTATATTAAAAAAAAACCCCACAAAAAAACAATTTTTTTTCTTTATCAGAGTGGGCCTTTAAGTAAAAAAAAAAAAAAAAAAAAGCAATAATTCTGTTCATTTTAAGACGGATTTTTCCAACGATGTTGCAGCTGAAGTCTTATCGAACTTCATTCACAAACCCCTTTAAAACAATGTTTCCAGCCAACTCCTTAAATGCTAATAACATTTACCGGTAATAACTCAACAGTCAGCCTTTAGTTTGAGTCATATTTTATTTAGTCTCTCCCAAGTCCAAACAGACGGACAGAAATGCAACACGGAGTCACACACTGTTGAACCCATGGTACAAAGGTAATCAAAGTAAAGAACAGGAACAAGAAGACAATCACAATGAAAAAAACAGTGTAAAAGAGTTCGGAGGCGGGGACAGTCAGTTTTCACGGCCTCTCCCAGTCAGGCCCATTTATCACACAAACAACATTGGAAAGGTAAGTTTGATTTCCCACAATCCCACATATTTCAGTCACAAAAAACTCTGATTTGTTCCCTGTCTGACAAACTGGACTGATGTGTAAATCAAACAAAGAAAACCCAAAAAATGATCTCCAACAAAGTTACCCCTAAGACTATTTTGTCCAATATTTGGCACTTAGGAGGTGCAAACTCTGACCCTGTGAGCCTGTGGACGTGCCGCGACTCTCCTGCAGGAGGCGCCGTTAGTTTGAGAGCTGACATTAAATCCTAACGTGGGACATTTAAAAAAAAATTCACACTACCAGAAATGTTACAAGGGAAAAAATAAATTAAAAGCTACAGGCCTGCAGCCTGTCATCTTTTAAAATGAGGAACCTCTAGGACAGGGGTATTCAACTCCAGACCTCGAGGGCCACAGTGTCTGCATAATTTCCAGATATCCAAACTCTACTCATGACTGATTACCTGGTTCAGGTGTGTCCAACCAATTGGAGCATGCCAGATCCGGGTATGTTGGAAAACCTGCAGGAATGCGGCCCTTGAGGCCTGGAGTTGAATACCCCTGCTCTAGGAGGATGACGGCGGGGCTTTCACCCATAAATCTAAAGGACGTTTGGTCGGCTGAGGTTCTACTAAATGATTAATTAGTGAAGTAATAGAAAAAAAAAAGAGGAAACTTCTAACTAGTGCTGCCACAAACGATTATTTTAATAGTCGACAAATCTCAGATTGTTTTTTCCGATTAGTCGACTAATCGAGTCACGAGCAAACTGGATGTGAAGCACAAATATTAACCTTCATTAGCTTTAAACTAACCAAAAACTAGATACATAGCATTACCTGCAATGATGCTAGTGTAAATGATGTAAGCTGAATTTGGCTGCCAAAGATGCTCGTGCTGATAGCGGAAGACGCTGAAATTGATAGCTAAAAATACTGAAGCTGATGGCTGAAAACGTTGAAGCTGATAGCCAGCTACAATATTAGTTAAATGCCAAATTAGCCTGAAAAATAAAAAAAAAAAAAACCCAAGTTAGCCAAAACAGCTAGCATGCAGCTGAAATATTAGCCAAACTCAAAATTGCCTAAATAACTGAAAAAAGCCTTAGTTATCCAGAGCAGCTAGCATGCAGCTGAAATATTACTTAAACTCCAAAACAGCCTAAAAAAAGTGAAAAAATCTTAAATTAGCCAAATAGCTAGCATGTAGCTGAAATGTGAGGTAAACTCAGAAATTGCCTAAAAAAACCGTAATAGATGCCAAGATAGTCCAAAAATCTAGCAGAATCTTATTACAACTTTCAGCTTCACTACACTCCGACTCCATATAATAATAATAAAAAAACCCCCAACTAATCGACTATGAAATTAGTTGTCGACTAGTTTAATAGTCGATTAGTCGCCGATTAGTCGACTAATCGTGGCAGCCCTACTGCTAACGTTACTGAGATTTTACTGCATTGTGTTTGAAAAGTTTCTGTGTGCAATAAAGTTTATTCAAACTCCCAGATTGATAAACTTCTTCATCTTTTTGGATCAGGTCTTTAGGAACAAAGGAGCAAGTATGGATTACCTTTCATTCAGATCTACTAACAGCATTGAATACGTATAAATATTGAAATAAGTGGATATATTAGTATATATAATATACAAATAAAGTATATAATCTCTGATAGTAGCAGGAAGGAGGAGGGAAACAGGAAGGGCTGCTTCGAACCCTCAGTATCATTCTGTGTGTGGAGACCAGAACTACAATGTGTGCTCTCAACATGTCGTCTGAAAGTGAGTCCAGCACTGCATGAATACAGGCTGCAGGTCTAGATCAAGAGTTCTGGACGAGTGAGAACCAACCCAGTAGAAAAGTCCGGTGCTAGATCCTGAAAATATAAACTCAAGAAGTGCGGACGCTGCAGCTCTACCTCCCTGCACGTGACCTTCCGTGACCGCATCACGGGTGGAGTGCAGGGGGGCGGAGGGAGCCGGTGATGTGAAAGCACGTGTGTGTTTTGGTCTGCACGGGGAAGACTGGCGAGCATCAGAAGAGCTGGAAAACAACAAACAACAACAGTGACGACTAGAGTATCATCAATCATTTCCAGAATCCATTCAATTCACCAGAGATCTGGATGATTCAATTTAGATTTTTTTTCGATTCTTTCGATCCACTCAGTTCAATTTAATTCAACCCAATTCTGAGTTTACACATTTAGACTCATTTGTTTAGAAAGACATTAATAATCTATACATGTTTTGAAGATTTTCATAATAATCTGATACAGTTCTCATGCTGTAAAATGTATTGTTCTGCTTCTCCTGGAGGGAGTTTCAGTTCTACAGCATTACACCTCAATCCAGAAGAAGAAGAAAGTATGAGGAAAAAAAGATGTTTTAGACAACAAATGGTAACTTAAAAAATATTTCCTTAAAAGAGTTTGGAAAATTCATGCCTTTGAGTTTATAAAGATGTTTATTTCATCAAGCAATGCGTATGTTCAGGTCGACAAAGTGTTAACATTAGCATCAAGCTAGCAGACTTTACCAGAATGCATTAGATCCATCTCTACTTTTATTGATTGATTATTGATCTATGAAGCTTACATTGATTAGTCAATCTTATCGACCCCGCCCTAGCGATGAACCCTGATGCGGTGGGTGTAACGTGTCGGGGGACTCACCGCCTGGCGTCACATGGTTCTGCTGTACTGTATGCCGGTCTTGGAGGCGATGTTGGACCAGGGGAGCAGAGAGCGCAGCAGGGACTGGGCCTGCCGGTACAGCCGCTGGGGGATGGAGCAGGGGCTCAGGCTGGCCAGAGCCGAACCGATGTGCTGGATGTAGTCAGTGCAGGTGGTGGTTAAGGAAAACAGGTAAATGATGAACTGGAATTTCTTTATCAATCTGGACTGTAAAAACAAAAAAAAAAAAACCTGTTCCAGAAACACTGGAGAACTGAGTACCATGTTCCCTTGTTTATGCTCTAAAAATAACCTGCGATAGGTGAACTCCACCAAGTAGGAATATAGATGTTTTAAGGCTACATAACTCCTCACTGCACACTTTTCTCAGAGAAACATGAACATTTTCAATCTTTTCTTTGTTGTTTAAACTCACAAAGTTCAGAGTGAAAACAAAGATCTAATCACAATTGGAGATTTATGTGGATCCGTCAAACTGAACGCATTCTGTAAAGGAGATTGATGGACAAGGTTCTAAAGATAATTAGGACAAAGAACACAGTATGCTGTTAAAAAAAAGCCAAAATTTCACAGTCAAAATCAGCAAAACGAACACCAGATTGTGTGTTCAACAAGACTGTGCCTTCGGAACAATGTGAGCTGGCGGAGCCGGCTTTTGGAAGCGGAAATTCTGCCTGAAACAGTCCTCTGAAACCGTGCAAACAATTACGTTATTTGCGTTTCCAATCATGTCCAGACAGAATAAAGGCTATTCCCACATATTTATGGATCTTAAGTGCATCCGATGCTAAATATCTAACTCTAGCCCTTCCTAGGGGTCGGTGAATAACATACTGACAAGATCTATTTAGAGAATAATGAGCCAGCAGTCACTTAAAAATATTAAAACTACGGTAGATATTTAGCATTACCTGTGAATGCTGTAAACTGAATGTGGCCACTGAAGATGCCAGAGCTGATAGCTAAAACCGATAGCTAAAAATGCTCAAGCTGAAGCGCTGAAACTGAAAGCTTGCTAAATGTCTAGGTAGCCAAAAAATGTCTCATTTTGCCAGAACAGCTAGCATAACGCTAAAATATTAGCTAAACTCTATTGACCTAAAGAATAATAATTTAAAAAAAAAAAAAACTTGAATTTTGCCAAAACAGCAAACATAAAGCTAAAATATTAGCTTAACTCAATCTTTGTCCAAAAGAATTATTTAAAAAAAGTCTAATTTAGGAAAAACAGCTAACATAATGCTAAAATGCTAGTTAAAATCCAAATTTGCCTGAAGAACTTAAAAAATATATATTTTTGCCAAAACGCAAAATGCAATGTAAACTACCAATTTGACTAAAAAGCTAAATAAAATCTAATTTTGGCAAAACAGCTAACACAATGCAAAAATGTTAACTAGATTCCAAATTTGCCAAAAGCATTTTTTTAAAAAGATGAATTTTGCCAAAACAGCTAGCATAAAGCTAAAATATTAGCTAAATTCCAACTTTTCCCTAAAGAATTAACATAAAACTATTTTGCCAAAACAGCTACCATGATGCAAAAATATTAGCTAAATTCCAAATTTGCTCTAAAGATTAAAAAAAAAAGTGTAAGTGTTTTGACTAAATAACTAGCAAACGCTAAAATATTAGTAAAACTCCAAGTTATCCTAAAAAACTGGAAAAATGTCTAAATTAATTAAAAAAAAAACTGGTACATTGCTTCATTACAAGTTAAATTCCATATTACCCTAAAAAAGCCAATAGTTGTTGAACATTTTAAAGTTAAAAGTATGTGGAAGTATGTGGAAGTTTACAAGTTTAAAAGGGCAAAAAGTTTCATTCAATTCATTCCTATGGGGCATATTTTCCTCAATATTAAAAAACTATAAACTATATGAAAACAAAAAGTACAAGCAGTAATGTTCTGAAGTAGTGTGAATACTGTAAATCATTCAGCTTATAATAATAAAAGCACACTTGAAGATCATCTCGCTCAAAGCTGCAGTTTTGTCAACAACAGAATTTTCTACTTGTTCTTCTACAGTCCTTTCCTGGATTTTAGATACTTTTGTGCATGTCACAATGATTTATTCTGATCGAACGTGTAGCGTTGGTAAACGTTTGTTATAATCAGATAAAGTACACAGTTCGAGGACACTTTGCTCATGTAACTGCAGCTAGAGTCCAACACTGACTCTGAAAGACAAAACTCATTTAAAGTCAACACAGATTTGTGTGCCCAAAGCGCACCGCAAGAACTTTCTTTAGTAAAGCCTGTTTTATGACACGCTTTCTCTGTGTGTTTTGTTTGACTTAAAAAGGTGCGCAGCAACAGATAACCGCACGAGTTTTGAACACGGAAGCCTAAAATGTGCGCTTTAATGGACTTTTCATCGGAAGTGGACGTTTGGACGCGCGTTGCTGAGCCCGGTGTGAACGCAGCTTCACACTTTATAAAACCAAAAATCGTAAATGTGTTGTTTGTGTTCTCAAATGGATATAATATCGTCCAGGGCGGATGACCCCCGTTGATGTAGAGCACGTATGTGAATCCATCTTTGAGGACGCCGCGGATGGAGTAGTAGTAGGGCAGGTAGTGGTGCTGCCTGAAGTCTCTGTTCTCGTAGAAGTGGATGGCAGTGTTGTTGGTGGTGAGGACGTGCAGGTAGATGGCCTTGCAGTGGTCCTGGGCGGTGGTGGAGATGTGCTCCTTCAGACTGTCCAGCAGTAAGGAGCCTGATCAGAGGGAGAGGGAACCACAAATGTGGAAAAAACTTCTGAAAAACAAAGACTTCTGAGTGAAATGAGGCTGGAAGAAGAAGAGAATATCAACTTCATTGAAATGTTTGTGTTATTTTTATCTCCTTTGGATGAAACAATCTCATACTTCAAGCTTTTGTCTAAAGCAAACATCAGTGTCAAACACTGGAATGGAAAAGAAAAGACGATAGAGGATAGGAACAGCTTCCTGCACACTTTGATCATCTCATCTGTTATAATTTAACAGCTTTAGAGCAGGAAACCTGGACAGGAAAAGCTACAAAGAACATCTTGTGCCCAAAATAAATACAACTTTAGGAAGAAATAAAACCAAAAGAAAAACAGGTTTAGTGTTCCAATTGATAAAGTTTTAAGAGTTTTTATTCATAAATCTAAACAGAGTTGGAATTACAAACAGCTCTAGTTACCATATACAGATATGAAACACATGGGGGGGGGGGGGGGGGGGGGATCCCCTTCATTTGTGAACAAGACTTTACACTAAGGCTCAATCTGAATTCTTCCCCTTAATCAGAAGTGGCAGCTCAAATGCAAGTCATGTCCGGGATTATTATTTCTGTTAATTTCACCCTCCGAATGGAGGGGTGCAAAGGCTACCGTTGCGAGGGTAAACCGCGTCGCGCTGAGAAGAGTTTTTCTTCACGCGTGTGCGCTCTGAACGGACGTTTACACTTAAATGTAAGGCATGACTTTCTGTTGCTGCATGACCTTTTGAAAGTTATAAAACCGCGGATCGGCGATTATTGGTGACATCACTGAACGAAAGTAACGCCCGAAATATTAGACACCATTTTCTCATAACCCTACGTTTTTGAAGGGGAAAGGAGAAGGAACGAACTCGGATTGGGCCTTTGCGTGCGTGTGTGTGTGTGTGTGTGTAGTACCAATTCCATGTTTCCTGAACTCTTTGACCACTCCCAGGCTGAGGATGTAGGCTACCTGTGTGTCCACAGGAAAACTGGAGGCCAGGATGTCTCCATCCTAACACACAATCACACAAGAAGCAGAAGGAGGCGTGAAAGATGCCAAAAAAATGTAAATTAACGTTTATCTTTGTAATGTAAAAACTAGTGCTGTGGATCGTTTCTCTGGTGGTGATGTGATTCCATTCACCAATCAAACCACGATTCTTACTTTTTAATATGTTTATTGCTACGTACATGTCTTTTTACTGGATGTATGAAAATTGAAATTATTGGTATTAAATCACTAACATTTAACATTTATTTAGAACAGGAGATAGAATCAACAAAACTGATAAAAACACAAAGATTTAGACAGAAAGAAATGGTGTTAGTCATTTTATATATTTTATTTTATTGTCAACCTTCTGCTTAAGTTCAGCAGTAATATAAACAACATAAAAACATACAAATCATTGTTATTTTTGATAGTTTAACAATAAAACCTGAAAATGTTTTCTACAGTTTTTCTATCCTCAAAGTTCTTCAACATTTTACATTCTAAGCAAGCATTACATATTGGTGCAGAACATGTATAAAAACATGTTTTTTTTCTGCAGCTGATTCACACTTATTACATCAACACTTCACTGCTGTATATCAGCGCGTTTCTCCGCTTCAGAATCCGCTGGAGTTATGTTAACTTCTTGCATCAACTGTTGAAGAGGTTAACCATAACCAAAAGATAGTAAACATGGGAGCTAAAGCTCAGGTGTTAAGGTGGATTCTTTTTTTTTTCAGAAGTTATGTCAGTGAGCAGAACTTCAGTCTCAGTTTTTTAATGGAAAAAAGTTCAACCTATTTTTACTTTGAAAACCGGAACCTGCACCAAGATGAAGATTTGTTTACTTCTGGTAAATGTAGCGCCGCTCTTTTGGTTTTGTAAAATCCAACATTATTCTGCATTTCAGAGTAAAAAATCCATCTTCCCAAGATAATATTTACTACACTGTAATATATTTATAAAGATTGTGAATCACCGCTCTTGGACATTGTGGGTATTAGTACTCAAATTTTCGGGAGCAGTATCTGAGCACCCAGATACTCGTTACAACCCTGGTAAAAACTTGGAACTGTGGGATACTGATGGTAATAACTGTCCTTTTAATTTTTTCATTGCAACTGAGGTCATTAAAGTTAGATTTTATTTAAAACTGCAGAAAATGTGTGGAAATATCAAATCAGAAAAAGCAGTTTTTTAAGCGTTTCATCGTGGAAGTGCTGGAATGTCTTTGCTGAACCAAAAACAGCAGATGATGGGGGATCTTTTGATTCTGTTTAAAGCTCACTAATCTGATCTGCTTTGTTTGGGTTGAGTTTTAAAATCAGAGCAACTTTTCCAAAGAGCTTCAGAGAACTTCCTACCTCTTTATGCACTTTGGTCCGGCCTTTGATCTCAGCCACAATCATTCCCACGATGCCTCCTCTGAAGGTGGCAGCGAGGGAGAAGAACTTCTTGTTGGAGGTGATGTCTTGATACCATGAGTCTGGGTACCTGCAAACACCAAACCATCAAACCGGCGTCTCCAACTTCAATCTAAAAGCTTTTTCACGGTTCATCAGTTCAACCTATAAAACAGACAACGGGGGACATCTTACTCGATTGGGAACCAATCGCTGCAGAGCTGCTTGACGTTCTCTATGTCATCGTGGCAGAGGAAGCGGAGCTGGACTTCACTGAGGGCTGTGGGAGGCGCCACGTCACTCATTCACACCTGCAGCGGGAGAGAGACCAGAACCAAGAGACCAGAGTCTTATGATCAGATCAGACGAAGAACCAAGGTTTAAATCAAACAAAAACCCAGCCGTTTCCATCCTAATAAATGAGGTTTGTTTTAGAAGTTGGGTAGATTAGGTAATAAAATCAACAGAAATTATTAAAATATTTTTCCTAATTAAATATGAAAGCATAAATGTTTATGAAAAAACAAAGCAGGTTTGTTTCCAGATTTTGAAGGTAACAATAAACTAACTACTCAGACGTGCAGATAGGAAACATGTCATGTGACTAATACAACAATACAAACACTACATAATTAGAATTATATCTGATTTTTTTTTCTTTTTTTTAATTAAGACTTATAGAGAAGAAATCCAGGGATCCACATCAGACATCAAAAATTGTGTTTTTCATGATCATAAGTCTTAGTTAATCTAATTTATTTAGAATTATTAAAAGCTTACATGTTTTTTTAATCAACTTTTTTCTTTCATGCTAGCCTGTAGTAGACATTTTTAATGGAAAAAAAGACAAAATAAAAGAAAAGACCAGCCAAAAGTATGTATTCATTTGAATTTCAATGCCTTTGAAATCAATCATGAAATATATGTAATTTGCATTCTGGATGTCTTTTTAACATTCATGGTTCAGATTTTGATTTAAAACAAACCTTATCAACAACACTTGTTTTCTAAATATTAAAGCGTATCTTGTTATGTAGTCATAAGACTTATTTAAAGTCCCACTGATCATCTTTTGATCTATTTTAATAGCGGTCTTTTATTTATGATTATATTGTTTTTAGCCAAAATTTAAAAACATGTTTTGTTTTTTTTTTTATTTTGACTGTTGACACGAAGTAAGGCCACCACACTTCCCATCACCCATGTGTTTATATGTTCTCTTCTCTATCAGTGCAACAAAAATAGTGACCAACATCGGTCTATCCAGTCGTACAGTTTAGATCCAGATTCCAGCTCCGACGAGGAAAACAAAGACGTTCATGGATCGATTAGTCTGTAAGTGGATGTATCAGAATGGAGCAGAGCAAGGAACTTGTGAGCAACTCAGCGGATGTTCTACATCACAAGAATGTTGTTTTTCTTTCAAATTAACATTTTTTTCTGATTCAAAAGAATTTGAATAAAGAAACACTACAAAATGCATTTAAAGCTCAATTTTCTTTCTATATGTCCTCCGTCTTCACAAAAATGCCACAGAAAAATGTTAAAACACAAAATACATGATCAGAAAGGAACTTTATAACAGCTTTGTGGAATCCGGGGGGATTTCACAGTGTCTGTGCCATTGAGCTTTGGTACAGTGTCCTGCCACTGAGTGGACATGGGAGTCACAACATTTAAATTCCTTTAAATCTGTTTACATTCTATATAAATATATATGATCTGGGATTTAAAGCAAAACCTCAGTGAAACAATGAGGGATGAAACCATTTGATTTTCACGGCTAACAAGATGCTTTCAGGGTTTAATCTGCAGAAAACTCAGCGAGTAAAGACAGTTTTAGTTTAACTGTTTCCGCAGTATTATCAGCTGTGACCTTAGTGGAACAGAAACAAATGGAAGAAAAACGCCTTTATTCTGAAATCGGGTTAAAAAAAAGTCTCACGCAGACAGTTTAGCTCGTGATCAAACTAGAATCCTCCAGGCGGGAGTTTGGGACAGAAAGTTCGTCCTTGGTTGGGGCGCCTGAAGAAACCAGCATCTGAGCTGCTCAGCAACCCTCCTCTCTGTGCTGACTAAAGTGTTAGCAAATACATTTTAGACCCAAATTAGGTTGAACTTTTAAATCTTAATCTTCTATGAAGATATCTTGACATTGAACGAATTGTAAAAAATATGTTTGGACTGACTTATGGAACGTTTTAATGAACTCTGTTGATAAGAACCGATGCTAGCAGCTAACCCTCCGATGCTAAGCTAACGTACCTCGTAATGAGACTCGTAGCGGACGAAAGTCGGACAGAAACAGACTGTTTGGGATTCAGTCGCGGCTGCCTCTACTCCGCACGCAGCATGACAGCGCAGCCCTTCGGTCTTCACGCTCAGAAGCGGCTCATTACGGTAGGAACGACACGCAGGCTGCTGCTCCACCAACAGCTGGATGTTTTCTTCCTGTTTGGAGCCGTCACCATCACCAATGACGTCAGGATGACTTCTTCTTCTCCTCCTCAATGCGCGTTCACAAAACTCTGTTGCACGTTACTGCCACCTTGTGGCCAACTAGTGTTTCTGCAGAATTTTTTTTTTAATTTCTCTCGTTTGACCCAGATGAGAACGAGCAAAAATAAAAGAAAAAAAAAATCTTGTGACATAAATATTAATATAGATAAAACTAATACAAATATTTAAGTCAGATCATTGACCGGTTTGGTATAAAGCTGTATCTGATGGTGGAAAGATATTGAAAGAATTCCTCCGTCTCCTGAAGATTTTATTTTGGATGCACGCCCTCACAGAGAAAAATTCAGACATTTATATCAGACAGGTGAATTAAAGTTAGCTTCAGAATCAGGTCAGACAAACATGGATCAGGTGTTCAGTCACGAGTCTTGCAGCACACATCCAGACTTTATTTACTTTTCCTGTTTTCTATCAATAAAAAGTTGACTCAAAACTTTATTGACAACTAAAAATTCAGTCTGTCCACTTTTTAAAAAAAACATCTAAAAGAAAAAACAAAACATTTATAATATTCTAAACAACTTTTAAACATTATTTTACTTTTATACTTCATTCATTTTTTTAAAATCCAGACAAGGAAAAGCAACAAAACATCAGCAGTAAACTCCTTAAAGCTTCAGATGCAACATTTGAATTTACAGATTTATACAGATGAATGGTTGGTGCTGCTGAGCGGCTTCAAAGTTTGACACGAAAACCTCCAAATTTCCAGATCAGAGCTGTGGAAACTTTCCATCATTTGGTCTTTTAATGGACTCCTTTTATCAAAATGTTCTCCAGCTGTGGCTTTCCCATATCTGATTATCATCCGCTTATCTTCTGCTCAGGTTCTAAACACTATTTTGGTTCTTTTTGGAAAACAAATATTTATTTCTCAAATTAAAAAAAAAGCTTTTTATTTTTTTGGCAGTTTTATTAAAAAAAACAAAGTCTGGAATCTTTCTTTAGATGCTGTATTTCACAGAAATATTAGATAATTCATCCTGAAATTGGCTTTTATGACAATAGTATTTTTACATCTAAAATTCACAGATAAAAACTGGTTTAGTTGTGCTGTTTCTACAAGATATTTGACTTTTGGCTGAATCTGATCTAATCTGGCCTCTAAATATTCTTTGAAGATTTCAGCACAATTCTGTACTATCAATATAGTGTTCTTTCTGTTATAAAAACATCACGGTTCAAGAACTGATAAACGAAAAGTACAAAAAAATGCACAAATAATTAACATCACGCTGACTTTGCTTATATCTATTTTGGTTCTGAATATCAGAAGCAAAAACCTTTCACAAATTAAAAAAAATGTAAATCTTTAACAGAAAAACTGATTTTGGAAATACAATTTAAAGGAAAAAACAGCTTATTTCTTATTTTTAAAGAATAACATGACTTAAAAAACAGCTTTATAGAAATATTTCAAAACATTGTCACGTAAACCGCTGTTTGTCTCCAGCTGTCTTTAAGAGACGCGTTTTGTGTGCTCAGCAGCTTTTCTGAACTGTAGTTAAGGTTAATTTTGCAGAGGAAATCTAATCACAGTGCCTCAGGATTCTGATCCGGAAGACGCTTCACTGCTTCTCTGAGTCGCTTCTTCAGAACTGAAGCATCAGAACATTTCCAGAATGAACCTTGAGAACAGAATGAGAACTGAATGATGAAGAACCTTCACAGATGTTGCATCAAAGTGCTACTAAACCCTCGTTAAAGGTCAGAATTCAGCAGCCAGCATCGTCTGACCACAGCTCACCTTTGCTCCTCCCACCTGCTTTGGTCACATGAGGCAGCAGGTGAATAAAAGGCTTGAACGGTGGACTCCAGCAGAGCTCTCCTGTCTGCAGATCCTCAACAGAGCAGGTATGAACCTCTGACTCCGTCTCTCTGAAAGGCTTGCGTTGGTGTTTTAAAGTGCATGAATGATTCAGTTAAGTGAATAGAAAACAGTTTTTGTTAAAAATTGACTGACTCCAGCAGACATAGGAACCCAGAGGCGTCAGCAGCCTCCAGCTGCTGTTTTTGATCTTTATTGTCCCACTGCTGCTGCGTAACCATGGCAACGACATCCCAGAACCTGTAGGTCTCTAAAAGCACTGAGTCCGGTCCAGGAGTTGGATCATGATGGCGTGTATTTGGGTCAGGCCGTCACATGCTCAGCTGAGCAGGTGCTGGCTTCCTCTCATTCTCCCGTCCATTCACTTCCATTGGAGGATGCCATGTTGTCATATTTCACAGGTTTTGTGTGAAGAACTATTTTTTTCTGAACGTCTTTCACCAAAAAAATGCAGTGTTTGGTGGTCTGATGTGAAGGAATTCCCTCTGGCGGGGTTTGAGAAGGTTTGCTGCATCCCATCACCGTCCTGGAGCGGCGCTTTGTCCACGTCATCTCTAAACTTTTTCAGCCTCCCTGAAGACAGTTTGCTCTTTTACCTTCAGAAGTGTCCGATTCCAGTGCTCAGGGGGCGTGTCCTGCTGCTACTGCTCTTAAGATTCTGATTGGTCGGACACACCTGATCCAGAAACATGGGAAACAGCAGGATTAGAGGATTGGAGATTTCACTGTCTCCCAAACCAGCCCAAATCATTATGCTTCCACCTCTGTACTTCAGAACGTCACAACCATTTTTTTTTTTTCCCTGAGTTTAAAGTTTTCATGATGTCGTTTTCAGCTAAAATAAAATAAAAAAACCTGTGTTGTTTTATAGGACATAGTTTCCGCAGAGCAGCTGGAGTTATATTTTCTGTCATAAATAAGCTCAATTTCAAACGGCATTTTTTATCTGACTCATAACAATTTCAATAAAGAAATACTCAGAAATGCAGTTTTTACTTTTATTTTCTATATAAATGTCCTCCAGCTTCAGAAAAAATACCACAAGAACGTGTCAAAAGTAACGCATTTTTTAATCAGGGTGGGTCTTTGAAATGAGTATAAAACTTTTACACAGAAAACACTCAGACCGGCATGTTTCCGTCTGGTCTCAGGATGCGCTGGCTTTGCACCGCGGGGCTCCTGGTGGGCCTCCTGCACCTGTCTTCCTCCCTGCTGCTGGGGGCCTTCAACATCAGGACGTTCGGAGACACCAAAGCTTCCAACGAGACCCTGATGAACATCATCAGCACGGTCTGCAGCGACGGGCCCTCCTGCTTTTGACGAGGTTTTCAAACTGCTAATGCAGTGAAAACCAGAATCCAAAAGCTTAAAAAACCAACAGAATTTATAAGTAGTATATTTTTTTAAAACTGAAATTAGGAAATATACTTTTAGTTTATATTTCATTTTAGAGCTTTACAAGTTTTTATTGCAAGTTCATAAATTCATGTATATGAATTATACTACAAGTCAAAATATATTCAGCCTCCATTTATCACTTTATTTTCTTATACAGCGTTAAAAGTGGAGTAGATGTATTCTTGGGATATTTCCTGTATATTAAAAATTTATTTTTATATAATAATCAGTAGAGGTTTGTTACCTGTAAACTTAAAGCAAAACTTAAAAGCTACATTAGATATACTTCAAAGATAAACTTAAAGTAAACTTGAAGTTTATTGCCAGTAAATTACCAGAATACCAGAAAAGCTACTTTAAGTAAACTTAGAAATGTTACTTTAAGGATACTTCTAAGTAGAACTGCCACAAAAGATTATTTTAAAAGTCTACTAATCACCACATTTTTTTCCCTGGTTAGTCGACTAATCGGGTCATGTTAAACTGGATGTAAAGCACACATCTTAACCATCATTAGCTTTAAACTAAGTAAAAACTAGACATATAGCACTACCTGTGATAATGCTAGTGTGACTGCTGGAAGCTGAATTTGCTAGTGCTGATAGATGAAGATGCTGTAATTAACAGCTGAAAAAGCTAAAGCCAGTTAACATATAAGTTAAATGCCAAATCAACCTAAAAAACTGAAAAGAGCCCAAGTTAGCCTTAACAGCTAGCATGCAGCTGAAATATTAGCTGAATAGCCTAAAAAGCTAACAGAATGTCATTATAACTTTCAACTTTACTACATTCTCATTCCATATGATATAAAGCATCGACTAATCGATTATTAAATTAGTCGTTGACTATTTTAATAGTCAATTAGTCGACCAATCGTGGCAAGTATACTTTTCATAAACTAAAGGCCGATTTATATTTGTTAGCAAATATACTTCTTAAGTGTACTTCTTGGGGAGCTGTACTTTTCCATTCTTAAGTATACTCTAAAACATATACTGGACATATTCTTATTTTTGGTAAAGGTTAAATTTATCTTTTAAAGAAAAAAAAGGTGTGCATAAAACTTAAACAAAACTTGCTTTTTTGGCAAATATCACAAGCAGATGTTAAAACTTTGTAAAATGTTTCATTCTGTTTGAGTTTCTACTTCATAGACGTTTTCACAAACAGGCAAGTAGAAAAACCCTCAGCAGAAGTTAGAGTTTGCGGTTCATCTACAGGTTGTCCATCGCTACGACATCATTCTGATCCAGGAGGTCAGAGATGTCGACCTTTCAGCGACCACGAAGCTGATGGAGTACGTCAACAAGTGAGACTGACTCCACGCCAACTGAACACAGAGAAACTCGTAGTTTGATGAAGAAAAGGAGGTTTTTGTTTTCCTCTGTTCCTCCAGAGGTGGTTCTGAGTTCGGATACGTCGTCAGTGAGCCTTTGGGGCGCAGCACCTACAAGGAGAGATACCTGTTCCTCTACAGGTAAACACGGCTACAGGAACACTTAAAATGCAACCTTTATTTAGAAATTCAGGATTTCGACATAAACTATTGATGCTTTTAGATTAACCGTGTTCGTTGTTTCTGGAACTTTGGCAAAAAGATCACTTGAAACCTAAAGACTGAGGTTGATGGGAACTCTGGCTGCTAAACGAATTAACTATTTAAAGTCCAAGAAAACACTTTCAAAATAAAGAACCAACTATTTGTTCAGATCCTCAAATATAATAAAAATGAAAAAATTATATCATATTCACAAAATAAATCACACAAATACAACACTAGATAACTGTTTTATTAAGTCAAACTTTCTTAATTTTTTTTAACCCTTTAAAACTTTTAGATGTAAACAAAATCTTTAACATACTGTAACTTTTTAACCCTTAACACGATAATTCCAGTAGATTCTGAAGGAGAAAATCTGTTTTTCTCCTTCAGAATCTGCTGGAATTATCGTGTTAGCGGTTAAAAAGTTACAGAAAATCAAAGAACATATTCAAACTTTCATTAAAAAAAACATTCTATATTTAGTTTAAAGTTTTCTTTCATGTAGTTCATCATTCATCCACTAGGGGCAGTAGAACCACTTTTCCTGCTAATTTCAAAATGGCTGCTTCCATGAGGCTTTTGGTGGGAAATGTTATTTAATTTCCAAAACTTTAATGGTAAAATAACTCATTTATTACTCTTTATTTCTTGCAGATTTGAAAGAATGCAAACATTTTTGATCATTCATTCTCTATAATGTTAAAATGTCTGGATCAAATGTGAGACAGTGACTGGAAAAAGTGCTTTTTTTTCCCCGTTAAACGCTCGTGTTAGCCTTTTTACATCTTAAACTTTACAAATCAGCAAACAGTCCATAACTGATATTATTTATATCTCATTAAAAATGATATTACATAATTTTTTGTGGATTTCATCAAAGAAAAACAATTTAATTCTAAAAAAATACTAATTTTCTGTCAATTCTTTGATGTGGTGAACTTTCCAGGATTAAATCGAGACAGAAAGTGAAAGTTCCATGTGTGATTATTTGATAGGAACTTTTTGGTTCTTAATTGTGAAACTCAATGAAGATGTGTTTTTCTGACTGTAGTGAAGTGAAATCAACAACAATGAAGCCTATTTTCTTGGTAAAGCAGCTTTTGTTCTGAACAAGCTCAGTTCTTTTTGAAGAAGAGGAGGATTGAAGGCATGGGTTGGTGTCTGCAGGCAGCAGGCGGTGTCTGTGGTGAAGAACTACACCTACGACGACGGCTGTGAGCCCTGTGGGACCGACACCTTCAACAGAGAGCCGTTCGTGGTCATGTTCTCCTCCAAAAACAGCGGTATAGCATACAATGTGCTGCTCTGGTTCTCCGTCCTCGGTGTGGGTTCATGTCAGGAACGTCCTTGTTTTGCAGCCTCCAGCAGCTTCGCTCTGGTTCCTCAGCACACCTCTCCAGACTCGGCCGTGCAGGAGGTGGACGCCCTCTACGACGTGGTCGCTGACGTCCGTTCTCGCTGGAGCACCAACGTCGGTTTCTGAGTCTGGACGCTTTCTGGAGAAGGTGAGGAAACGTTGGCTGACCTTTGCCCCGGCTCTTTGCAGAACATTGTTCTGTTGGGGGACTTCAACTCCGGCTGCAACTACGTGCTGGACTCGGAATGGGAGCTGATCCGCCTTTTCACCGATAAGAGTTTCCACTGGCTGATCCCAGATTCCGCCGACACCACCGTGACCACCACCGTGTGCCCCTACGACCGGTAGGAGCTACGGCCGCGACGGCCTGCGGGACCGTCAGATCCACTCACGAGGTTCTGTGTTTGCAGGATCGTGGTCACATCTGACATGGTGAAGGGCGTGGTGCAGGGCAGCGCGCAGGTGTACGACTTCATGGCAGACTTGAAACTCAGCCACAGTCTGGTAAAAAAAATTATTAAATTATTATAACAATTTATAATTTAAATTATAAATAAGATATATTAAATAAATTATATTAAATAAATAAATAATTACTTAAAAATCAATGATAATATAATTATTTAAGTAATTAATAAATAATAATATAATTAATAAATAATTAAATGAATTATATAATTTGAATTATTATAATAATTTGAATAATATATAAATGTAAAATGAGCAATCATTTTTGTTTGATGATGTCATCTGTTAGCGTTAGCGTTGAGCTTCTGTTTGGAGCATTGGATAAAAAAAATAACGAAAACATTCCAGACACACGGACAAATGCTCCCTCAAGTTGAGGGGAAGGGAGAGAGGAAGAATTCAGATTGACCTGGGAAAACCTCTGAGTCCTCCCAGTGGAGCTGGAGGAAGTGACCGGGGACGAGGAAGTCTTTGCTTAGACTGCTACGGATTTTCCTGCCTTCATTTTCTTCCTGACATCAGAGTTTCAGCTCATGTTTCTTATCAAGCAATCAAATTCCAAATCATCACACTGCCAGACGTGGATTATTTCTGTCTGACAACCTGCGCATAATTCAGATTTTCTTCTTCTAATTGATGCTAATGCTAATGCTAACTCTCCACGACGGGGATGAGACGTAGATCTGCAGAAGATCTTTTCTGCCCACTTAAAGTTGCTTACGTTTCACAAAATCGTCAAAAACAGAGCTAAAGTAAGATCAAGTCAGATTGTCTGACGATAAAGACAAACTAATAACTGTTAAGTTATTTTCTGACGTAGCTCCTCTTTGCTGTTTTCTTGTTTTTGTTCTGATCCGCTTAATGTGAATAACATCAAGCAAAATAGAAACCATTTGAATAATTTCTGCTCAAATGAAAGGTCGATATTTTCAATAGAACCTCAAATATTGAAGGATTATTCACATTTGTGTTTGGATTTGTGAACGATCTAAGACAGGAAATGAAAATACAGTTCAGCAGGACGTTCATAAATAAATATTGTACATTTTTCTGTTAAAATTGGCAATGTTACCTTTTATTACTTACATAAAAATTATGCTAAACAGCGTTCAGCTAAACTTTAAACCGGAAGCTACTATTCACATTTGTCTGACGTCACGGTGAAAAGGGTCTATAATAGATAGGCTCCAGCAACCCAATGACCCCCAAAAGGGATTCCTTAGATTCCTCAGAAGATGGTCAAGGCTCTTTTTAAACCTTTAACACCCGAGGCGTCGCCGGTGACGCTTAAACGCAAAATCTTTAAAGTTGAAAAGTTTCAGTAAATGAAAGAACATAAAAACACTGGAGTTCTGGTGCTCAAGAGTTCAACTTTATTAGCAACAAGGGAAGAACAGACGTGAGCCCAACCTTATGTCAGATCTACACTCTAGATATACTATATATATTGCAATGCATGACAGTTTTTAATGAATGGTTACACTATTAGCATGCACTCCTTCACCTATAATTGAACAGGAAACATGCAGAGATTTTGAGGATTCAAATATTTAGAATCTCAGATATAAATAGCATTTTTAGCTGTGATGACAACGTCCCGGATGTGTGTTTTTTACACTTCAACTTAAATGTGGCAAACACCCATTTTCAAACTCTCAACATTGTTCTTGCAGGCTGCTGATGCTGATCCCGGATCAGTGTGTGGAGCTGATTCAGTCGGTTTGTCTCTTTCAGGCTCTGGATGTCAGCGATCATTTCCCCGTTGAGGTGAAGCTGAGCTCCTGATCCAGACGACCCTTCATCCCAAAAGTCAAATAAACATCAATCTGTAAAAATAAACGTTGCTTTTGAGAAAGACCATGATTGTTCTCAGTCTGTCTTTACGTGACCGGATTTTATTGGTCGTTTTGAGCTCCTGGTGAGAACTCTACAGCGCGTTCCACATTATTATGCAAATTACACTCTCTAAATACTCAAAATATTTTAACCATTAGAGTATTACAGTATTTTTTTCAAAAATATAACATTTCAAATGTTCCGCATTATTGCACAACAGAGTTTCGCAACAAATATACACTCTAAAGAACAGAAAATGATCATTAGTTGACTTTTAAGCATCAGGAGGTCATATTTACTAAAATCTAAAGGTATTCCAATCAGAAACATCCTCAGAGCTTTATTTCCTAGCAGCTTCACAATTCTAGCATCTAGAGTTTCTGCTTGAATTTTTTTGCAGGAGAAATAGCATTAATTTTGGTCAACGACAGCCATGTTAGCTACTTTCAGTAGACATTGAAGAGGGTTTCTACGCCGGTGTTGTGTTAAGGTACACTCCCCCTGCCAGAACAGAATCTGTGCCCCCTGTGTGTGTGTGTTGGGGGGGGGGATTCAAATATGACAATAACTGCTAAAAAGCTCCAGAATAAAGTATATTGTAATCATTGCAATTGTTTGGAACAAAATATGAGAATCAATGATGCCTGAGAGCGGAGAAAAACCCAGATAACAGACGGATGTGGGCCACATCCGCCTGAATTGCAGCAGGGATGGCATTATTCCGGCCCAAAGCAGAAGTCAACCTCAAGTGGCCCAATAGCTAAAATGAAAGTGTGGGCCACAATCAGGATTCAGATGTGGGCCACAATCAGGATTCAGATGTGGGCCACAATCAGGATTCAGATGTGGGCCACAATCAGGATTCAGATGTGGGCCACAATCAGGATTCAGATGTGGGCCACTTTTGGCAAACATGCGGCAGCCACCTTGGCAGCTGACAGGTATGTAAAGCAAAAGTGGCCCACTAGTAAAAATACAAATGTGGGTCACTCATGGCAAATATGCGGCAGATGTGCTTATTTCAGTACTTCATATTTAAAAAAAAATTGTGTTATTTTCCTGTTTAAATAAATTTAGAAATAAAGTGAGCGTTTAATACTAAATTAATAATTTCTCATAAACCAAGTTGTCAAAAGTTTTTTTTTTCCAGATGACTTTTTTTAGTCTATAAATACGTAATTTAGATTAAAAAAAAGAAAAGTATACACTCTAAATGAGAAGAATACCATTGCTAAATAACCAAACAAATAGTTTACTAAGAGGTTTAAAGAATGCTTTGCCCATTTCCTCAACATGTCTGGTATGAAATTAAATTAATTCAGCCATAGATGCTAGTTAAATCATCATTTTGTTCAAAATCATTTATGATTGAGAGATTGTTTTGTTAAAAGTAACTTAAAAAATGTTTTGTTGATGTTGCGTTGAGGTGAACTCGTTTTTTTTTCTTATATCAAAACTAATTTTATTCAACAGATTTGTTATACAGTTTTGTTTTAAATGTGATATTTAAAACATGTATAACTATAGTAAAAGACTAGTTAATACAGGTTGCAATAACACTGGCGGTGAGTGGACTCAAACGAAAGTTACGGTAAGTGAAGTCTTAACATTTATGATGTATAGTGTATGTGCTATCGATTGATAATGCAGTTGTTTGCTAAATAACTGATATTTTACCACATAAGGAGATTATCGTTCAATGCTCTGTTTTCCCTCCAAATTATGTTTTTTTTTTTTTTTTTATAACCGGCTTGGTTCGGCGCTAAAACGTTAGAGACTCAGCAGTGACGATGTATTTTTATTTAGCTCTGCGTGTAGATATTTGCTTATAGTAGTCCAATGTTAATTCTAGGAGAAGTCGCAAAGACACGAGGAAAATGGCGCGGTCCTGCTTTCACAAAGGATTCCATGTTATTAGCATGTAACAACAGTGAGCTGAAGGCCGCTTCTTTGTTTTAGGCACGGATAACAAAAACTTCGCTCATAATTTAGATAAATCATCATTTTTCTCGTGTGTTCAGGATACTTCAGTGTATGTACCCCCGCAGATGTTTGCGTGCATTTGTTAGCAGGACTTTGATTACAGAACAAAAGTGCAAACACACAAACAAAATGGCGTGATTCTGAATCCGCAAACGACCCCCCAGGCTGGAGGCCCACGGCTTCTTTGTTTAAGTCCTGATAAATAAAACACGTGTAGTTCATTTTAACCCAGGATCTTATCATCTCTCTTCATGCCTTGCGGCAGACAAGCAGAAGTGATTCTTTTTTTTTTTTTTTTTTTTTTTTTTTTACCATTTAGTAGCGCTCAGGAACGGTAATTTTAATTTTTTCTTTGTGGTTATGTTTACAATGGTTGGTGCCTCCGTGGTTTGAAAAAGACGCTCCCAACGCGTCACTACCAAATCCAAGTCCCTGATTGGCCACAGTTCAGCGAATCAGCGTCGAGAAGTTTTTTGGTAATCTTTATTGACAATTTCAAGGACAATACAAGAACATAAAGGTTCAAACAACAGACTCAAGAGAGATGCGAGCAGAGAAAAAAAAAAAAAAAAACAAAAAAGGAGAGGAAAATATAAAAAAATTTATAATATACAAAATTATTTAAATATTAAATTATAAATTATTTATAAATTATTTATAAAATACAAAGACAACAGTTTTAAGACAAAAAGAAGCTAGAGACTTTTTAGAAGTCCAATATTTTCTGCTTCATTGTACATTTTCACAGCAGTTTTGGTTTTGACATATTTAAGGCATGAGAAAAATAAAAGTAGTTCCCTACGAAATACACAAAATTTTGGTGTTGATTTTAAGAACTTGTTTTTATGTATAAAGAATTTACCAAGTATTATTGTTGTGTTAATTATTTTACAATGGAATGCATTTTTTTTATAATCAAACCAAATAAAACATTTTCCTTTTTAAGTTTAGGAACATGCAGAAAGTTAGTTAACCAATAAAACAAATCCTCCCAAAAAGTTGAAATAAATATACAATCATAAAATAAATGTTCTGATGTTTCACTATGCATGTTACAAAAAATACAGTTAACACATTCAAATCCAAAACGTTTTGATAGAAAGTCAGAAGATGGATAAACATCATTGATAATTTTGAAACTAATTTCTTTGGCTTTTGGGGCAATAGAAAGCTTAAAGAAGAAGGATCTTAAGTATTCTACATCAGTTTTAGAGAAATATTCAAAGATTGAAATTCGGAAAGATAGAGATGGAAACAATACTTTGTTGATAATCTGTCGGGTAGATTGATTATTTACTTTGGTATCAAATAAATCGCAGCCATTTACCAGAAGCGAGGGGAGTTTTGGTTTTGTATCGTTTTTGGAAAGGTTTTCGACCAAGCGAAACACAGGTTGGGGTATAGCTTTATAAACTTTTTTATACTGGTTTCTGTCTGCAATATCAAATTTTGCACTAGCGTCAAGAAGTTAAACTGTTAAACTTCCAGACGCTATCAATGCAAAAACAATTTAACAATTTGAATAAATTTGAATAAATTCAAATTGTTAGTTAAGGCTTTATCATTTTAATTTGAAATGTTTAAGCTGAGATTAATTTTTTTTATGGCACATGCTGAGTACTTTAAATCAAGAGCAATTGAGATCTTTACTTTTACTCCCTTACTAACTAATACATACATAACTAAGCAAAAAAATATTCTGAAAGGTCTGATCTATATTTAGAGTGCTTTATATGTTTAAACTCGTTCTTACCTCATATATAGTTGCTGTTAAGGGACACAGTCAAAATCTACCGCAGCAGTATCTTATATGAAGCATCATAGGATGCAATTTATTTTTAAATGAACTTGTATGTACTGCTGTCAAAATATATATGATATAATCATGAAATTGTCATTCAATTACCATACATTTCTTAAAGCAAGATTTTTACAAATGAATAACCTTCCAAAAAGAAAAAAAATGAATTCAATTTTTCTAAACATTAAAGTGCGACTTTGCAGCTTTCACAAGGTCTTGGCCTGTATGCAAATGGATCTTCTAGCATTAAATGCTGCAGAATTTTCCTTTTTGTATGTTTAAATTCACTGAAAATTAAACAGCTGTAAATGTTCTCTTTTTTCTTATTTAATTTAACCATACCATCTGCTAAAGTAATTATTTTTATGTAATATCTTTTTTTGTTACAGGATTTTAATTCTTCAAAACATCATTAAGGCAAGGTGCTGTATTTTATGTTTTATTTTCACTTTTACAGTTTTTGATGTTTATCCTTTTTTTCTTTTTCAGATTAGTTTGTTCAGAAGTTTTTTGGCTTTTGTTGTCATGGAGAGGGTCAAGTGGAACACATATCGCAGCAATTTAAGGAAGAGGGCTGTTAAAAGAGTAAATAAGATTTTTGAAGCACTGAAGGAGGAGAACTCCATCTTTAATAATCTGCCTCCTCCACCACCAACGATAAACGGACCAGGTTTTGAAGTCCAAGGTGCAATTAACAACCAGGCTTTGACCCGCAAACAACAGAACCACACAAGGTCCAATTCACGAGGGTACACGTCAGCTACTGGATCTCGACAGTCCTGCACAACCCCAAATGCGAGCAGTCCTATTGCTCGAGGGAGTTTGCTAATTAGAAAAATATGGATTCATCTTAAACTCATTCATTTTATTTGATGTGTTAGGTGGATATGGAGAGTCTGCAGGGAGAAAATAGATACATTTTTTCCCCATTTGTTTGCATGAAATAGTAAGAACATAGACAAACCGGTGAGCCCAAAAGGTGAAGATGTTCCCACACATCTTTTCCACAGGCATGCTGCAGCTGCACTCATCACGTTGTAGTGAACACTTAAAGAAAATATAATATTAAGTAAGGAGGATGGATAGATGGAGAAGTGTCCTGCAAATTTGTCATTTTATTTCAACCCCCCCCCCCACCACCACCACTAGCACACAAATGAACAAGAGTAGGATTGTATTTTTGCCAACATATTAGTCTAAGAGACTTTTGTAGAATACAAATGTGAAGTTTTTCTACTTTACTAGTCAGTCAACACTTTCTATACAAACTGGAAAATGAAGAAAGTACATTTTTGGAAGCTGAAATGATTGTCAACCTAAATATTGTATGCATTAATGGTCTTTTCAAATATTTTTAGATCACTGCTTTGAGCGTCATTGGGGGAGGGGACATCAAGGAAAGCGTTTGGAGACTCATGAAACAATGCTTCACCAATACTCTTGCCAAGCAGCTAAACTGGAGAGGAGTCAACGGAAAGACTGCATTTCAGCGTTTGGAGATGAAAGATGTCATTTCCCGTAAGTGTTATTGCACTTGACATAGTTTAAGTCCTTGTGTTGGTGTAACTGATCCATTGTGAATGAATGCAGATGAGGAACTAATACTCTTTTATAACTAGGGCTGCCACGATTAGTCGACTAATCGATGACTAATCGACTTAAAAGAATCGACAACTAATTTAATAGTCGATTAGTCGTTACTTCGTTATATTTGTATTGAAAGTCTAGTTGTTTTGTAAATTGAAAGCTAATAGCCTTCTGCTAGCTTTTTGGAATATTTTGGCATTTATTAAGGTTTTTTAGGCTTTTTTGGAGTTTAGCTAATATTTCAGCAGCATGCTAGCTATTTTGGTTAACTTAAGCTTTTTTAAGTTTTTTTTAGGCAATTTTTGAGTTTATCTTATATTTCAGCTATATGCTAGCTGTTTTGGCTAATATAGGATTTTTCCGTTTTTTTAAGGCTAATTTGGAATTTAGCTAATATTTCAGCAGCATGCTAGCTATTTAGGCTAACTTTGGCTCTTTTTATTTTTTGGTAAATTTGGCATTTAACTAATATTTTAGCTGGTTATCAACTTCAGCATCTTTACATCCACTTTGGCCAAGAACAGATTAGTCGACTAATCGGAAAAAATAATCTGTGATTAGTCGACTATTAAAATAATCGTTTGTGGCAGCCCTATTTATAACTGAATTAGAAACTTAAGATAGCACTTGACAACTCCTTTCAGTGTACCAAAGTGCTTCACAACAAAAGAAAGAAGAAAGTAGAAATTTAAATAAAGATAAATAAATAAATCTTAAAATTACAAAAACAGTTTGCTGTAAAATACATGGAAGAAAAATATGAATACAATAAAACGAATAAAAGAAAGTAAATGGCAACTGACTATTGAGGGTTAAAAGCCATTCTAAAAAAGTGTATATTTTAATTTACATTTAAAACTGTGAAGGTCATCAGGCGCAGTTCTGCTGGAATGCTATTCAGTAACTAAGGGCCAGCAATGAAAATAGCACGGTTCCCACCGCATTTCTGTCATGATTTTTTAATTGACAAATGTTAAGGTATAATGCAGTTTTTCAATTTATTTCTATTTTCCTTTTTTTTTTTAGGAAGTGTCAGAAACAACATGCTAACCAAGGCAGCTACAGATCAAGAAATTGAGATGTTTATCAAAAGATGGCTCCATTTGGCTGGAGACAGAGATGGAGGCAGGCGTCAAAGAGAAGAAAGACGGCAGACCGTCCAACATTCCTGTAAGTCAATTTACTTCATTTATCATCTTGGTGGTAGTGAAGTTGAAGATAGTGAATAACTTAAATTAAAATAAAGCAAGAATGAATCCAATGTTGAAAGTGGAATTCATCAGGGTGACTCCAGGCTGCAGATAATCAGTGCAACAGTTGAACTTTTACAGCACAATTATTTTTTTTATTTAGATGGCTGTAATTTTATGAAGGACATTTCAAATGCAATAAACCCTGAAAGGGGTGTAGGATCCCCCCTCCCACTCAACATAAGTCTGTCATTGTTCTTACCAATTTTACTATGTTCTGTTACTTATTCAAACATTTTAGAATGTGAGGAATGGATTGATACGCTGAGCTCAAATGTTTTAAATTTCCAACTCCAAATACATTTTTTATTTATTTTTCTATTTATATTTTAACTAGATTTCTCTCTATGTATTCCTCTTCATAATAACAAGGGTTACAAATGACTAATTTTAGTTGAACATCCAAGTACCTAAACAATTTAAAACACTTTTTTAATACTCAACTGTGATTATTGTTGGATGAATGCATACTGATTCATTTTGTCTTTTTTTTCTTTTTGCAGGTCTGGAAACAACTCACGGTTTCAGTGGGCCCAGTCCAGACCTGGATCAAGAGAGTACGCCGGGTGCTGAGGGAAGCCGTTTGCATTAAAGATGTACCTTTTTAATTCATTTTGTGTTTTTTAATAAATAGTTTCAAACTAAACTATTGTTTCTTTTATCAAATTCTTAAACCATGAAAGTTTTAGTTAATGTAAGTGAGTACTTAAATTTAGAATAAATCATATTTATTTACTATTAAAAATAAAGGTTTTTCTGAAAATTATGTTATCCATAATTAACTTTATTTAAATGTTTTCTGGTTTATTAATGGCAAACATGAGCATGAAGTGCCATCACATGAGCCCAGTAGGGGACAGATCAGGAATATTTACTGGCCCTCTTTTGGCCCAGTTTATGGTTATTGATTATGGCTCCGTCTGGCCTTCTTGTGGTGTGCTTCAGGCCCAGAACAAAAACAAATGGTGGCCCTTGGATGGGCCACTTGCGGGTTAAGCGGGTAACCGGCGGCTGACTTCTGGCCAAGTTGCGTTTTTTTAGTGGTTGAGATCTGGCAAACAGGAGCGGACAACTCAAGTGCCGTAATTTCATGCGGTATGTGGGCCGAATGAAAATGCTGACTCTGGGACACATTCTGGCAAGGGGAACACACCTTGGCAACGCAGACTCATTATACATTTGCACTTCATTCATCCACTGTGACCAATTTGTAAGCAACACCCGCTGTGCAGTGTAGCCTCGTTGTAGTTGTCGGAGTTTATTGTTTCGCTCCTCGACGGTAAATTTGTCATGATTGTGATGATTTGCAACGTAGTGACGATTTATATAGACCAGGGGTGGGCAAACTACGGCCCGGGGGCCACATGTGGCCCCTTAAGCTACTTAATCTGGCCCTCCAAATTAAAATACATTGAATCAAAAATCCTAATTATTGTCTTATTTTCATTGTATTTCTGGTTTCTTCTCATGAATGATGTTGTTTCTCTGGCGTTCGTGTGTGTTTGAGTCAGAAGGTGATTTTTTGGATTTCTTTGAGTTCACATTTTCCTCTGAAGAACATCAACCCAAAAAGAGAACAAAAATAAAAATTTAGAAAGTAAAATTCCCCAATTTTCTGTTTTTAAATGAATATATGTGAATCTTAATCCAAATTAAAGCACGTTTTTATCTAAATTCCATATTATCTTTTTAGTTTATGAGGTTCTTTACCAAATCTCTCCTTCCATCTGCTCCTTTTCCTGCCCTTATGCCAAATTTTAGAACCCTTTGTGGCCCACAAATCAAAAAGTTTGCCCACCCCTGATATAGACTGTTTTCCTCGAACACGTCTGCCCTCTAGTGGTGAAATTAAAACACTGCACCATTGACACCTGATTGTAATTACCATTCTTTCCAGCAGATGTCGCCAGAAACCACGAAACAAAAAATATTTTTTCCAAGCTGTGTACAGCTGGTTTAGATTTATTGAGGGCCACAAAAACTTTGAGAACCCCTGGTTTACGTAGAACTGCAGCCTCTGATGACACCCTGATGTCGGTGGAGTCCAGAGACACCAGCAGCTTCAAAAATGTACTTGCTGCTTTCTTTGTAATGGTATTTCAGCAGCTGCTCTCTTATTCTGATGGATCTGTCTGCAGAAACCTTCCTCATTCTGCCTTGATCTGCACTAACCTGTGTGTCTGAATCCGCCGCAGCAGGATTTTCTCATAATGGTTAAAAATGTTGGTGTGCTTAATAATGTGGAACATCCTTTAGTAGTTTTTCCTTTCATTGAACTCACCTGGAAAACTAGTGATGACAGAGACACAGAATCATCTATGAGCTTCATTCGAACACAGAGAATTGTCTTTTTGAAACTTACAGACAACTTAAATTGTAATTTGGAGCACACAGTACAACACTCACTGTTTGGATCCAAGTCTTTATTAAGTAAAAAGACAAAAAAACAGTCAGAATTACAACAGGTTATTCAAAGTCCAGTAAAAACAGGCACTTAGCTTTTTGTTCTCACGACGTAATCGGACTAAACTGCAGCAGAAAACAGACTTGACTGCTGGTTTAATGCTGCTTGATGAATGTTAAGTGCTGCATTCAAAGACGTCCGGACGAGAGGAAACGCCGAGTTCAGAGTTCGCTCTAAGCCTTCTTCCTTTTGAGAATCTCCAGGTAAGCGCGCAGAGACTTCTGGATGGAGTCCTTGGTGATGAAGTTGACAAAGTTCTGGATGTCAGCTTCTCTGTTGGACGTGAGTCTGTCGATGGTGGCCTTCCTCATCATGGACTTGGTGATCTGCCGGGCGTGGTCTGTGAAGGGAGCGGACCAACAGTCAGACCGGAGCTCAGAGGAAAGTTGAAGGTGTTTCAGCCGTTCTGTTTCACAACGAAAATGACTAAAGAAACAGAAGACTGCACCTCCTCCTCCAAACCCAGCTCTTCTCTCGGAGCTTTAGATGATTGATTTTTAACTTAAAAGTAAAGTTTTAGGAGGTGAATAGTCGGTTAGAGCTGCAAACATGTTGATCTAAGCTCTGAATATTTAACCACATTTGCACAAGCATTCTTTGTAATACCGTAATTCCTAAACGGTTTCCTCTATTTGAACAATTCCAACAGTTTCTGAAAGACATTGTGCTTTCTTGTCGTGTCATTACGGTAATCTGGACTGGAAACGCACAAGGAGCTCCTTTGTTTATCGGTAAGACAGAGAGAAGCAGAGAGCGGAGGGGTCGAAAAGAGTTTTCTAGGTGAAAAAAATTTAGAAAAATGTCTAAAAGACGACCATCCTGGGAAATAAAACCTCCATGGAGGTTCAGAGGAGATTTTGAGATGGAAGGAGCAACAGAGGGAGTTATTTTTGGTGAGAAAATGTAACATCTGTGCAGCTGGATTTTATTATTATTATTTTTTTAAAGAAATCAAGAACTTCTAGCTAGTTTTTACTCTGAAACTCCGTCACTGCATCACCAAGACCTTTGAGGACCCAAGGAGGACAGAACTGCTCTCTGTGACCAAAAACGCCTGTAGATATTTTACATTTTATACAGTTTTTTGCACATTTAAAGAGAAAGGTACAAAAACTTTGTTGTAAATTATTTGATACTGGATAAATGTAAACTTTTACCCATCAAAACCTGCTGTTCATGTTCATTTGCACAGTTTTTCCCACTAAATAAACAAAAATAAAATATAGATTTTTTTGTTTTTTACATTTTAAATTGTTCTAACACTATTAAGAAATAGAATAAATTCTAAATTTATCATAGATAATGAAAATGTAATGTCTTCTGGAATAAGGGGCACACATTTATTCTCTGACCCTTTCAGAGTCAAAATTAGCAGAAAAGTACCAGGCGGATAATTTTAAAGGCTTAGGTCTTAAAACTGTGCTACTGTAATGGATGAAACTAAAATCATTCAAACCAGAATTTACCAACAGGAACCTCCCAAATATGAATGTAAAAGTATCTCATGATCCAAGTTAAGGATTTCAGAGACCTTGTTGAGAAGAAGCAGTACCTGGGATAGCCAGCCACTTGGTCATGGTCTGTGTGGCGGTGGCGAGGATCTGCTCTTCAGGAACCAGCTGGTCCACCAGCCCCACCTTCAGGGCCTCTGAGGGGCTGTAGAGCAGCCCGAGCTGCAGCGCCATCTCCGTGGTCCTGTGGCCCACCGTGTTGGCCATGGTTTCCTTGAACCTGCAGAACCCGCAGGGATTATTTCCTGAAGAGACGTTTGGATTTTCATCCAAGACAGTTTTTTACCAAAAAGGTGCAACGATGCCGAGCAGCGTCTCGTTCAGGCCGATGGTGTAGCGGGGATGATCCGCCATGATCCTGTAGTCGCAGGTCAGAGCCATCAGACACCCCCCCGCAGGACTGGAGCCCTGTCAAAGAGGGGAGGGGGGTCAAACGGGCTCTATGGACGGAGGAGGGGGCTGCTCCACACGTACATTGATGGCCGCTATGGTGATCATGTCGGAGCTGTACAGCTTCAGCCACATCTCCTGCACGGCCTTCCAGAACTCGCCGCAGCGCTCCGGACTCTTCCCGTACATCTCCAGGATGTCCAGCCCGGCTGAGAAGACCTTAGGCTGGCTCTGGATCGCGTTCAAGTTTGTGAAAACAGTCCAACAAATATATCAGCCTCGAGATTATAAGAAAAAAGTTAAAATTTTACAAAAACACAGACATATAATTTCATGAAAAAATATTATGTTTTACAAAATTATGAAAAAAAGGTCAAAATTTAATAAAAATTTGGTTGCAAAATGAGGAAAAGTCATAACAAAAAAAAAATAAGTTACAATATTTTGTGAAAGAACTTAATTTTAGAGGAACAAAATCGTAATTTGCGAAAAAAATGTTAAAATATGAGAAAAAAAGTCAAAATAAGGAGACAGAGGTAAAAATTTTGTGAAAATGATGTTGCAAAATTTTGAGATTTGATAAAATGTTAAAAAGTTTAAATGGGAAATTTTTAAGGTTTACAAAAATAAAGCCAATAATTTATGACAAAGGTTAGTGAAAATAGTCATGAAATTATTATTATTTAATAATTATTTCATTATTCATTATCATTTTTAGAACATTTTTTACGAGAGTAAAGTCAACATTTTGAGAAAAAAGTTAAAATTCGAGTAAAAGAAATTAGAAAAATTATGAGAAATAATTAAAAATTTTAACAGTTTTAACATTTTGTAAAAAAAAAATGTAATTTTATAAGAATAAAGTCATAATATTGTGAAATAAAATCAAAATAATGAGACAAAAGTTAAAATTTTATGAAAATAATGTTGAGATTTAACTAAATTTTACAGGAATAAAGTTTTAATATGAGAAAATTTATATAAAGTTTACGAGAATAAAGCCAATAAATTATGACAAAGATTAATGAAAATAGTCATCAAATTATGACAAAGTAAAACATTTAAAAATATTTCAATATTAGAACATTTTTTTCAGCTTTAAGACAAAAGTCAAAATTTCACTAAAATAAATAAAATTCTGAGAAAAGATTTAAAAAATGTAGAAGAAAACAATTATAACATATTGTGAAATATGTAATTTTATAGGAATAATGTTGTAGTATTGTAAAAAAAAGAATATTAAAAACTCATTAAATTATCTAACGAGAGTAAAAAAAAATGTCCCAAAATGATGAAAAAATAAACTAAAAATGAAAGAGAATAAAGTAGTATAATTTGGTGAAAAAATGTGGCAAGCAAACAAATGGCAAGCACGGTTGTGGAGGAATGATGATATGGTCATGTTTTGAGAACATTTGACTTTTTCTCCTCATGTTGCATTCGTGTTTGTGGTTTTCGCCACGTACGGAGGTGATGATGAGTCCTCGGCAGCTCTTATCCATCTCCAGCTTCTCCAGGCTGATGCAGAACTCTGTGAGGAAATCCAGGCTGAGACTGTTGACCGGAGGACTCTGCATGCGCATCACTGCCACGCCTGCAGACACAAGCAGACGGTTCAGACAGATGCTCAGTGATCCACACATTCAGAGGCTAATGCTCTGTGGGGCTGGATATAAATATGTTTTGTACAATTAATTAATTGTGACCTGTAATTAATTGATTTCAATCCCAATGATTTTTAACCCAATAATTGCTGTTAAGAAAGATATTTTATTTAAGTTTGTAGCATTGTGGCACAGTAAAAGATGAAAATAAAACTAAAAATGTGGATTTATGATGTCTTTTTATAGAAAACAACTTCTAACCTTTACTTTGACTTTTTTTTAATCTTCAACAATAACAAAAAAGAAACGTCCGATCTAGAGTGTTCTAATTTACTACATCAGAAACAGTTTTCTGAGTAATCCAAAAAATATTGAGTTTAAACTTCTTATTCAAAGCATAATTTAAGTGTTGATATACCTGATTTCACAGTTTATCACAACAGCAAGACAGTAGAAAAGTGATTTTATAGTTTCCTTTAACCTGTTTGGGTGAATTTGATCATTTTAAAGGCTAGATAAAGCAGAAAAGAATTAGAGAAGAGAATCTAAGAATTAACTATTTAGACTTTATTTTTTTTTAAATAAACTTAAAAAAACAAGAGATAAGAGGTAAACTTTCCCTCTAAAATGTTGCTTTTTTTCAAAACTTCTCATAACTTCTCAGAACAAAACAATATAAACTTAAAGATATAACGGGCCTAAGGTTTTAATGATTTACTTAATATTTACATGTGTTTTAAATGATCACGTATGAGCAGATAAAACGCTCCTGCAGGTGTGCAGAACAAGGAAGTAACCATCTGACGCAATATGAGATTAAAAAAATAACACATTCAAATGTTTATAATACCTTAATCGTGAATCGTGACTAACACAATAATTTACCAGCCCTTGATATAAGCCTCTAAACTTATTTTAGAGCTGGCTGCACAGGTTTATAAATCCACTAAATCCAAGAGTTAATAGTTTATTCTGGTTGACCTTCACCTCCTTTGGCTGTAGATTGTCCCTCCTCCTCCTCCTCCTATCTTGTTTTTTTTGTTGTATTTTAACTATATTTATCATCATGAAAGATTTCCAGAAAGAAAAAGGAATTTTATCATTTTCCTTTTGAGTATCTAAATAAATGAAAGTGAACGGCCTGACAGCAGGAAGTCTTCACCTGAGCTCGGGTCGAACTCCACCTTGATCTTCGTAGAGGTGGAGTTGCTCCTCTGCTGAGCCAGGAGGAGAGGGGGCGCACACGCTCCCCCATGACCCCAGCGGGGGGGCAGCCGGGGGAGCAGACCTGAACGGAAGCAGGAACACAGCAGTGAGTCGACGTTTCTGCAGAAACACGAACCATGACTCAGCAGATCCCGGAAACAGGAGCAGCATTTCCACAGCGTCCTCCCACGGAGCTCTAGAGCGCCACAAACGCTGTTTAACATAATTTTACATAAATAATAAAAGGTAACATTACCAATTTCAACAGAAAAATGTACAATATTTATTTATGAATGTCCTGCTGAACTGCATTTTCATTTCCTGTCTTAGATCGTTCACATATCTAAATATAAATTTAAATAATCCTTCAATATTTGAGGTTCTATAGAAAATATCGCCCTTTCATGTGAGCTGATGTTATTCTAGTAGGTTCTATTTTGCTTGATGTTATTCAAACGTTTTTAAGTGCGATCAAGCACAAAAACGGAAGGAAATGCATGTTAGCTGCACCTCTTTTAACTGGATCTCAAGGCTAAATTTAGTTGTTGTAATGAGAGGTATTTGTTTTTTTCGGGGTATTTTAATGGGTGATTCCAAAAATAGAAATGCCTTTAATAGGAATATATTTTTGAAGGTTTCAAATAATTTTGATCCTTGTTTACCTTTATTATCCTGCAGGGATCAGACACGGTTCTGAGCAACAGCAACGCCAGAAAATAGTTATTAGTTCTTCTTTATTGTCAGATACGCTAAAATTATCTGACTTTATCTCTGTTTTTAGTGATTCTGTTAACATGAAGCAACTTGAACTGGTCAGAAAAGATCTGCTGCAGATCTACGTCTCATCAAGCTAGCATTAGCATTAGCATCAATTAGAAGAAGAAAATCTGAAAGACTTTCATAATAAAACCAGCAGCATTCAATGAAGTTCCTGTAACCTTCGTCTAACTATGACCAGGTTGTAAAGAGAAATAATTCACGATGGTTTAATATCATCCATAGGATTTTGGGAAAGCAGCTGTGGAGCATTCTGCAGGAGGAATACTGATATTTGATCGAAGAGGTGAAACAATACAACCAGGAAGGACATTTAGAACATAAATATTATACAAATTGATCAGATGACAAAGTATTCTGTTTTGTTCTGAAAAACTTTGAACTTTGGGATGATGAATTCCTGGATTACATCTACCAGAAAAGACATTTTTTAAATAGAAAGGACCATAAAACACAAATGTAGATTTAGTTAAAACACGTTTTCTAAATAAAATAGATTAGCATTATGTTCTTAAACCCAGCCCTCCGAATGGAATACGGTCAGATGATCTAGAGGTGGATGTCTGTGTTGTTGTTAGTGACTTTAAATGTGGTTCAGTTGATGAAAGGTTGTTCTCTGCAGCGATACCACAGGTGAGAGCAGATGAGAGTCAGCAGCAGGTTCAGATCTCTCTGTTTCTGCAGGGATGTTAAAGTAGAAAAGGCCTGAAAATCAAAATCTATTCTACTTTAAATGATCCACCATATTTCATGCCACCTTAAGATTTCAAAAAGGAAAGTTTATAAAGGAGTTTGACAGAGGAAGCTATTTTTGTTTTGTTTTAAGCAGCTCAGATGATGAAACTTCTAATATTAAGATAAAATAGCAGCTAAACCTGAATCCTTCATAATTATTGACCTTTCACTTTTAGTGTTTCAAGTATCTTTTTCTAAATTATCATTCGGTCCAACTTAAACTTTGAAATCAATTTAATTTTATATATTGTTATTTTATAATTTTACTTTAGTTTTTAAAATAACTTTGAAGCAAAACCATAAACAGCATAAAGAAAGATTTTCTCCCTAAATAATAATAATAATACAGGAAAAAAACGAATAAAATCGAATAATGTTCCTTAATGTTTATCTCTTCCTTAATCTTCTCCATATTAAAACCCCGTCCCGCTCTCTCCGGTCTTCCTCTTCCCTTCAGCTTGCCGTCCCTCCCGCTCGCCTGGTCACCATGGTTGGCCGTGCTTTCAGTCACTCGGCTCCTCAACTCTGGAACTCTCTGCCTCCTGACCTCCGCAATGTCGACTCCTTTTCAGTTTTTAAATCCAAACTCAATACATATCTGTTCAAATCTGCTTTCCCAAATTCATGACTCTCCTTCATTTTTTATCTGATTTTATTATGATACTAGTATAACTAATTTATTGTGTTTTTAATTTATTTTTAAGTGATGTTATTGTGTTTTTAAAGATATATACATATATTTTACTTTGTACAGTGTCCTTGAGTGTTTTGAAAGATGCTTTCAAATAAAATGCATTATTATTATTATATTACACGCATTTGATGCTCATTATGACAGCAATGGAAAAAGAAAAGTTGAAAAAACAAGAAAAAAATATATTTTTTTATTTATATATCTTGTCTTTCCTATTATCTTTAAATATAATTTGAGATATTTAAATAAATATGGTTGTTGACAGATAAAACTGTTTACATTCTGCTCCATAAAGTTGGTTTTATTTTGAAATTATTGAAACCGAATCAATTGGTTCGTTAATGATGTGTTGTAATTAACAGAGATCTAAACTCAATGGGATTTCCTGGTTAAAAAAAAAAGGTTATAAAAGCAGTATAGCAATAATTCTGGTGTCTTCACGTTAAAGCTCATCAAATGCCTTTGATTGACCACGCCCCCCAAATGATCAATCAGAGGTAATTAGCAGAACGTGTGCGCGCGCGCTCGTGTCACCCAACAGGGGGTCTACGTGACCGTAACCTTTGCTCTACTTTCGTCCCGCTCGCTTTTCAGGTTCCCTGGATCGGAGGGGCGCGAGGCCGCGGCGCACGCGGGGTCCTTCCTACCTGAAAGGCCGCGGGTCACGCGCAGAGCCGCTCCGAGAGACATTGGGACAGTGTGGAAGGAGCTGCGGCGCTTCGTCCTCCTTGTTTGGGTGCAGCTCTTCTTCCTCTGTTCCAACTCCAGGCGCCCCCTTCACCATGTGACGCAACACTGCCCCCTAGCGCCCAGAAGAAATAATGACAATCCTCATTCCTAAAAAGTCAGCTTTTTTTTTTTTTTAATTACATTTAAAATTTATTATATACATTTATTTAAGAATATAATATGAAAATATGATGAAATTGTAAAAACTCAGTTCATTCAAGCAAGTCCACGTTTCACACTGAGTAGAAATAAAAAAAAAAACATGAAAGATTGGCTACATATTGTTTATACACAATAAAACATTTCTACATTTCTACAAAATATTTTTATTTAATTTAAAAAAAAAAATGTGTTGAAAAGCAATGGCTAATCAGCAGAAACATCCAGTCTTCAGCACAGTGGTGGAGGTATGATGGTTTGAGTTTTACTTGCTCACATTAAGCATTCTGCAGGTTCAAGGAAATGGAATCATGAAAAAGAAAAATTAGAAAATAGCACTTAAACATTATTTTTTAAATATAAAGAATGATGAGTGAGCAAGTCAAAACGTCTCAGTCAAAAAGTGCATTTAATATCTAAAATACGCAAATATATTTGACCAATTTGACCAAAAACTGAGCAAATTTGCATAAAATAAGGCAACAAAACTGTCCTCAACTGTAAAACTTTCATTTTAAGTTTTATTTAAATGAGTGTAAAAAACATTACTATGAGTTTTAAGAGGTTTCTCTTAAAATTTCCCTTAGTGTGGTTTAGATGAACATTTTAAAACTGTATGAACTCTTTCAAAAGAACAAGCAGAGTCTGAAGAAGATGAACGTTTTAATGCAAGAGTGACAAAAAAATACACATCTGGAAGCAAAAGTCTACATTTTCGCACAATAAACCAAAATATATTTACAGATTTAGAGGAACGACCTGCAAAAAATAAAGATATCACGTGTCGGCAACAAAAGCTCTCCCCGAAGAAACAGTGCAGAGAACTTGAGAAGGTTATTCAACTGTGTTTTCAGTTTCTGGGTCAAGTGCAGACAGATTGGGAAGGTTGTTAAAGGAAAACGACAAAGAAGATGTCAGACGAGAGCCGAAGAGTCAAAGCAATGTTCCTTCAGAGCAGAAAGAGAACAAAAAGTACAAAAATCAAACTGGGAGAAAAGAGGATTAATAATTGAGGCTGAACTGTGAGAAGAAATCTGTTTAGAGGGTGTTTCACCTCATTTAATTTAAAAAAATATATTGCAAACAAAGGGATGATGGGAAATAAGAGCAGGCTTACTTGATGAATTTCTAATGAACTCCTGCCACTCTGCACAAACTATGTCCTGGAAAACGAGAGTTTAGAGTCTATAAGCAGCAAAATCATGTTAAAGAAAATGACCGGCTTGTGACTTTAAAGGTTTGGGCTCTGCGCTTCGTTTAACAGCATCATGAGGTGGAAGTGGAGGCACAGGCGGCGGGATGTGAGAAGGAGGTGTGGGAGGAGAGTGAGCGTCCAGAGGAGCTCATGAGTGAGGCGCAGGAGCGTGTGCTCGCCGCAGAAGATCCTCAGATTTCCAGCAAATCTCCAGGTTCCTCTCACATGGTAAGTAAACCTCATTTAAATACAAATACTTTTCTGCTTCATTTGGTTTTGGAATGAGCTATTGTTATTTAAATAAGAAGTTAAAAAACTTTGAAATGATTTAAAAGTATTGTTGATTCAGATTTATCAAATGGTTAGAGACATAAAAATAGTTTTTGCATTTTGTAGTTGACTATAATGATAGTTGTAATTTTAGTTTTATTATTAAAAGAGTCACAAACACTTGGTTGAAACGCAGTTTTTACTTCCTTTTCCAGAAGGTTCTCTCCAACTCTCCTGTCACCCTTCACCCTGGTGGCCATCGAGCTGCAAAGGAAATCCATCAGCGTGCGTCACCTCTGGCCTTGTAACCCGGGGGGACGCGCCGCTCCCCTCAGCCGAACCCCATCCTCACCATGAGTTTGATGGGAGAGCAGAGCGGCGGCTGCGGGGGTGAAAACTGCAGCCTGGTGCCGGACTTCCCCTCAAACTGCTCCCACCAGGACTGCTTCTGGGAGGAACCCGTGTTCGGATGGATCGAACTAGGTGGGTCGCACAAACAGGTACCTGAAAACATGAAACACCTCATCCCATCAAAGGTTTGTAAATGAGACTGACTCAATACATCGGCCAGCGGCCTTCCTGCCCCGATCAATGCAGACTAAAAATAAAGAGAATCCTGAAAGAGACTGTTAAGATTTGTAGTTTAAATGAAACTCTTTTGTCTGACAATTAACAGATTTGAAGACAATAAATTATATTTTTGTATTTTAACCCTAAAGCCCACTAGATTTGACATAAGATGTAAATTATTTAAAATTAAAATGATCTATAACTTATATTAATAATTCCACAAAAAAACTGTTGCAATATATATATATATATAAAGTTTATGCTAGAATAAGATGTAAAAATATTGGCACAAGTGATAAAAAAGCTCATTATTTACCTACTGTCTCAATGTGGTGTATATATTATGTCTATATTATGTCTATGCGTGTAACTGTATTGTAAATAATTAATATTTTTAATACAGCAATAAGTCATTTAAAAAATGAATTACAATAGATGAGTTATTCTCACTTAACATTTTTTTTCTAATGAACAAAACTTTTCCCACCAAAAGTGTGTTTGAGATTTCATGGAAGCAGCCATTTTGAAATGAGAAGGAAAATCCTTCCTACTGCCCCTAGTGGACTGATGATGAAGTACAGGGCAGAAAACATGGACCCAGTTCTATACAGTGGGTTTGTCATGGAAGTTTGGATCATGCTAATGAGATAGCGGTCTCAGAAATGCATGTTTCAAATCTGAGACACATTGTTAAGAGTTAATAAGAAAACATGCTTTTATGGATTTCACGACACTCACACGACCTCAGAAAATGTTTGTTTTTCCAAAAAATTCTGTGAAAAGAAGAAATTTGTTTTTTTTAGGGCTGATGATGTGGGAAAAAATGTCATTGTGCTTTTGACTAGAACCAATTTTCTTTACTTGTGGAAAAAAAATGGAATTTATTATCACCACTTTGCAATGTTTAAAGCTGGAACGACAAGCTGTTTCCATTAAGAGAAGACTACGTGAAAGAAACTCCAATTAAAATTTTTTTTGTTGAGTTTAAACATGTTTTCGTAGCATTTTTCTCACAGTTCAGAACATATAGGAAATCTGCCACCATGACCAGCATGGGTATGAATAAGTATGAACATGTGAGCTTTAGTTTTAGTTTAGTTGGATCAGAAAACCAGCTGCTTGAAAAAGTTCGGACTAATGCTGCCTCTACTGAAGAGGGCGGGGAAAAGCCTCCTCCTCCCCTTCGTGCACCCTGGCCCTCATGCTGAGGGGATTGATCCATTACTGCTCGTCGTTTTTATTCAGGCTGCTAATGCTAGGTTTTGCGCGCAAGCGTGCAAAAAGCGCACTAGTGAATGAGAGGGCAAGGGGGCGGAGTTACTCAGTGTTAATAGTCTAACCCACAAACCAGAATTGTTTTTCTAATGAGCTACTGTTGCTGTGCATAAAATGTGTCTTAAAAAATACGACAACGGATTTTTAAATTTGGCTATAAAAACGTAATAATTAAAAGATCACTGGGAACGATGTTACAATAGAAAAAATATGGTTGAAGAGGTACTTTAATTAGAAATGTTGATAGATTTTAAATTGCAGTTAAATTTAACGGATATAACTGGCTTGAATTTCATGTAATATATAGTGTCTGAATGACACCACTGAAGGGAGATACAGGGAAAAGTTATTAACATTTTTACCCCAAAAATGAAGACTCATATGAGAGAATTGGAGTCATCTGCTCAGAGAACAACGAGTTCTAACAGAGAACCAAACCTATCAGAACCTCAACATGACATCAGTAAACATGAGGAAGGTTTTCTGGTTACAGGAACTCTCCAACTCTCTCTTCCAGTTTGTGTGACCATAATCTACGTCCCACTGATGCTATTTGGACTCCTTGGAAACATCTTAACCATTCTGGTGGTTTGGCTCCGCCCACACATGAGAAGCTCCACCTACCTGTACCTGAGTAGCATGGCCATCAGTGACCTGCTGATCCTGTTGCTCCTCCCCCTGGACCTGTATAAGGTAGGGATGGACACTTGTTTGTGCTGATCTGGCTGCAGCAGGAAGTGAGCTGTTGGAAGGAGGAAAATGTTTGTTTCATGTTTGTCGTCCGGGGCAACAGGCAAGGGTAGCATTGCAACTCTAAACAAGTTATCCCCTCCGTCCCCTCGGGGGGTCTCTGCCTTCAAATCATGTTTTGTTGCATTAAGGGCTACTGAGTCTTACTCACAGCGATCCACTTCTCTTTTTCTATCATTTCCTTTTGAACATTTGTGAACAAGAAAAAAAAAAGCCTGATGGAGTTTAAAATGTGAGTTGGACTGGGAAAAAAGCATTTCTTAAGACCAGGCCTTGATAGGAATAAAAATGTCAGATTTCAAACACTACAGACAGACAAAAATTGATTTATTGCTCGATAAGCTCTTAATTTAAAACCAATATTTAATCCAAACAAACAATATTTTTTTCAGCAAGAATTCTTCAAATGCCATGTGTTGTGGTCTGTATTCCCCAATCTATAAGAGTTGATTTTTTGTTTGTTTTTTCTGCAAAGACTTCTGGGTAATTTTTGGGCACTTGATTTTGAAATTTTATTCAAACAGCTCTACAAAATAGCAAACAGTATTTAGTAGTGAAGACACTATTCCCACTCTAATCCGTAACTACTAAAAATCCTTATAGTGTAGGACCATCTAGTACCCAGGATTTTAAAAGCAATTCCGACACCATGCTCACTACTTTTTAAAATTTTCTAAACACCAAATATGAAGTCACCGATTTGACAAAGTGAAGATGGGGGGGGTTACTTTGTCCATATCTCATATACAGTCAATGGCTGCCTTCACATCCGACATTCCAAATGTTTAATTAGCAGATTTTGTCTAGCTTAATTATAAGTGTTCGGGTTGTGGAGTTTCAACATACTCACTCCTGATTGGAAAAGACTATAGAAACAATGACTCTGATCAACTTCTGCTTACTGATCTCATCTGGCTCCAAGAAGTCCATACGACTAAATTTAGAGACTGACTTGACTTTATTTTGTTGTAACTGAAAGTAAATCATTTTCTATGAGCGATGGATGACACTCACTTATTCCAGTTCTCATTTACAGTCAGTTTGCATCGATGCTCACTAGGTAGGTGAACATAGACCACATTGCATTGCAATGAAAAATTTGTCATATGAACAAATTTATGTCAATTCATCCAAGTTTTCATTTTCAGAACAGAGAAGACTTCCGAAATAGTTTTAATATTTATTATGCTTATCTCTCAGTAAACTGGTGACCTTAGAAAGAAAGAGTATGCGTCCAAATTGGATTAAAATCCAAGGCACTGGATAGTCCTGCGTTGTAAAGTCTTTAGAGCACATGTGTCAAAGTCAAGCCCCGAGTTATTCTATCCGGCCCTCCAGATAATTTTATTTTATTGTTATCTTGCGCTTATTTCTAACTTGTATAATTTTGACAAAATATATTTTTATGTAGAGTAAAATATGGAGTTATTTAAGGTTTAAGTTGATTTTATTATAATTATGTTAAAAAGTTACAGTTTGGCATTCTGCTTGCTATTTGGACTATTTTGGCATTTACTTAGATCGGGGTTACCTACATGGTGCCCTTGCATTTACATAGATTTAACATAAAAGCGTCCTAGAAATATGTGCACGTTGAATGAACTTTAGATAAGTTTAGGTGACCTCTCACCTACTCCAGTTCAAAGGTCATTAATTTAGTTAAAATGCTGCAGATTTGGTCATTAGTTCAAAATGTGACCAGATTTGTTTAAAAATATGCAAGCTGATTTTTCTTTAAAATGACATAATTAATAAACATGGAACAAAAGGGAAAATGGGACATTTTTCCTATGAAATTTAAGCAATGAAATGTAGCATTTACTGAGATTACTTAAGTGCTGAATATTGACATATTTTTCCTAGCTTGTTGATGATTATGGTGAGAAATCAGTGTCTTTACATTGAGGAGGATCATTGTTCATTATTAATAATGTGTACCTAACTATAACTAATCAAATGTTGTTATTTCAAAGCGGTAGCCCTTCGTATGACTCAGTACCCATGAAGTAGCCCTCGGGTTCAAAAAGATTGGTGACCCCTGACTTAGATTTTTAGGCTGTTTGGGGGTTTAGGTAACATTTCAGCAACATGCTAGCTGTTTCGGCTAATTCAAGATTTTTTTTTACGTTTTTAAGGATATTTTGAAGTTTAGCTATTGTTTTCAGCTATATTCTAGCTGTTTTAGCTAACTTAAGCATTTTTCTTTTTAGTTTCTAATGCTAATTTGGCATTTAGTGAATAATTTAGCTGAGTATCAGCTTCAGCGTTTTCAGCGATCAATTTGAACATAGTGAATGTCTGTTAAATGAAGATTAAAGTTTCAGTATCTAATATTATATACAGTAAGTTTGATAAAACATCTTAAAAATTTAATGATAGAAATCCCTCAAGCCGTTTATGATCCATAAATCTTCTCTCCCGTCCAGCTATGGAGGCCTCGCCCGTGGCCTTTAGGGGATCTCGCCTGTAAGCTGACCATGTTCCTGTCGGAGTGCTGCACCTTCTGCACCATCCTTCACATCACCTTCCTCTCCCTGGAGAGGTACCTGGCCGTCTGCTGGCCCATCACGGCCAAGACCCTGGTGACGCGGCGCAGAACCAGGGCCATCATCGGCTGCCTGTGGCTGGGGGCCGCCGTCAGCGCCGCGCCAGTTCTGCTCATGGTGGGGGTGGAGGACGTGGGAGGGGAGGAGGTTGGATTCAGCCAGTGGAGGGAAGAGGCGGGTTGGTCCGGGTGGGACGGGGAACATGCCAAATTAGTTGTCAGCGAAAGGGAAGGAAGAAGCTCTCACTTCCTGGATGCAGGGACGTTTGGGGAGAAGCAGGCTGAAGGATGGAGTGAAGGAGGAGGAGGAGAATTCCAGTGGTTTGAAGACAAAGACAGTGGCGTGAAAAACGAAACGCAGCATGAAGAAAAGTCAAAAGAAGAAGGAAAGAACGCATTTAAAGAAGATCAGCAAAATAAAAAGAAGGAAGACGAGGGTGGAGGGAAAGGCGGGAGCCCCGATGGAAGGCGTGAAGCGGAGGCTGATAGGAGGGAGTGCCGCTGCACGCAGTACGCCATCTCCTCCGGCCTGCTCTCCGCCATGATGATCCTCTCCAACTTGTACTTCCTGGTACCTCTCAGTATCCTGGGGCTGGTGTACAGCCTGATTGGACGAACTCTTTGGCTCCGCCCGAAAAGCAGCCGCAAGGAGCAGAGTCACAGGAACACCGTGAAGATGTTGGGTGAGCCTCGACGCGCACCTGTGAACACATTCCTATAGACTTTGTAAGCTTAAACATTAAGTTTTTTTTTATTCGTTTCTCTATTATGTTTGCATCAAAGCGTGAAAAATCAAGTTATTGTCCTTTTAAACTGCTCTCCCCTCATAATCATACTTCCTCCACCGGAGCAGATAAGGTAGGGTTTCTAGAAAACCAGCAGGAGCCGGCCCTCGGGGACTGACTTTGGACACCCCTGATCCAGAGGTTTGACTTAACAACAGCTTAGAGTAGATCTATCCCGATGAGTCAGATTCTTGGACACCAGCATCGTCTGAGGAGTCCAGCAGCAGTTTTCAGTTTGGTTAAATGATGGAGTTCAGTTCTGTTTCTCGGTTCTTTACAGATGAGACAAACATTTAGCTGCACAGCAGATGTGAACCAATAATTTTATCTTTCCAAAATGTAACTCTAAAATCTTCATGCTCAGACACAGACACACAGGAACAGTGGAAGCGGCTGTCATCCAGACCCCCCACCCCAAGTGAGATTAATAAAAAGAGCGTTAGTAAAGAGCGTCACGCCATTGGTGTGCGCGTACTGCTGGTTTGCGGTGAAAGTGGACTGCATCATCGATTTGCGTGAAAGAGGCGCGCACCATAGGTTTGCAGTGAAATAGCAACGCACTGGCGGTTTGCAGCAAAAGAGGGAAGGGTACATTGGTTTGCGGCTCACAGGTTGTGGAACTCTGATTTAATAGGTACAGTCATCCATCCATCCATCCATCCATCCATCCATCCATCCATCCATCTTCTTCCGCTTCATCGTGGGGGCAGTAGTCTAAGCAAAGATGCCCAGACTTCCCTCTCTCCGGTACAGTCAGCACGTCAAAAAAACGTTGACACCCAAAACCCCAATTTTTTTAAGTGGAGGTCTTAACCATGCATCAATATGTGACTTGGAAATAAAAATGTGTTGATTTGGGAGGATGTATGCATTAGTTTTTATTACTGAAGTACAGAAATTAATAAGGTTAGAAACTGAAAACGAAGAACCACTTTGTCACCGGAACCGTATAAAACCCAATCGGTGCCCAACCATAAACTAGAATGTTGCTGAGATGCCTCCTCTTTCTTCTGCTCCTCTTCCTCCTCCAGGAGTGATCGTCTTGGCGTTTGTCCTGTGCTGGCTGCCCTTTCATGTTGGCCGGACCATATTCTCCCTTTCCCTCGGCAGCGTTGGCGACAGACAGGAATCGAACCCAAACACAGACGCCCTTGCAGATGTCTTTGAACCGTTCGGTCACTCGGAGTCCGATGTCCACTTCTACGAGCCGCTCTCCCAGCCCGATGAGATGGCCGCACGCGCTCTGACGGAGGACAAGCTCTGTCACACCTGTGCAGACACCAAAGACAGAACCCGCCCTCAAACGGACCAACAAGACATCACGCAAACTGAACGACCACCGGAGAACTCTGACAGACACACGCACAAAACAGGAACACACACTCACCCAAACCTTCACCAAATGAACACAACACTCTCAATGCAAGACACAACTGCTGCAATGAACACACAACACATCTCATCTGAGGAAAACACAATTCTACCCACCAACGACCCACTCTGGCCCTCCGACACGCACGGCTACTTTTTATACTACCTGTCCCAGTACTTCAACCTGGTGTCGTCGGTCCTCTTCTACCTCAGCGCCGCCATTAACCCTTTGCTGTACAACCTGATGTCTGCCAGATACAGACTGGCGGTGCGCAGCCTCGTGCGCAGGCGCTCGCAGACGCAGGCTCAGCACCTGCGAACGCTCACGGTCCGACAGTCCACCACCACCGTGTGAGGGACAGCAGTCACAGCCAATGATTCTGTATGAGTAGTGGACTGAGTGAGTGTGACATCACCAATAGAAAACGCCGTACTTCCGGCTCGGATTACATGAGGTCCATTAAGTCGCCATTTTTTCATAATTAAAAAATAACGCAAACTCTTTAAGAACGCACATCCAGTTCATATGACTGTCAATTTGATTTAATGTCATGCAAATATTTTCATGACATGTAAACTATAAGTACTGAATCTTTCCCATCTAGACCCTTTCTGACTGCTTTAGTCACAGATAATGTCTGTTTTTGGCATCTCTTCCTGGAAAACAAAAACCAAAGAGACTGCGTTGGTTACAGAACATCTAACCATCTGTGAGGTTTTCTGATGAAGCTCTGAATTCATGAAGTTGTTCAAATCCTGTTTTTGAAATGTGATAGTTTCAATGTGAGAAGTCACGCATGTTCTAGACATGTTTTTGTCTCATTGGTTTATCTGCAAACATTTTCATCCCAAAAGTAAAACAAGTTTGTTTCCTTTTTTTGTCAGTAGCTTGTTTCAGCAGACCGTTTGTCATTTGGACAGGTGTTGTCCAAACAACAGAGGATTGGAAAACATTGTCTGGTCTGATGAGTCTAGTTTTGCTGCAACATTCAGATGGTAGAGTCAGAAACATGAGAGCATGGATCCATCCTGCCTTGTATCAACGGTTCAGGCTGGTGGTGTAATGATACACTGTCACAGTCACTAGAACCTTTGGGATGTGGCGAATTCATTTGGGATCGGCATCATGGATGTTCAGCTGACAAATCTGCAGCAACTTTGTGATGCTGTCATGTCAACACGGAGCAAACTCTCTGAGGAATGTTTCAGTACCTTGTGGAATCTGTGCCATCGAGGATTGAAGGGAACCAGAGCCGGTACTAGCAAAGTGGACCTAATAAAGTGTCTGGTAAGTAAGGGTGAAGTAGGTGAGAGGTGCTCTTTGAGGTGACTGTATGAGCTCCAAAGAAATACAGTCATGTATCGTAAAAGGCCACCTTGAATCAAGCAGCTTCAGCAGGTGGCCGCGTGGTGACATCATTAATCAGTAGTCACGTTTTAACACGAGTTTTTAAGAAAAGTTCCAATTTTATGACGACTAGATTACGTTCTTTGCCACAGGTCAGTGACTACCTGAGGACATTTGGAGGTGGCGTGGTGGCAGTCCAGTGGCGGGAAGGCAGCAATGCGATAATTAACTGATGGGGGGGTCTCCAAAATCGTCTGAAGATCGGCCGATTTCAAACTGCCACCCTCCAGCCCCCGTGCTGCCGTCCCGCTGCCTCCGTCAGCTGATTTTGTGATGGCGTCCTCCCCACCTGACCGACCAATGCTGGACGCCCACCATCTGCAATCATGACCAGCAATTTTCCAAAAATCTGAAATCTTGAAGATTCTGCCGATGCCTTCCCATCATGCAGTGGCAGTTGTATTTGTGACTAGCATAAGACGCAGCCCCCCTTCTCTATGACCCTCACCTGGAAACAGAAACCCAGAGCACTCATTAGGATCAACCCCTGAATGTGGTGTTATGCAGTTTGGTTTTCCAGTTGTTTCTTGGTTCTTGTCAGTATCTTCTGGTTGAAGTTCCCAACCATCCACCGCTGTCTTTATCTCTGTAATTATCTATTTGAGTGTTTGGTTTTCAGTTCATTCACGTTGTTATTTTTTCGGTTTCCTCTTACTTGTGAGTTTATTTATATTTAAGTTTCTTTATTAAGTTCCTTCCGTGAGCCAGGTCTGTATTTTGAGTCCCACTTCACCACCAGTTCCTGACAACTAGGGGAAAATAAAGCCTCGTTTCCACCGAGCGGTCCAGTACGGTCCAGTTAGTTCTGGTGAGCGTTTCCACTAAATTAAGCCTCGTTTTCACTGAGCGGTTTGTCTTCATGGCGCATGCGTGGTGTAGACCGCTAGCGCGTCATTGTGGTGGAACGACAAGAAAAGCAACAACAATGGAGGTCATCCAGCAGCTCGTCTTTTTCTTGCTTTACTTTTTGTAAATCGCGTAGAACAGGAATTTAATGTTGATTGCAGAAGAAGAACTCCGCTGTAAAGAGGAAAACTAAATTGCTAGCTTAGCGCTATGTTGGTGCTTTCTAATGTCGTCATCACTTTCTGCCAATCAGTGGGCGGCAACAGAGGCCCCGCCCAAACTGTCCCCTTCTATTTTTCTATGGACCTACAAAGGATGGAGGACCTCGAGAGGTCGAAACTGTTTAACGGATCCATGTTACAATAGCGGGTCGAACCGCTCAGTAGAAACGAGGCTCAAGTTTGTGGATGTCCAGATCAAATCCCAAAGCTACCTGAACCCTTTAGAAGTCACTGATCGATGACCCAAAACGACCGTCTGCAGATCTCTGACATGACAGCCCAACATTTCAGATACCTGAAGCAACAGGACATGATACTCCCACCACCATGTTTGTATGTGGGAACTGCAGATAAAATAAAACCTGGAACAAACCAGCTTAAAAAGTACAAGGAATATTTGCCAACATTTGTTATTTTACTCTAAAATTTGAAGGACACTTTAATTGTTCTAGTGTTTTTGTTTCTGTGAAGCACTGAGCTGTTGGAGAACTTTTCTCTTCTTTTGTTTAAAGATTAAATGACAGTGAATCTAAAAATCCACTTTTGAATCCAAACTGGACTTTTTTTTGTTACTCTGAGTTATGAAATTCAGTCTTAAACAATCTGATACTTTGAAGCCACATTTATAGGATACAAAAATGAAGAATGAAACATCAGTGATCCAATTCTTTTTCTGATCTCTTGTGAAAGTGTTCCCACTGGTCTTTCAGTGATGATGTTCTAGGATATAGTTTCATTAGTGGGCGGGAAAAAAAAGCCCACCCCCACTTCCCTTCACCCATCTGTTTACATGTTCACCCGCTAGCTTACAGCACCTAAAACCATCAACCTAACATTGGTGGTGCAACAAAAATGGCGAGCAATATCGGAAAAATTAGAAAAATGCTACAAGTACATGTTAAAAACGGAGTGGGTCCTTAATGAGCAGAAATGAAGTTTGTTCATCTAAAGTAGTGTTGCACAGAAAATGTCTTTGATAATGAAATAGAATACTAAATAAATAAATCAACCACACTAACAGAGGTTATTATCATTTTTTCTGTTCATTGTGACTGTGTGGTGGATGCGTGTTGGATTCATCATGACGGGTGGATGTGGTGCAGGTTGGAGGCTGGGCTCTGCTGCATTCACGCAGTGTGATGTGTTTTCTGCAACCGTTATTACGTTAGGCGTGACGCTGTCCAGTCCAGCCGTGGACGTCTTTATTCGATTCACATTTGAACCTTTATTTCCTCTTAGTCCGCGCTTTCCTCTCACGTCTTTGACGCCTTATGTGTGTGGGGGGGGGTAGAAAGGCCCGAGGCAGAGAGACGGCTGATCTGATTGGGGTTTTTTCTAACTCAGGTCATTTCTGATGGGAGCTTCTAAAATATGAGCTGAATAAAACTCAGAGTGGGGGGATTCATGACTGTTACTGCTGCACCTTATTGTAGGAGGACGGCGGACGTCATTCGTTTGTTGTGTAATGTGTTCGGATGTGTGTGCAGCAGAACACTGCACGTATGAATGTAATCATTGAAGCTTATATACTAAATGAACGGATACAGTTTTTACGAGTTTCACTTTGTATTTAGTCGATAAAAACAACCAAATAAAACGTGATCAACCCATGCAAACACTTACTTCTCTTTTTTAAATTTAAATGAAAGTTAAAAAGGAAACTGCAGCACGAAAAATAAAAATGATCTGTTCACCAAATAAAAAGGACTGTTAATAGTCTCCACCCTTTAACACGTGAGGCGTCGCCAGAGACGCTTAACCCTTTAACTGCCTGCTCAACCAAATGATGGGAAACATTTAGAAAACATGTTTTCAAAATATTTATTGTGTGTATTACTCCACAAGCTATGGAGCCACTAAAGGGAAATTAAAGAAAAACAAATTAAACAGAATTTTTTTTTTTTACATAAATTGAAATAATGATAGTAAATGAATTCTGGTTAGTAATGTTTGCACACCAGATAGTAACGGATGCACATCAATTAATAACCAGAACTTTTTTTTTACTTTTAGAAAAAAAAACAAAAAAACTAAACAGTTATTATCTGGTGTGCACCAGATACTAATTAGAACTTTTGGGGGGTAAAATTAAAGTAGAAAAAAAAAAAAAATTCTGGAAAGTAACTATTGCTGGTTTTTTTTTTTGGAAAAAAAAAGTTTCTGGTTAGTAACCCGAACTTTTTTTTAACTTCAATTTTTTTGTGAGGGCCCTAAATATTTCTAGAAAACCTTTTTTTTTTTTTTTTTACTTTTATGCCTTATGGCTCCATACCAAGGCAATAAGCAGCAAAAAAAAAAAACCCTTCTTTTGGTGTTTTTTTTTTTTGGGTAGTTAAAAAACAAAATCCTTAACCTACTGTAACTTTTCAAACGTTACCATGATAATTCTATGCAACTAAATTCATAGTTACAAGGAAATTGTTTTTTTTATTACAAAACACTGACCTGCAGAGTTGCAGCGTTTGCTACATCTCTCCTCAAAGCAAAGCAGCTACTTTTAAAGTCAAACTGTGCTGATGACAATAACAGATTCATGACAGATGTTCTCATTTTGTAAACAACAATAAAAGCAATAGGATTCTATTATAAAATTACAATGATGTGATTTGTTTAAATTTTTGTTCTGATCCACAAAACAGATCAAGTTTGCTGAAAGAAACCGTCCAGCAGATGGCGTCACGCTCCAGCCGAAGGTGTTCTCAGCTTGTTGCAGCTGAAAATGTTCCCAAACCATAAAACCACATTAGTGCTGAATCTGTTTAAAAGTCACACACATTCTGATCTTTTAATGCAGATTTTAAACATTTAAAGAGTAACACATCTTACTGATGATCTCAGGTTATAGTGGTCAAAATAAAGAAGAAATTTTTTTTTAAAGGAAACAGAAAAGATTATTTTTCTTACCAAAGAAATCAAAACAGGATTTGCAGCTTAACAGAACTTTTAGAGGAGAAGAAAAAAAATAAAGGATTAAACAAAAAGAGTTTTAGATGCTGACACTCTTTTGGATAGAAAATCATCTGGAAGTATTTTCTTGGTTGGACAGTTGGACAATTTGAAAGTGAATAAAGGTCAGAATATTCATTGATATTTCTGCTCGGTTCCATCATGCATGAAGGTCCTCAGTCATCCATGGATGAGCTGAAGCACATATGGAAAGTATTTCCCAGCACGTGAGCAGGGCTCTTTGGAAGGTTAAAGTCATTACAGACAAACACAAAAGAGCGTCAAGAATTTAATCAATAAATCTAAAGATCAAATCAACCAAAAATCCTTCAAAAAAGACAAACATGGGAGCTGTATGGAGCTATTTGTAGCCATAAATATTAAAATTAAAAAAAGAAAATTTGAATCTTAAAATAATTACATTTATTTTAGATTTTACTTTTTTTTTTTTTTACCAAAAACCAATATTTTTTTCTAAATGTTTTATTTGGGTTTCAAACATGTATGGCTCCAAAATAGCTCCACAGAGCTGAAGAAGTAGCAAGACAGAAAATGGATCCATGCAGGCCTGGATTTAACCAATATCAGGGGGTCCAAGTCTGGGAGAGCTGAGAGTTTAAGGTGTTCTAATCCCTCTGGACCCCTGAAATGCTTAGAAACCTGCTTTCATCAATTCATTTATCAATGTCTTCCTTTGATCAGTTTGACGTTTCATCATTCTTATGGTGAATACTCTTCCTGCGCTTGGGACAGGCACAAGCAGGACTCTGGTTTGTGCCGCACTCAGCCTGCATTTATCTTTATTTTCTCTTTTTATGTCTTTCCTTATATTTTTTGGCCGAATCCAAATTCTTCCCCTACCCCTCCAATTCTTAGGATGTTTAAGGTAGTCCGAATTTTTTTTTTAAGGGCTTACCTTCACGATTGATGGCACTGATTCCCTCTGCCACAAGGGTGATCTGTGTCGCTTGGTGCCAAGTACATTTCTTTATGCGGGTGCTCTCTAAAGCTCAGAAGTTTAAATTAAATTTAAGTGATGACTTTTTGCTGTAGAACGCCCTTTTAAAGATTATAAAACCAATGGTGTCATGTCTATTCGAGCGCTGGCAGCTCTGCGTTAACATAGCTGACCGGTGATTATTGATGATGTTATCGAGTGGGAGTGTCGTCCAAATTTGAAGACACTTTTTTCCATAACTGGAAAAAGTTATGGAGGGCTAAATGTAGGGATAGGGAGAAGCCAAAGGGCACATGTGTCAAAATCAGGGTCCGGAGGCCGGATCCGGCCCTCCAGATAATCTTATTTTATTGTTATTAAAGACCTGATGTTATCTTGTACTTATTTCTAACTTGTATAATTTTGACAAAATATATTTTTATTAAGGATAAAATACTGAAAGCTATTTAAGGTTTAAGTTGATTTATTCTGAAATAATATTCCTGCCTTTTTATTATTCATAATTGTATCTCAGCTGCATTACATGTTAGCTGTTTTGGCTAATTTTTTTTTTTTTTTAAAGTTTTTTAGGCTGTTTTGGAGTTTAGCTGATATTTCAGCTAAATGCTAGCTGTTTTGGCTAATTTAGGCTGTAAAAAAAATTTTTAGGCTCTTTTGGAGTCAGGCTAATATTTATAAGCTTGCGGTTTTGGGTCATTTCGCCTTTTTTCTGTTTTTTTGGCTATTTAAGCTTGGTTTTTTTTCAGCTACATGTTAGCTATTTTGGCTAACCTAAGTTTATTTATTTATTTATTCTAGTTTTTTAGGCCAAATTTGGCATTAAGCTAATATTTTAGCTGGCTTTCAGCTTCAGTGTTTTTAACTATAAATTTCAGCATCTTCAGCTATCAGCATTAGCATCTTCAGCTGCCAATTTCAGTTTATAACATTCACACTAGCATTATCACAGGTAATGCTATATATCTAGTTAATGATTATGTTAAAAAGTTACAGTTTAAAGTTTTAAAATTTTTGTTTTAGAGTGTTCAATAAATGTTTATCCTTTTCAGCCATTAGCTTAAGGTGTGTTTTGGATTTTGGTCCCTTGTGCGATTGAGTTTGATACCTCTGCCATAGGGGAAGAAATTAGATTGGACTTTTGTTTTTTTATTTCTGTTTTTTGTGTGTTTTTTTAAAACTCTTTTGTTCTTTTTCATCAATTTTGCATCTTTTGTGTCCCATCATGGTTGGGATGTTGGTCAGAGCATTTGGGGTGTAGTTAGACCTCTATTGCCCACGCCTGAATCTGGCTTTGGATCCAAACATCAAACTAAAACAGTTTGACGTGGTTTCATGAAAACAAAAACCACTCTGTGCTTGTGGATGCCCCATTTAGTTTAGTTAAGCAACCAGTTATTATTTAGATTTTATAACCGACTTTCTTCTTTTGTACAATATGAAGTCCAATGAGACAAATGTTTTGTGATATTGAGCTATATAAATAAAATTGAATTGAATCACTCTTCCCAAAGATGCTCCACAGATCACCACGGCAACACCTGCAGAAAGGCTCCAACAGGTGCTGCTACAGGGCAGCTTTGGCGTCTCGGCTCCTCGGCTTGTGCAGTTGTTTCCTTGACAATCATGACTGTTTTAGGAACCCATCCTCCTCTGAATTTGCTTCCTGTTCTCTGCAGTTTGACACGATTCAACAATGTACAGCAAAACGAGAGGCTTTACTGTTAGAATTAACCCAATCATCCTGAGAGGAAATTTACAAAAATGAATGCTTGTAATTAGTTGTTTATTTAGCCGGGGCCTCTGCGCTGTTTCATGTCAAATTAAAGTCCGAAGGGGTAGAGAACAATTAAGAAAAATAATGTTTTTTTTCAGTGCAGTGATCCTAATCGGTGCAAGACGCTTACGCACGTCCCTCCTTCCTCAGAGCTGCATGCTTGGATGTCTTTATTGAACCCGAGGTGCATCGTGTCGCCACATTTACACGTCTTTGTTTGCACATCGGACATTAAGGCACATTTATGCGCTAAACTCTAACTCTGACTGCAAAGCAGGGAAACGTTTGCACATGATTGAACAGTCCAATAATGAAGCTGGGAAAGCGTCCAGCCGGCTTTACGGCCTGGAATTCATTACCTGTGCAGGAGGAGGGATTTCTGCAGAGACCTTTAAACATTTGCAGCAAGATACTGTGTTGTTTGGAGGTCAAACTGTGAAGCTTTTGGGACAGCAGCTCGTCTTCTGCTGATTTAGGTCTAAAGTAACAAACTTAATAATTTACACTGAGAAACAGAATTTTAAAGAAGTCAAATTAACCTTGTATTTAGAACAAATATATTATTTTATGTCATGCAAGAAAATGTTTTTTAATGCCAAATAGAGAAAACAAGTCTCAGTGACAAGAATCTCTTTGATGAAATGAGAATTATTGATATAATATCCTTTTTCTTATCCCATTGGCAGATTTTTTTTGCTCATTTAAAGTTTTTATTATTTTTTTTTAAAGAATTTTTAAAAACTTTTTTTAGAGGCCAATTTTTCCATTTAGCATATAGTGTTTACAAAGTGGTTTTTGTGCAATCTAGTTGCAAATGGAAACATATTTTTGAAAGCAAAAAAAAAGTGTTTTGAAAGAAAATATTTAATACATTCATCTGCAAATTATGACGTTTTAATCGTAAAATTTCACATTTTGTTTGCAATTTAGAAAATGTTGATCTCAGAACTCTGACTTTTGCTTGCATTATGGTGGGACAAAAATCACTTGATAAGACATTTTCACATTTATACATGTTGTATAATTCCATCCGGACACAAACCACATTTATTAAGTTCTCCTCCATGATTAAGTTTAAAATGGTTGGCACTTCTGAGAATTAAAAGGGACACGATCCATACATCACCACTGAATCGTAGTTCCTGAGAGGTCAAAGTTCAGCTGGTTGAACTTTCTTTGTGCGATCAATGGCTGTGTGTTTTGGACATAGAGAATGAAAAATGTTTAAAAAAATAGTTTGTAGTGATGGGTGAATGTGGGAGTTTTGTAGATGGAATCACAAAAATAAACTAGTAAGTGTTTCCACAAAGTCTTTTCATTGAAAGTAGTGTCCTGAACATTCGCTGCAGAGGCCATGAAAGTTGTTTAAAGTCTCACTCTGAATATATTTTTATCTATTATAAAGTCCTCCCCTGGGGTTACATCTTGGGTTCTTGTTCTTGATCCCTGACAATCAGATTGGACTGGCGTCCATCAGTATGTGGTTGTTGTACCGGTCCATTGCGGTGAAGAGAGGGCCGAGAAAGCCAGGCTCTCGATTTACCGGTCGCTCTTTGTTCCAGTACTCACTGATGCTCATGAGCTCTGCGTCATGACCGGAAGAACGAGATCCCGACTACAAGTGGCTGAAATGAACTTCCTCCATAAGGTGGCTGGGCTCTTCCTTATGGTGCATTCACGCCGAACGCAGAAGCTGCCAGCTCCAATGTTAATCAATGATACAGGCGCGTTCTGAGGCGAATTGAGGCCCCGCGGCGTGATGTGAGCAACTGGTCTTCCAGCAGCTCAATTTGAGTGGCGAGACACGACTCAGGTGGCGCAGCCAAAAACAAGTGTTTTTGTCCTGTCGCAGCAGCAGCCTCCACATGTCGGGACCGCTATGTCACTGCTGGGACCACGGAGCAGGGACCGCCGTGCACGGGGCGGGAACCGGGGAGAGCGGGGACTGGAGACTGGGGAGCAGGCAGCCAGCTCGGCTCTTCCTAACAGGGATACTTTACTTATTTTAGAGGAGACAATAATAGAAGAAAAAGTCTTCTTGGGTTACTGCGGAACTTCAAACTCAGTCACAGAAACAGCAGAAGTTATCCAGACGCACAGATTAAAACCCTGTAACCCCTCAGATTAGCTCCTCACATGTTTGATAGGTGACTATCAGTGGATTTGCAGCTTGGTGAAAGAGTGGCACCAATTATGAACCGAAACCAAAGAACTGTCTTGGCACCGGAACCACATAAAACCCAATCGGTGCCCAGCCATTCAGATCAGTGGCTTTGGTTCCAACATCGGAGCTCTGTCGCTCCATATGCTGGCAGACAGTGAGATGCTGCGGTGGGTTCCCAGCTCGGGCCTCATCGAGACATTAAAAAAAGGAAAAAGTACCCCCTCCCATTAAAACAAAACAGTTAGCCTACAGGCTCAGCCAAAGAGACACAGAAACACAGTGGAAGCGGCTGTCATACAGACACAGCCCCCTGTACGGAAAATCTTCTAATAATAAGCATAACCCAAAGATGGAGACACAATTGTTAGGTTTAAGCTCTAACATTTGTAAAGAAAAACAACCTGCACAGAAAGAGACACAGAGAATTGATTAAAGTTTAAAACTTGCAAGGAGAGTGGGCCAAAAGCCTGTTCGGTCACAATCTTTCAACCAACTCCGACCAGGCTTTTTCTCTCCGTGCATTTTATTGAGTCAGACACGCCCCTAGTTACAGGTTGGTCTCAGTTGCTAAGGGGAAGGGAAGCAAAAGAACGTCAGCTGAGACCGGTCCAAATCTGTTTCTTATACAAGGTCAAAAACAACTTTTAAAGTTTGTGTGTGCATGTTTTGACTAGGTGATCATCGTCAGGCCTTGTAACTTCTACTGGCTCCTGCTAATCTCTGGCTCAGCCGCTGCATCTTCCTTATCAGCAGCGCAGGGTTGTCCACTTCCAGCTTAGATCAAGACATTTCAGCACACAATAAAAAGAACTAAAACGCATCTAATAAGAGGTAAAGGAAATAAGTAAGAATAGGATAACATATATTTACGACCCCAACAACGCCCCCTGTTTTTCCGTTTTCTGCTTATTTTATTTCAGCACATGACCCCTTCACTTTTGGAGATTTTCAGCCACAGCATCATTGTCATAACTTAAAATGCTACACTCAGAGGGGTGGTTAGCAGGTTTCTGGAACTGAAAACAAATCTGGAAAGTTATAATCATCAACATCATCATCATCATCATTGTTGTTGTCATTTTCACCATGAGGTTTGTCAGTCTGAGGCAGGAGAGCATACATCTCGGACACCTGTGGTTTAATGGCTTTTTTCAATCATCCTGGTGCACAGAGCTCTTATACAAGGGATACAACAACATCCACACAAGGTCAGGGTGGCTGCAAAGACAGCAAAAGAGAGTAAAATAGGCATGACCAATTATTTATTTTTACCAAACATCTCACCAAACCCGTCCCAGGGCGATGTATCAACTCCTGAGTGGTCTTTCATCATTTTGTTCAAAGTTCGGAGGCCCTCCAGGGCCCTGGTGAGACTCCCGTCCGCTGCAGTGTTGTTTGGGATGAAGGTACAACACTGATCACCAAATATTGAACAAACTCCTCCATGCTGTGACAGCACCGTGTCGACAGCCATTCTGCTTTGGAAAGCCATAAGTGAGGTAGCTGAAAATCGCCCGGGACGGCAGTGTTCTGCCTTCGTTTAATTGCCTAATCTCTGAACATTGTAGTGAACGTTGTTCTATCTCATCAACATTTTTATTAATGGTGCACCACGGACAGATGGATGACTCGAAACCTGCAAGAACCTGGTTAGTTAATTTCTTGTCGTCAGGTCAGAAAGTCTGCAACAGAAAGTGGGGTTATAGAAACAGGAAGTAATAAATTCACAGAGGCACAGTGTCCTGTGGTGTTGTCAGGCAGTCTGTCATACAGCTTGTTTTCTCCACACCACCACCAGTTGTCACTGCGGGACAGAGGTTTGAAAGTTATGTTTACTTCAAGAGTTTCAACATACATATTTTAATTTAATTTCCCCAGTTTAGGTCCTGTGCCTTTTCTATAAATACATGTGTAATTTGCTTTAGGTATCTTACTGGAGAAGAGTGGTTTCTGTTTTTCAGCTGTTGTGAGCGGATAAACCTCATCCCTCACAGAACAATTATCTGAAGGTACAGATTGAGTCATAACATTTAAAAGACAGTCTGGAGGTAATATGGATGGTATTACTTTAAGAAGTGGTCTTGGTCCTAAACATACAACACAATCTGCTTGAGCTGCTTCCTCTGCCATCAGTAACCAATTATTATCTGTTTTAGTGATTCCTGTAGTAATCCTGAACCAATCATCTGTGGTCAGATTGTCATCAACCACCAGAATGTCTTTAACCTTAGGCAGACCTCCCACAAGTTTCAAAGTTCCTCCCGTTGCATTTATTACTTGTGTCATGTCCTTTTTGTCCTATTAACACCTCGGCTATAGCTCGACTCCAGCTAGTGCAACATGCGGCTGCTCGTCTTTTAACCAGAACACATAAATATGATCATATCTCCCCGGTTTTAGTTTCACTGTACTGGTTACCTGTTTATTTTAGAATTAATTTTAAGATCCTTTTATTTGTTTTTAAATCCTTACATGGCTCGGCACCTGTTTAAATCTCTGAGCTGCTGCAGCCTCATGGCATAATAATAATAATAATTATTATTATTATTATTATTATTATTATTTGTGTTGGTATGTGTCACATCTTCCATCAGTTCTTTTTGTTCAAACCAATATAGTAAAGGAACTATTATTACCATTCCTAAAAGAACTACTCCCATCACCACCATTTGCTGCTTTGGGGTCAACATCCTGCCTAGGGTCCTGAAGCCTCTCCCTATCACCTGCACAGAGTTGTGGACAATCTTCACCGGGTTTGAGACGACTGTAACCTATGGTTTCACAGCCCCCTTTGTAGTCGGCCTTGCTCTGGAGGCGCTGTCGGAGAGCTTCAGATTTCTGTGGCCTTCCACTAATCTGTGGTGGTGATGTATTTTTACTCTGTTTTAATAATAACCACGTCTCCTGGCTCGACTAATTTGGCTATCCTGTGAAAACACAGAAGATGTGACATCATCATTAGTCTGGTCTGATTTTTGTTTTTGCTGTTGTAGCATCTTTCTCATATAGTCTGCTAGTGTACTTTCATCATCAATTTCCCATTCGTTTGTAAAATAAGGTAATCTATAGGGTCTTCCAAACAAGGTTTCATATGGAACCAATCCATTCGTGCTTGTTATATTTATATATAATTTTACCAAATCCAAACATTTTGTCCATGGTCTCTTTGTTACTTCCATACATTTCCTTAATCTGTTTTTTCTTTTTATTGTTCCATTCATTCTTTCAACCAGTCCTGCACTTTGTGGATGATAAGCACTGTAATTCTTTTTTAAATTAATATGAAGGCATGTCCTATTTTAAAAACTACATCATTCACAAAATGAGATCCGTTATTACTGTAGATTATTTCAGGTATGCCATATCTTGGAATTATATTTTACATAAGGCTTTGGCTACCGTTAATGTATCTGGATGAGCAGTAACAAAGAGCTCTATCCTTTTAGAGAATGAATCTATTATCACCAAACAATATTTCTTTCCTTTATTTTTGTTTAATTCTATAAAATCCATATGTATGTTGAAAAGGATACTCTGCTTTTGGGTATATCCTCATTTAAATCAGTTCCTTTTACTTGCAGTACATCATTTTCCCCTTGTGCTGCTGCTTTAGCTGTTTTGTCTTCACAGTGATGTGATAAGCCTTCACCTTCTGTTGGTACTAATGTGGCTGGGTTCAAAACTGTACAGCGTTCTATTTTTAGATGTGGCTGTGATTTTAGTGGATTAATAAGCTATTGGTCTGAGTTTACTACTATGCATTTTGAGTTAACACAGAGGTCATAAAATGACCTTTGCAATCAACCATTCGTATCAACCTTTTTTTTTCTTTTCTTCTTTTTTTTTTTTTAGTCGGGTAAGGCCAAAGTACTGCTGTTTACCATAATTTGTTTTATGTCACAGACTGCTTCTTCCGCTTCAGGGGTCCAGTCTAATTTATCTGACTTTTTTAATTCTTTCGTATACACTAATGCTTGTAATGGAGCTGTTATTTCTGCATAATTTGGAACCCAGCTTCTACAATAGTTTGTTAATCCTAAGAATGACATCATTTGTTTCTTGGTTAAGGGTTTGGGAGCTTGTAGGATAGCAACTTTCTTTCTTCTAGAATAGTTCTTCCTCTGCACTTAGTTGGTGGCTCAAATATTTCACTTTCTCTTGACATAATTGCAACTTATGTTTACTTCCTTAAATAATTATTCTTTAACTGCTTTAGCAGTGCTAATGTATCTTAAAGACATTCATCTTCTCTTTTGATGCTACTAATATGTCATCCACGTAGGTGAGTAACTGGCTGTTACACGGCGGCTCGAAGGATGACAGACTAGAAGCCATGACTTGGGAGTAAATAGTAGGGCTTTCACAATAGCCCTGGGGCAATCTGGAATAGGTGTATCTTTTACCCTTAAAAGTAAATGCAAACTAGTATTGACTATCTTTATGTACTGGTATAGAAAAGAAGGTGCTGCTTATATCAATTACTGTGAAATATTTGGCCTCTGGGTCTAAAGAATTAAGCAAGGTGTGAGGATCAGCCACACAGGGTGACCTCTGAATAACAGCATTATTTACAGCAATCAAGTCCTGCACCATCCTCCATCCTGTGGATGGGGGTGCCTTTTTTTTAACTGGGAATATTGGTATATTTACAGGAGAGTCAGCTCACTCTATCAGTACACGGGCTTTTAATAGATCATTGATTACAGGTGCTGTGCGTCCACAGCATCTGGCTTCAATGGATAATGTTTAATTCTCGGTCTGTGCTCTGTTATGATGTCTCTAATTGTAGTTCTACATGCACCAGTGTCACAGAGAAACTTCACAGCTACACCTTGTACTAGAAGAACGATTTCTGGTCTGTATTTTTCTTCAAAGAACATTAATTCTAATTTTAGATTCTCGTCATCCTCTGCAGCTGTGTCTGGACTGGAATCTGCTTTAGCCCAAACAGATTCTCTGTTTTGTCCTGCACGAGCTAGTCATGCAGATTGCTGTTGATTGTGAGGGGTGGGATTGCGGCTGCAGTCCCTTGCCATATGCCCCTCTTTCCCACAGGACCAACAGGCCCTGGAGTTCTCACCATGAGGCCCAAAGCGACCTCTCCGATCTCTGCCTCTACCACGGCCTCTGCCTCTAGAGTACAAATGGAATATCATATCTTCCTCATCTATATCCTGGAAAAACACCTCTGCTTTGTTATTTAAGCTCTTTCCTTTTTTATTTGTAGACCATTCTCCTACAGATCCTTTGCTCCTAGTTACTATGCCTGTATACTGTGGAGGGGGATCTTCTAATCTAACGTCCACTGCCGCTACTACACCATCTCCCTCTTTCTCTGGGCCTGCTACTTCTGCTCGGTCCAACATTCTGCGTACACGCTCATAAGGCCCTGAATATCTGTCGTCTTCTCTTTTATGAAACATCACATCTTTTCCGTATTGTCATTCTTTCTCTTTCCCTTCTCTCTTTCCTGCCTCTCCTTTTCTTTTTCCTATTTTCATCCCTTTCCTGTCTGGCCTTCCTCTCTCTCTCTCTTCTTCTCTATCTTGCTATTTTTATCCATACTTTTGTTTCTTCAAATCCTTCTTTATCCATTTGTTTTTGTTTATTTTTGCATTTTTGTTTTATCTTGTTTTGTAATTCTACTATTCTTACAGTTGAACCTTACCATTAAAGTTATATTGATCAATCCAATATGGAAGTGGTTTTATCGCATTTGGGTTTTCATTTTCTACTATTCTGTAATCTTTGTAATGTCTCAAGGACTTATTGTTTTAGTTTACTTTGCCCCTTCCCCATTTTGAATAAAATTTGGTTCCAGTAGTTTGTTAATACCTAGGGTATTCTAATACTGGAAGCTTTTCTTTCAACAAGATAGTGATTAATAACCTTCTGTGGTAAAACTCACTTCAACCTTAGAGGTGGAGTTTTCTTGCCTAGTGCATCCACAGAAGGTTCACTATTTCCATCCTTGTTGATTTGGTATGAAATCCAAATACCTAATGGTATCTGTATTTCCAATCACACTCACAGTCTCACACTTTCACACTTTTGCGCGCTGTTTTACTTTATTTCTCTTATTACTTCTTATTTCAACACAGAGGACGCCGCCGCCCTTCGTAGAATTTAACTAGTACGTAACTAGGGGAGTCTACTCCTCCCGCGGACTTTAACTGTTTGAAATAATTCTTCTTTTCACAGAGGCACAGAGGACGCCGCCGCCCTTCGTAGAATTTAACTAGTACGTAACTAGGGGAGTCTACTCCTCCCGCGGACTTTAACTGTTTGCTCTATTTTACCTGATAGTGTCTAGAATTGTCAGGGTTTTGTTTTAATTCTCCTTCTGAGAATCTCTCATTCTGTCATTCCTTTTAAATAAGACTCTACTCACAATTCTCTGTGTCCGTGGATCCTCCGTCAACCTTCAGGTCCCAGCCCGCGAGTGAGGGCCAGCCCTGGAAACGGATCGTATGCTGTGGCCACAGACTTTCTGGGTCTCACTCTCGCGCTGGAACCATCAGGTGTCTTGGAGATCCGGCTCGAAGGACCAATTAAATGTTAGGTTTAAGCTCTAACATTTGTAAAGAAAAACAACCTGCACAGAAAGAGACACAGAGAATTGATTAAAGTTTAAAACTTGCAAGGAGAGTGGGCCAAAAGCCTGTTCGGTCACAATCTTTCAACCAACTCCGACCAGGCTTTTTCTCTCCGTGCATTTTATTGAGTCAGACACGCCCCTAGTTACAGGTTGGTCTCAGTTGCTAAGGGGAAGGGAAGCAAAAGAACGTCAGCTGAGACCGGTCCAAATCTGTTTCTTATACAAGGTCAAAAACAACTTTTAAAGTTTGTGTGTGCATGTTTTGACTAGGTGATCATCGTCAGGCCTTGTAACTTCTACTGGCTCCTGCTAATCTCTGGCTCAGCCGCTGCATCTTCCTTATCAGCAGCGCAGGGTTGTCCACTTCCAGCTTAGATCAAGACATTTCAGCACACAATAAAGAGAACCAAAACGCATCTAATAAGAGGTAAAGGAAATAAGTAAGAATAGGATAACATATATTTACGACCCCAACAACAATCATTGATGTTTTTGTAGAACTATTCTCAACAGATTAACCTTATTCCTCAACATCGTATGTGAGATATCCACAGACAGAGCTGGTAGCTCCACCCACATGCAGCGGTGTCAGAAACACATTTTTATACAAGCGGTGAGCAGAGAATTTACCGCGCAGCGAAAGAGCGGCAGCACGAGAATTTTTCGCGTGAATCGCTCATTAGAAATTTGCTTCTAGGTTGTTCCACATCAAAGACTGTTGATGTGGAAGTAACCCTACATAGATATCCCAGCATTCCTTTATTTACATTCTCTCCTGGTAGCTTAAAATACCCTCTCACAACTCCAAACTTAGATTAGTGTAGCAAAAAAAAAGAAAAATCACACAGTTTTGATCCAGATTCCAGCTCAGACAAGGAAAACAAAAACATTTATAGATCTGTTTGTCTGCAAGTGGATCCTTTCCAAATAGAGCAGAGAAGGAGACTTTGGCCCGCTGCGTCACAAACATGAGCTTTTTCAAATGTCACATTTTCATCTGCTCCTTATCCAACACAATTTGAAAGAAGTACTTACTTTATCACAAGAAACATAGAACAAGAACATAATTTTCAATGGAGTGTGTCTTTAAGCCTGCAGGACTCAGATTCAGCATCATGGAAGGAATCTCAAATCAACAAATGAACCCAGATGGGAAAAGTTAAGGTTGAAAAAGAGGCAAAAAAGAGCAGAAAAATCCTGGTTAATCCATGCGAAGGTTAAAAGAAGAAAATAGATTTTCAGAGGATGTGTGTGCAACAGAGAAATACCTGGAGTGTCTTTCTGAAAACTTCACAGGAAGAAACCTGACAGATTTATCTCAGACTGCAGGATTTCTATAGAACGGTCACACAGAGAGACTGCTGCTTCCTATCGGGAAGGAAGTCTTTTGCTGTTTTCTTCTCTTGTATTTTTGAACTATGCCTGCAGCAAGTCTTCACCTGGAAGTGTCTCACACGTCTGTGTGTGCAGACGCCTCTTTGGAGGAGCTGGTGACAGGGACTGAAGACACGGGGGTCCCCCGTCAGACAAAAGGAAGATGGGTAAGACAACAAATGAATAATTTTTAATCAGAATAAACAAACGTTCATTTCATCTACAGGGAAAAGATTTCTCTGTATTTCTCTATCAACATCCTCAAAGCAAATGTAGCAAAATCTGTAGTGCTCTTTCTTGGCATGAAACCATACTGCTGTTCACAGATGTTCACTTCTGCTCTTAGTCTAGCTTCCACTACTCTTTCCCATACCTTCATTGTATGGCTCATCAGCTTTATTCCTCTGTAGTTACCACAACTCTGAACATCTCCTTTATTCTTAAAAATGGACACCATCACACTTCTCCTCCATTCCTCAGGCATCTTCTCTCCACCTAAAATCCTGTTGAACAACCCGGTCAGAAACTCCACGTCCATCTCTCCTAGACACTTCCATACCTCCACAGGTATATCATCAGGACCAAGAGCCTTTCCACTCTTCATCCTCTTCAAAGCCCCTCCCACTTCACCTTCACTAATCTTTGTTACTTCCTGCTCCACAACAGTCACCTCTTCTATTCTTTCTTCTCTCTCATTCTCTTCATTCATCAACTCTTCAAAGTATTCTTTCCATCTCTCCATGACACCACTGACACCTGTCAACACATTACCATCTCTATCCTTGATCACCCTAACCTGCTGCATGTCCTTCCCATCTCCATCTCTCTGTCTTGTTAATCTGTACAGGTCAGTCTCTACCTCTTTACTACCAACCTAGCATACAAGTCATCATAAGCCCCTTGTTTGACCTTTGACCCCTCTACTTTCACCTTACGCTGCATCTCCCTGTACTCCTGTCTACTCTCCTCAGTCCTCTCAGTGTCCCACTTCTTCTTAGCTAGCCTCTTACTCTGTATACACTCCTGCACCTCCTCATTCCACACCAAGTCTCTGCATCAACTTTCTTTCCAGATGACACACCAAGTACACTCCTACCTGTCTCCCTGATCACATGACCTGTAGTTATCCAATCATCTGGGAGTTCCTCCTGACCACCCAGAGCCTGTTTCAACTGTTTCTTAAAAGTCCTGCAACAATCCTCTTTTTTCAGGTTCCACCAGTTTGTCCTCTTCTCTGCCTTTGCCCTCTCTTTCTTCATCTTCTTCATCACCAGAGTCATCCTACACACCACCATCCTGTGCTGTCTGGAAACACTCTCACCAACCACTACTTTACAGTCACTGATCTCATTCTGATTACACCGTCTACACAAGATGTAGTCTATCTGTGTGCTTCTCCTTCCACTCTTATAGGTCACTCTATGTTCCTGTCTCTTCTCAAAGAATGCATTCACTAGAGCCATTTCCATCTTTTTTCTAAATCAACCACCATCTGTCCTTCGACGTTCCTCTCCTGGATCCCAAACCTGCCCATCACCTCCTCATCACCTCGGTTTCCTGCACCAACATGTCCATTGAAATCTGCACCAATGACAACTCTCTCATTTCCAGGGATGCTCATCATCACTTCATCGAGGTCCAACCAGAACTTCTCCTTCTCTTCCAGCTCACATCCTACCTGTGGGGCATACCCACTAACAATATCAAACATCACACCCTCCATTTCTGTCTTCAGACTCATCACTCTATCCGACACTCTTTTTACCTCCACAACACTCCTGACAAACTCCTCCGTTAAGATAACTCAATTTCCACCGGCACCCTGTCAGTGAACAGCACCGATGGCGGTCGTTGTTAACCCGGGCCTCGACCGATCCAGTATGGATATCGTAGGTCTGATTCACATATTTGATTTGGCAAAGATTTTATGTCGGATGCCCTTCCTGACACAACCCTCTGGATTTATCCGGGCTTGGGACCGGAACAATGTGACCCTGGCTTGAGCCCTCTTGTGGCTACATTAAAATCTTTTAACATAATTATGGATAATAAAAATACAGGATTATTATTCCAGAATAAATCAATTTAAACCCTAAATAACTTTCAATATTTTACTCTCCATGAAAATATATTTTTTAAAAGTTAAAGAAGTTAGAATTAGCATAGGGCCGTTAATAACAATAAAATAAAGGATCTGGATGGCCAGATAGAATTACCCGGTGGGCCGGATCCGGCCCCGGGGCCTTGACTTTGATACATGTGGTTTAAAGTTGTGTTTTGCAAACTTTACACAAGGATCTATCTATCGTAAACATCAGTTGTCATGCAAAAACAATTTTACAGCGGCTGAAGCGGCAGCAGCTTCTGATTGAGGATGAAGCTGCAGATGAGCAGAAACACTCCCAAGTCACCTCAGAGTGCAGATGCAATGTCTTCTTTTCATTAGTCTGCGCTGACCTCTGCTCTGGACGTCTGTCTGTTTGGGTCAACGTGTGGATTGAGCGCCTCAGCGGCAGAGCAGCAGCGGGGTCATCTGAGACCCGCCGATGAATGAAAGCTGATCTGCAGGCAGCAGAATGACTAAACCTGCTTCCTGTCACCTTCTACCCCGCGCTGATGGGTTTTTATTTCAGCTCTGACCGCTCCTGACTCATCTGAAAGGAGGCCACAAAACAGATTGTTTGTCCCCGGGTCGCCCAGACCCGTGAGTTTAATCTGAAACATGGCAGTTAATTTTAGAAGGAGGTGGCTGTGAAGATCCGAGCAAAGTCGAGACACGGACATCTGCTCAGTCCAAGTCCAAGAGTTGGAGAAGCATTCTTTGTCTCTTCTTCAACAAAAGTTTACTCCACGTACAAATATTCTCTCATCTTCAAGTGTTTCTCAGGATCGGTGATGAGACACTCCTGTCATCGTTGTTTGGCTGCAGTCTCACCTGAACCCCCCCGACCCGAATCCCTTAATCTGGACTTCCTGACACATCATCTGATTGTCTCATTCTTTCTTTTTGTCTTTCTTCATGAGTTTCAGTGAAATTTCTCCTCACTGTTAGTCAACCTTTGTGTTCAGCTCTTCGACTGTACAAGAGAACTGGAATGAGTGACCCCTCCTACTTGATGTTCAAAACAGGAAATACCTGCTGGTTCCAAATGTCCAAAATCCCATAGACTTCTATAGAGAAATAAACAGCTATTATTCAGTCATTCTATTTTTCAGAATAACCATTCTTTTTCATGATATTTATGCTATAGTGACATTTTTCAAGCTACAATCTGGCCAATCAGATGCCTCAGTAAAACCATGTGGTCTCACATCGAATTTTCAAAATGTTTGACAGATTCTCCTGAGGGCGCTTTCAACTGGTAGGAGTGTGGACTTTTGACGAGCTCCCCTGATTGGTGAGAGTGGTTGCCATAGAAACACTGACACTGCTTACTCAAGATTTCTGGTTTCAACGTGGACAACAACCATATTGCAAAAAAAAATGGCGTCTGCATTTGATCTTATTTTGTTTGAACCGCAAATAAACAATTTTATATGGGTGACATCACACTTGCTCTTTCCAGTTCTTCTATACAGTCAATGCTGCTCAGTCACGTCCTTCCTCTCACCATTTGTGGGTCTTTCAGGCTTCAGGTTTGTTTCATTTTGTCTCTAAGCGACTCTACTTGTTCATTTAGACCTGGGGTCTGCAACCTTCAACATTTAAAGAGCCAATCAGGTTGATTCCTCATCAAACCACAACTCAATGGAAGCCTTACAAAATAAGACGCTCATTTGTATTTATGTTGTTTTTACAATTATGATAAAAATCAACAAATAATTGTTTTTGTGCATGAATAAAACATAAATATTACAAGAATAATACATTTTTTTCTAAATAAAAAATTGGTTATAACTTTTGATATGACTCCCTTTCAAAATAAAAGACATATAAGTATCTCATTGTTTTAAGTAGTTTATTATCAGCAGTAATAAGTAATAATGATTATATATGTGTTTATTTTATAGCTTTTCGTGGAAATTCATAAACGTAGCTATGTAGAAATAATTCAGAGCTATTCAGTGACTCTTACTGTGTTTTCTGGAGCATATGGGACAATTAAAACCCTTGAAACAGTCCGTCTCTAATCCGGCGTATGTGAATCCAGATTGTGTTTACTGACCTCGAGTTCTGTAGTACACGGCACTCTGTCTAAATGTTTTAGTATGACTATGAAGTTGTAGCGCTTGAGTAATTGTTGGAGCATTATGGGTAACGTAGTCAGGAGTCAGGAAAAAAAAGGACACTTTTTTTTTTTTTTTTTATGAAAATCTTTTCCATTTTCTTCAACCAGTGAGTCACAATGGAGGGGTCAAAGAGCCACATGTGGCTCCGGAGCCTCAGGTTACAGACTTCTGATTCAGACACTGGATATTAAATTGCTGGACTCCACTACAACAAACAATGAAAAAAAAACTTCCAGTTAATCTACCAATGGTGTGAGAAAAACAGATTCACTAAAACATCTTATAAAAAAAAAATGATAGTCATTTAGAAATGTTTTTTTTCATACTTAAACTATTTTGCTATTGAAAGACTTATTGGTTATATTTCTTGGAAGACATAAATTGAATTTTTTTTTCTTGAAACAATTATCTTTTCGCTTTATTAACCCTAAATTACCATTTGTATGATATTTAAAAAACACATATGATCTAAACTTTTCTTACAAACTCGTTGGAAAAGAACTTGGTCTGTTTTCTGCCCTGCAGTTCCTCCTCGCACCACTAGGGGCAGTAGAACACTTCCTCCAGCTCTTTTCAAAATAGCTGCCTCCTTCACATTTCAAAAACTCTTTTGGCGGAAAAGTTTGCTAATTTTTTTTAACATTATGATGATTGTCATGATGAGTTTTTGTTTTTTAGATGACTTACTTCTGTACTGACAAAATGACAACATTTGTTGACAGTGAATTCTTTATTAAATTGGGATACCATCTTAAAAATGTGTGAATCAAATTTGATTTAATAAGGTGATGTTTTCCTGAATACTTATTTTAACATAAAAACTTACCTCATCACCCAACAGATCATATTTGATACCATCTATATAGCCTAAAAATTATATTTCAACTTTTTTTGAGAATTTCATCATAAAATTAAAAAAAAAAGTAATTTCAAAGAAATCAAATTTGCAGAGGTGCAGCTTTACTGCAAGTGGAAAAACAAAGAAAACTCTTCAGCTCTATTTAGTTGAGTTTTTGATCCTTTGTGTATAAGAATGTAAAAGATACAGATGTGTATCGAAAAATAGATCCAGTACAGTAGCAGCAGTATCAGTTAAAAACCACAGATTCTGTTAGTATAAAATGAATAAAATCAATCAGGAAGAAAATATTTGAGTTCTGTTAAACCTCATCAGTTTCTCTTCCTGTTGTATCTTTAGTGTCTTTTTACATAGATGTGATGCAAACAAAAAAACATCAGATCAGACGTCAGCTTCGACTAAGTCAGGTCAATATTAAAAGTGTTTTCAATCATGTGAGAGGCAGACATACTCAAACCAATTTTTATTTTTTTAGAAAACCATATTTTTTGTGTAAATGATATTAAGTCAGAAGAACAGACCCACATATACAATGTTCTCACTTCCTGCTGGTCCATGACTCTTCGTGCTATCCTGGGCATGTTCACATTAAAAGTGCAGTCATCAAGACAAGAAAACACATTGAACATTTTTTTTCTTCTCTGATGTCCGTGGCAGACATGAAATCCTGTCCACCTTTGTCATGGGAGGGATCACACGTCAATGTTAGGTTGGGGTCATCTGGACCCCATAAGAGGTTCAGGTTTTGTTCATGCTCTGCTCTTTAGCTTCAGATGTGGTCTGCTAGATGACGGACCCCAGAGACGTTCATCTGTCACCATTCCAGAGTGTAGTTTGTAGTCCTCCCACATTCCAAACACCTGCTTCATAGGTTGATTAGGGTCTCATAATTTTCCCTGGGTGTGCCTTCACCCAACAGTAGCCGGGATAGGCTCCAGCAACCCCGTGACCCTGAATGAACTCATTAGGCTTCTGCAGCTTGATGAATGGATGTCATAAATCCACAGAGGAACTGATTTTTTTTTGTTTTGTTTTGCTTTTCTGCACACAAATATCAGCTTTTCTGTTTTCAGGAACCAACAGTTTTTTCAACACAAAACTATAAAAGACATTGCTGGTGAGTAAAACAAAATATGATAGAAACGAAGGTTTCCTCAGAGTCTCATCTGCTAAAGTCTGAACTGATCTTAGTTAAATCTCACCAGAGACGGTTTTAATTAGATAAATGTCTCACTTTTGCTCATATTTTTTTCTATTTGTTTGATTAAACTTCTGACTCTGAGGCCGGCTGTGGTTTCCTGTCGTGTGACTCGTCTGCATTGTTGTCTTGCGGTGCTGAGGAGACTGCTTTGGTCTTCAATGGACCTTGATTGAAAAGACGCTTATTGCACCTGATAATTTACCGGAGGCCTCAGCCAAGGAGGTAGAGATCGACGTCAGAACGTGGACATTTCCCATCAGCGGCTGATTAACTGGGGTTTGATTGAGGGTCAGGTGCTGACCTCAAACCGGAGACGATGAAAAGCTTAAAAGAAACAGATTTAAAGCGTGGAGGGGTTTATTAAAAAGGTAGAATCCAGAATTATTCTGTAAATGTGTGCAAGTATTCACAGCATCTGATGGAGCATAGTGAAGGATAACAAGCTGACATTACTTGAATATTTAAAAAAGCCAAAGCTACAAAAGAAGATACATTTAAAAAGATGGATGTTGGATGAAAAACCTTGAAAAGTTTGTTTTCTTCCACAGGTTTTAGTTGAACTTCTTTTTCAGTCAAGAGCAGATGCATAAACCAAACCAAAGAACTGGTTTGTTTCCTTCACCACAGAGTGACATTTGTACATGAAGAGGGTGGTGTAGTGGTTAGCCTCTGGTTCAAATCCCAGCTGGGACCTTTTGCATGTTCTCCTCGAGCATGAGTGGGGCTTTAAGCAGACACGTCTGTATGAAAACATGACTCATAGGTTAATTAATTCTAAAATTGTCCCTTTGTGTGTGTAATCCTATGATTGGTAATCCATGTGGGATGTACCCCACCTTCACCTGACAGACAGAAGCTGCATCGGCTCCTGCATCTCCTGAACAAGACAGTAAGTCAGATAATTCTCCTAATAAAGCTTTTACTCTTAACATCTGTTACATCCCCATTGGGCAGACCTGGCTCAAGTTTAGGGGGGATATCAAAAATGGGACCATAGCAAAAACTGGACACCAATGAGAAAAAGTGCAAAGTTTGTTAAATAAGGCAAACAGAGTCAGGGAGACTGCTGTTGAGACCTGAGGTCATCAGTGTTATTGATGATATATAGAGCTATGATAAGATCGGTGATTGATTATGGAAGTGTTCTTCATGGAACTGCAGCAGTTACAACTTTGAAAATACTAGACGTTCAGGCTTAAGTATTCAGGATGTGTTTATGTGCTTTTAAAACCACAACTGTTATGTCACTTCTGGTTGAAGCTTTGCATTACTAAGATCAAGTCTGCCTGCCGGAAGAAAAAGAAGAATCCAAAAACCTGTGTCATTTTCTAGGACATAGTTTCTGCAGAGTGGCAAGAGTTCATTAGAAATGCCTCTGAATAGAGGGTTTTATTTCATGGAAAACCTTCCTTCATTTCCCATCATCTGTTTGTTTACACTCTGCCAATAACTCACAGCTCCCCACACCCCAAAGCAGTGCAACAAAAATGGCGGTTAATATCAGAGCCATCCATCCGTACAGTTCTGATCCAGATTTCAGCTCAGACAAGGAAAACAAAGACGTTCATGGATCTGTTTGTCTGATGCACCAGAACGGAGCAGAGCAGGGAGAATGTGGCTGGACCAGCAGATTTTCTACATAAGAAATTTGTAATTGTTTTCTTTTGACATTTTTTCATCTGTTCCTGATTCATAATGATTTGAACAAATAAATACTTAGAAATACATTTTTAAGATGAATATTCTTCATCATCAGAAAATGCTGTAAGAATGTTTTATAAACAACCATTTAAACTCATAAAGATGAAAACTTACTTCCTGCAGACATTTTCATCATATTTAAACAAGAAACCCTTCTTCCAAACATTAAACTAACTCAGAGTTTAAACCCTGAAAATACTTTAAAACCTGCAACTAACTTCAGAGATGTTCTGAGGGAGGTTTTTTTTTCCCTTCATTCATTTCCTAACCTAATCCATGCTTGACCACATTAACTCCATGCAGATGATCAGACACCTTTCCTGGTATTATCTGCTTGACATATGCATGCAGAGCGTCTTAGTTTGTGTAATGAGGTATTAGTGAACAATCTTTCTCCGTCTGATCCCCCGGAGTGAATTATCCTGCCTTTGTTTCTGCATTTTAAAGAGCTCAAGCACTTTCTTCCATCCTTCAGTTCTGACAGCGAGCCGGTCCACCTGGAGTCTACCCAGAACCTCAGGGTCCTTCGGAGAGGCCCGTAATCCTGCAGGTTGAGGGGAATCTGAGCTTTTAATCCTCAGAGATAAACGGGTTCACATAAAAACAACAGAACTGCGTCATATTTAACAGACAACACAATTTTGTGTACAGGCTGTATAGGAAGGGTTTGATTCTCTGTGACAAACACACATTTGGCTTGATTCAGTCACATCAATTTACTTTCATTTAGCCCAGGGGTCTGCAGCCTGTAACTCTTTTTGGTCCAGGTTCTTATGGACTGAAACTCAGCGAAAGCCCAAAGTTTCACCTCAAACTTAGAGAAACACGTGTTTGAGGTCATTTAAGCATTCATTCATAATCCATAGCTTTGAAATGTTCTCTATAGTTGAGTTTTTCTATTTATAACAAATTTTACTTCTTTCACTTTTGACAGCAGCACGTACAAGTTCCTTTCAAAATAAAACATCCTGTGTTTAAGCAGATCCTCCAGCTTAAGCAGATTTACTTAAATTAAAATGCAAGAAACATGAGATTTTTTGGTAATATGACTTTGGTATTCCTTCATGCTTTTTCTTATTTTACTAGTCAATAAAAACACAAGTGTTTTTAAGTGTGGAATCCACTTTTTTTATCTCTACAGGTAAATGCAAGAAGATAACTGATGATAAACCACTTAGACAAGAAATTAAATCTTTTACAATCATTTTGATCAGCTATCTGACATCTCAAAAAACTATACACAAATTTATTCATCAAATTCATTCATCTTCTTTGCTGCTTTGTCCCTTTTGAGGTTGTGGGGGTTCCAGAGTCTAACCCGGCTGCTGATGGGAGAAGGCGGGGTTCACCCTGGACAGGTCTCCAGTCTGTCGCAGGGCCTCAATCACACACACATTTACACCTAGGGCCAATTTAGAGTCACCAATGAACATGTTAACCATGTTTTCTTTTTAGAGGGTGAAAGGAAGCCAGAGTGCCTGGTGAAAACCCACGCATGTACGGGGAGAACATGCAAACTGCACACAGAAAGGACCCAGTTGATGTTTCTGTTTCAGATCCCGAAGCCGGGATTTGAACCAGGGCCTTCTTGCTGTGAGGCAAGAGTGCTAACCACTGCACCAAGAAGTCAATATAAAGTTTTCAACTTTCGCAAATTGTAACTGAGTTCGAGCCCCGATGGAAACGCGTCAGATTTCGCGTGTTTTATGCTGCGTGGCTTTTATCTTCAAATTATGCCTTTTGGGAAATGTTCAGTCCTGATAGCATATGTGACTAAATAATTATCATATCAAGTATTGACAACAACAATAAAAAAAACCTGGCATTCGATTTATAAGATGAAAACATAGAATAAATAACTTTTATTACTATGTCTTGTTCTTTGTCATTTTGTATTGCCTTTTATTGTACACCGTGCAGCCTTTATTAGTTAAAAATATAGTTAAATCAAAACCCAGAAGGAGCTGTGTAGTCTTACTTTAGCATTTATGAAATTTGGATTTTTACTCATGACATTCTTTTTTTTTATTATAAATATGAATTATGTCTATTTTTGGCACGAACAAAAGCAAAAATATAAAAAGAACCTAGCATCTTTCAAAATGTGATTTTTTTTAACCAATGTTGTGCAGCATAAGATAATATGTGCTTTCAACTCATAAAAGATCAAAGTTTTTACCAAAGTTTTTCTTTGCATATAAAATCTGTTCATTCTGGAGGTAGAGTTGAGGAAACAAGACGACTTCAGGTCAACAGAGATGTAAAAACCTGCAGAGTTTATCATCTATGTTCACCTCAGACATCAATTTATACATTTAACTAATCTAAATTAAATAAATGCTAATTACATTTTCTTGAGGTAGTTTTGGTTAAGCAGCCCTTATCAGAGAGCTGCTGAGTCAGACAGTCGACATGGCTGGATCAACAGTCTCCATGATTTATTTCATGTTTGGTCAATGAGCCACCATGGAGAGATAAAAGAGCCACATGTGGATCTGAGGAACCAGCTCACGCACGCGGAAGTAGACAATTTCTGGCGCAAGGACTTTTTCTGCTCACGAGAGGTTTAAACATGAGCACGAAGGAGCAGAAAAGCGCTCGCGGTGGTCAGAAATGTCCACGAGATATGTTTGATGCGCACATGGAGATGTCTTATTTCTGCATGGACTTTTGACATAGAATAAACGCCATACAAACTTATAATATTCATTGATACAGAAAAAAAAATATGTCTCGGCCTGTGGCTAAATTTAGAAAAGCAGAGTTGATGACATTTCTTCATGCAGGCTCTCAGTGAGTGTGTGCACACTGGTGAGTGAGTGTGTGTGTGCGTCGCGGACTGGCTGCGTGCTGTTCATCTGCACTTCCCTCTAGAATTTTGGGATGTTGTGATCGCAACTATTAACGCAAATTCAAGCAAACTTCACATTTTGCCGTAACTTTACATTTTCATCCCAACTTTACTGCAACTATCCCAACAACAGACAACTGTCTCCCTTCTGACTCCTTCCAGGAGCCGTGCTCTTTTTTTTTGTAACTCTTTAGCTCTCTGTCTTTTTTCTCTGCATGAACGATCATTTGCGCGGAGTTGAGGCCGGGCGAGTGTGCAAGCACTGGCTGGGTGGGGGGTTGCACCAAGCAGACGCGGGTGCAGAGCGGTCATCACACGTGGAGCAAAACGTGAACAGAGTATACAAGGATTTGTGATCATTTCAATTTTATGTATAATTGTTTATTCGTATTGAACCTTTCTCTTAGCAGGAAAACAGATAGTTTGTTTAAGGGGCAAAAAGAACACATACTTGCCTTTAAAATACCTTTAATTCATAGTGTTGAGGGAAAAAAGATTGAAATTGTGACTTCAAAATTGCGAATCGAATAAAATCGAATCGAATCATGGCTTGACTGAATCTTTACATCCCTATTTGTGTTGCTCCTCAAGGTACATGTTTTCATAAGATAGTAGCATTTCACCAAGAGGATTTATTCTTCCTCTGGCGCGCCTCTATTCCACTTGCGCGCTGCGCTGCCACCTAGCGAACAGTTTGGGAATTACAATAACTCAAAAGAGTTGGAAATGGAACTCTGTAAAAAACAATGAAAATACGTAAATTAAAATTGAAAAAAAATATAAGTGGTGCCTGTTTTTACTTTTAAACTATTTTCAAGGCCTCTACGGTAGCATGTGAACTTGGTGAGGCTCAAAGTATCATCAGTAAACCAAGTGACAGACCACAACCACGACCAGAACTTAAGGAGCTCTGACCTCATTTATGGTTTAGGAAATGCCAGACATCTACAGAGAGGTTTACAGACAAACCGTTCGACTTCACCACTTTGACTGGAGTGACAGACGACGGCGACCCCTCTGATACCAAGACACCGTAAACATTTGCAGTACCAGACCATGTGACAACATCATGTTGTTCGCCACAGTGAATCAGTTTTCATTCATTCACAGAGTTTTATCCCTTCCTCTTAAATCAACCCGGTATTTATCCGATTGGGCATCGGTACAAGGAGACCCTGTGGCTACATAGTTGGGTGGTAGCATAAAGGGTCTTGCCAAAGAACCCACACTGGATGAATCTCATTGCACTCCCTGGGAAGGGAGGACTTGCGTGCAAGTCCTACACCCAACTAAGCTATCCTGCTACTATAATGAGGCTATTATTGCATTAAACTTCAGACCAAATAGGTAAAAGACTCATTTAGATAACAATATCCCTAACTTGTTGTGAGTAATGTATATGACATTTCCTTGGGGGTCCCTCTAGGCTCTGTTCTTGGCCACCTTCTCTTCTCAGCTCGTATCACATCTCTAAGCTTCATCTTCCTTTCACACCCTATTTTCCTCCTGTTTTATGTCGTTCCCACACAGTCCCCCCCTCCAACCCCACCCCAAGACATAATGTCATCACACATCTCTCAACATCCCTGCTCGTATGAGAGAAAAGCTTCTCCATACAGAGCTTCCCCATCAGCTCCTGACGGGGTTACCAGACTGCAAATAAACCAAGATGCTGCTGCACATCTCAATTTTAATCAGCCAAAAATACAATTTTCACACAACTGCTCTATCTCCTGAATTCCTCCTCCTGTTACGGCCGGTAGGCAGGATGAAACCCAAGAGCAGGAAGGAATCTAAACCAGATTACAGATTAACCAAATATTTAATAACAAACATTAATTACAGGAGATTGCAGGAGACATAGCGGATAACACAAGACTCTGCGACACTGGAAAAACAAAAAGACCATTGCTTAGATACCTGAGGACTAATGAACAAAATGAAAAGCAGCTGTGGCAACCAGGTGAGAGCAAAGGAGGAGGGGCTGAACACTGCTGAATGTAACACCTCCAGATCTGTAACTGGACAAAAGCAAAAGATCAACTAGTCAGGGCTGCACAGCAGCTAAATTGTGAGGATTGTACAGTTTAGTTTGGTTTTATAGTGATTCTTTTGTTCATGTCTTGTTTTAATTTAACAACCTTCAATGTTTAAGTTTCTGCCACCAAGTCTGGTCTTCTGCATCTTAAGTCCTTCACCACCAGTTCCTGACGTTGACTCACTGGATTACAAGGTTCTAACTAGAATCTCTAAAAGTACAGTTGGAGGTAGAACCTTCAGCCATCAAGCCCCTGTTCTCTGGAATAAGTTCCAAGCTCATGTTAGAGATCCAGCACAGTTTCTACCTTCAAACTTAGCCTTAAAACATTCCTCTTTGGACAGGTTAGCGTTCTGCTAGATTTTCTATCATAGTTGTTCTCCACATCAGCTCTGGGGTTCTGTTCTCTGTTCTTATTTCTTCCTCTCTCTCCTACTCTTTATTATTCATTGTATTAAGTTCTCCGTGTTTTTGTTGGTGCAGTTCGATTCACATGTTGTTCTTCTCTCTCTCTCCCCTCTGGGGAGCGGGAATGATTTCAGATCCAGGTGGATCTCCCACGCTCCTGCTCCTGGTCGTGGACTGCACTTCTGCTTCGTCTGACTGAGGACTTCATCTCCACTCGTCCCTCAGCTCTATCTGCAGCTTTGTCTGAGTGAATTCTATTCAAATACTTAGTTTTAAAAGCTAATTTTCCCTTACCAGTTCTGGTATCGCCTGTTCGTCCTGGGATGGGATCTCTCCCTCATGTGGGAATCCATAAGGTTTCTTCGTTTTTCCTGATTCAGGTTTTTTAGGAGTTTTTCCTTACCGAGAGGGAGGGTCTAAGAGCAGGGATATCCAGTTTATTTAGTCTGTTTAGTCTTCTTTCTTTCATGTTTCATGACTATTTTTTGCAACTGTAAAATTACCTGCATGAAGCCCAATGAGGCAAAATTCTTTGTGATTTTGGGCTATACAAATAAAATTGAATTGAATTAGTAACACATTAAAAAAAAACACTGTCCAACTTCGCTTCGTGTTAGCCAATTTAGAAAGATTTAGCCATATTAGCATATTTACATTACCTGTAACTTCAAATCTTTTTTGTAACTCAAAAAAGGCTGATGCAGCTAAAAGAAACGTTACTGAAACAATGCTAACTGCCAACCTTGTTAATAAAATAACACAATCTGACTTTGCAACGCGTTAGCCATGCTAACTCACAACCTCATGAGTAATAAGTTAAAAAAATAAATTCAGACACCGGTACATTTCTAGCAGCACTAAATTCCCAATAACCCCAACCAAACATTTTAAAAGAGTGCTGTGAATCACTCAACACTCCTGATTGCTTTGAGAGAAACCAGAATTAATCCATATTTTGTGTAAAGTGGTCTGGATTATAAGGCACATTGATGTAATTTGAGAAAATCTAAAGTTTTTAAGTGCGCCTTTTAGTGTGGAAAATATGGTAACTATTTTCTACCAATAGTTATATTATTACTGGCCCATATTCTTATGTTCTGCAGAAAAGAACTCAAACAGAACCACGTTCGCATGAAAAGACAAGCCCCTGATAGAATGATTCAGCTTTTCTCCACAGAAAACTGAGGAGTGGATTAAACTGCAGGATTCCTCCTCTGAATGCAGCTTCTGCAGTGTTGCTTCTGATAAACAATGAGAGTTCTGTAAAAGAAGAAAAACCAAATGTTTTAAACATGAACCAGCGTCAGGATGCTGCAGACTTCACTGTGGAGGACATCAGGTGTTCAGAATGCTTCTTTAAATCAGGGACATCTAAATTGAGGCTGATGGATTTGCCCTGTCATCAAACACACGAGGCAGATCCAACCGGATCAGGACGCTCCGGACCCAACCTCCAACATGCTTAATGTAATGTGTGAAGCCGACTGATGGAAAGACCTTGTCATCTTGGGATTATTAAGGGTGTAAATGATTCAGGTTGCCGTGGCACCACCTGCAGACTCACAAACACACCGGGGCTGCTTAAATCACAGCCGGGTAATGTGATTGGAGCAGAAGCAGGAGGTGACATGACCGTGAAGATGAGACAAAAACATCTTTTGGAGTTTGGAGGCAAAGCTGGAAAATCCACCAGAGAAGTGGAGTCACCTCCATCATGTCAGCAAACACACCTTTCCTTCACAGTTTTACAGGCTTCTGTCATGAGTCAGAAAGAAAAAAAAAACTGGTTTCATCAGGAGATTCATGAAGGGCTGAGGGGAGAAGAGGAGGAGCTGCAGGAGGAGTTTATAAGCACCAGGAGAGAGCCTCACTGCAGGAGCAAAGTCAATAAAAAGCCACAAGTTTCCTCCTTTCCTTTTCTTTTGAGCTGGTCACAGCGCGCCCCTGCATGCGTCCACACCAGGGAGGCTTTCACCAAAACCCCCTGCTGCTGTTCTGATCATGGAGCCTGTGAAGTTTGCGCTGCTGCTGCTGCTGGCTGCGTTTGCGCAGATCGTCTGCACGCTGGGCTCTCCGCTTTCCAGCGAGGACGACGGAGACCTGTGGACGGAGCAGAACTGGCAGGTAAACAGGACTTTAGATGAAGACTTTTGCCTCAAAAAGACAGAAAAATCAATCCTTCTCTTTTCTTTTATTCTGAATTTGCTTTCATAAACTCAGCACAGGCAGTTCAGCCAGAACAGACAACATAAAGTAAAAAAAAATCAGATAAAACAACAGATTAAAGCAGATTTTGGATTTCCTCACAGATCTCTGAACAGCTGCAGGAGTTTCCATGCAACAGAAAACTTCTTCATATCATTTTTCATCACAAAACAACATTTTTCTAAACTACATCTCTAGAAAATGGAAATCAGATAAAAAAAAGACTGAAATACATGAGTAGAAAACGCATTTATCAGTGAGCATCAAACTTATGATTTTATTCATTATTTTCTTTTTTATCTTGAGGGTTTTAGATTTTTTTTGTAGTAAATATATAAAAGCAAAGCTTTTACTTTGAAAGGCTTACCTGTAGTTGATCAATTCTCATAGAACAAAAATTATTTTTTAAATGTTGATTTTCATTTTTTTTTAGATGATCTATTTAAGCTCTCTAGGTGATAATGCTGTGCATCAGATGCAAATATAAGAAAAGCAAAACATTAAGAGTCCCTCAATTACAATTATTTTATACATTTGCATCTCCTCTTGTCTGTTTATAAATTGGATATTTGGACACTGTGACCAGCTCTTGTTTTGGTGTTGAGCTGCTTAAATCTACAATTGTAATAACAAGGATTCTGACGGTTAAACCAAATTATCATCAAAGTGTGTTTTTCTGTTGGTGATGAGAGCTTCGTCCTCCTTCCTTTTCTCTAATAAACCTGCTTGGTACAAACAGCACTTCAGTTCTTCATGTTCAGAGATGAGTTGGAAGTGCAGCAATCCAGATACGACACCTCCACCCCTCCCCTCATCTAAAGGCGCTGGGGTCTGCGTAGAGCTGCAGCAGGAAGGCAAATCTGCTTGATGAATTGAGTTAATTAGGCAGCTCAGCCTGAATGAAAACAGTACAGAACATAAAAACGCTGAGACGCCCAGAGAAGTAAAGAAGGAATGATAACGAGAAGGGGGACTAGGACTGCAGTTTTAGATGCAAAAACACAAAATCCTTAACATAACTTTTTTTAATATGATAATTCCAGTAGATTCTGAATCTACTGGAATTATCATGTTAACGGTTGAAAAGTTATAGTAAATCAAAGAACACAAACACTGGAGCTTTGTGGGGAAAGCTTTTCAGTTTCAGCATCACACAAAGGAGGATCTCCTCATTCGTTTGTGTAGGGCTACCCGATAGAAAGAGGAGTAACCCTCCGGCTGGCAGACCTCATCAAACGCTCCAAATCGCAGCAGTTCCACGGGCTGATGGGTAGAAGTTCAGGTAAGCCCCCGAGTGAAGCTGTTCTCCACGCGGAACTCCGCATTCTGCAGATTTGATGTTGTTATCTCTGCCTCAGGTGCTCGTCAGCCGCTGAGACTGGGCAGGAAAAGTGAGTGAGAGTCTTCATTTCAATTTTTCAATCAGGTTCTACTTACCTCAATCTACTGTTTGATTTATCAGGAAACAATAACAACAACAACAAAGGGGAAATGTTTGTAGGACTCATGGGCAGACGGAGTTCAGGAGGAGGTAATGCGTCATAAATATATGTGTAATATGGTCAGTGCCTCCTTAAATGAATTAACGTAGTGATTTTTGTGTTCCAGGCGTCCAGGATGAATGGGACTCTGACTCCTACTGAAGATAAACTGAACAAACACCTCAAAAACCCTCTTCAGAGCTCCACTCTATGAGAATTGTTCCACTGGGTCCAGCGAAGGCCAGCAGAGATGTTCCACATGAACTGAATCATTGTAAATCCTAAGCCTCTGCATGTTGTTACTGTCATTTGCTAACATTGATTGTTCGCTAGAGTTTTGGATTTTCGACCCTCAGAGTCGTCATTGTGTGACATGTTTGGTTGCTTCTGGAGAATCGGCTTTTTACTCGAGTTTTCGAAGCTCCGGTCTCGTCATAACATGCAGTGATGATGTGATGTTGCAGATTCATGAATAAAATCCTGTTTTGGTCACACGAACGTGAGGCGTCACACGTGAAGAGCTCCGTTCAACTTGTTGCTAAGCTAAAAATCTTGATTCCACAAAATTTACCTAAAAAGCAAAACTCATGACATTAAGTTTTTATAACAAGAAAAGCTTTAAAAACCAAATAAAACCCACTTTTTTGTTCTGCATTGACATTTTAGATATTTTAAAAGAAACACAAGTTTTTTTCCCCATTTTATAAGGTGAAAATTTGGCGGCTAAAGATACTAGTTTTAGCCGCCAAATGATAGCTGAAATGACGCTGATAGCTAGCTAAAACATTAGCTAAATGCCAAATAAGCCTAAAAACAAAAAAAAAAAAAACTTGATTTGCAAAATCAGCTGGCAAGTAACTGAAACATAGCAAAACTTAAAAATAGCCTAAAAAGATGAAAAAAGCCTTAATTAGCCAAAGGAGCTAGCAGGTAACTAAAATATTAGCTAAACTCCAAAATAGCCTGAAAAAAATCTTTCTAAATACTAAAATAGTTCAAAAAGCTAGCAAAAGGTCCATTTTTAAAACTTTAAAACCACAACTTTTTAACAAACAGTATTTTTTTTCTTGCATGTCATGAAATAAAATAAAATGAGAAAATAAAAAATGTGGCTTAATTTATTTATTCAGTCTGTATTCATTAAGATGATACACATTAGTAAGAATAAAATTAAATAACATTTGTCTTTGAAAGATCACGTGGTCGGATGTTTAGGTTTCTCCGGATCAGGTGACTGATCACGTGACTTTTGAGTTTCTGTCCGGCACCGGAGATCCACTCTTTTTCTGGTGGAAAATCCCTCAGAATAAAATATTTTGTGGACTAATCTTTATTTTGATAATATTTCTAGCGAGAAATGTACCCGTTACTATCACGACATGCATTTATTTTGGACATACAGTTCGTAGTTTGTCTGTTTTGCTTGACTTTTCGGTCTCAAAAATCGTAAAACAGCAACGTCTGGGGTGCACGGAACAATCACGGAACCGGGCGATCAGCAGGATTTGGGACACGACCCGCATCGGTGCCGGGTCAACGTTAGGGTTAGGGTAGGTTCGGAGAACCCGCCCGGAACCGAATGACTTCTGTAAAGCTAGAACGTGATCACTGCCTGACTACTTCCGGTCCAGGAGACGGTCCAAACGTGATCCCGAAACGAAGATTATCAAAATAAAATAATGTTTCTTTAATTTCTGCCTCATAAACAAACACAAATGTCGGTTATTTTAAGTGACAATAACGAGGGAGGCTTTCAGACAAAATAAAGAAAGAAAAACACAATTGGGTTATTTTTTACTTTTCATTTTTATTATTATTGTTAATATATTAATATTTTTAATATAATAATAATAATTATTATTATTATTAGTGGCAGTAGAAGTAATAGTATTAATTTATTATTATTGTTGTTATTATTATTATTATCATTATTGTTATTATGTAAAAAAAATAAAATAAAATGAATGACATAAACAAAATCCAATTGATTCATAAATACATTGTTGATCCACAAGATCAACAGACTCCAAGTTTTAATGATTCTTGAACGTTGAAGGGGTCAAGAGAGAATCTCACTATTCAGACAATTCTTTATTCTTTATTAAAATTAATCTATCAGCACTCATCTTCAGCAATCAAACTCAGCTTACAGGATTCACACCAACATTTTCGCTGGTGATGCCATTAATATTTAATTCATAATTCTATTAAAAAGTTACAGTTTTAAAGTTTTAATAATGTAGTTCTAGTGTGTTCAATAAATGTTTATCCCGTTTGGCCCAAAAACTAAGACGTGTTTTGGATTTTGGCCCCCTGTGCGACTGAGTTTGACACCCCTGGTCTACGCCATTCAAAAAAGCTTTAGGATATTTGGAGAATTACCGTCAAGTTTCACTAGAGATTGGGTTGAGGAGCAATTTTTTTGGTGTGAGATAAACAGGTCGTTTGGGGCTGACTATGTAATTGTTTTGATTTGTACATTGTACCATGTATGTAAAAATATCCCTAATTTATTGTGAATAGTTACTTTAACTTCTTATCAGACCACAGGTCAAAGAGATGGGAGGCTTAAACTAATTATGTATTAATAAAATAATGATATAAATGAATATGAGCTCTGGTATTGCTAATAAATTGATAAATGAACAGATGTTTTTTAGATTTTAAATTGGTAAAGTTAACAGTGCTGTAAAAATTGACAAACTCATTTTTCTGAAACTTAATTATTTAGAACTTCAGCATTTTTGTATGCTTGTGTTTAATATAATCTGTTGGTGACAAGGACTTAGACTCTGCATAGTAACAAGTCCTAGTTTGTACATTTTAAGAAGTTCAGAGGATTGTTCCTAAACAACAATGATCACACGTGGGACGTTTGATCAGTCCTCCCTGAAACTTAGACAAGTTTTATGCAATTTACATGAATAGACATTAATTGGAGCTTCATAACTTTGTCGACTTTGCTGCTAACAGTGTAAAATTTCAACCCAGTCTCCTCCTAAAATGTGCAGTACATTCTGGGATGTATCATGACTTCTGCGAAGAAATATAGTCTAACTTTCCAGATTTTGAGTACATACTAAAGCTATTTCACATTTTTTAAATGTATAGAGGAATTTTGAATTTTACAGAGGTCCCACACTTCAACGGTGATGTATGTATCAATTCTAATGAGAGCGACCCATCAGCAGGTTTTACAGGATCCACGAGCTTAAAGCCCCATCGAGGGTTATCCATGCTCTTTAGGGTCAGTGCTGTTTTGTTTTTTCATATATTTTTCAAATGTAATTAAGTTTATTACAAACAGCAGGTGACCTGTCCCACGAACACTCCACTACTACACGATGCATCACTCTGTTCCCTGCGCTGCTTTGAGACTTTCAACTGCCTCATGTCATCCCAACCGACAGAAGAAAGCTGAAATCAGCTAAACCCAAAGTGAAGACTGTTATGGACGGATGAGTCCACGATTGCAAAATGCAAAAGATTTGGAACACCTAGATCAGTTTTTGTGAGACATGCCTGCCAGACCAAAACCTTCTGCAATTCAACAACATCAAACAATGGTTTACAGCTGCTGCAATGTAAGGACAAGGGAAGAGGGCCTACAGGAGTGGGGGTCATGACCTTTAGAAATAGTCAGAGTGCAACAAGATGAGAAGAAAGATCAAGGGAGCTAATCAGGACCAACACTGCAAAAGATAACAGAGCAGTTTTCTGCCAACAACTGCAGTTTGTTAAGTTCTGCAGACCCTCATGAAAAGAGATGCCCCACCCCCACCCTGCAGAGATCTGCCACCATAACGACTTCTATTCAGGTTCTAAAGGAACATAGCATTCCCTCCCCCATCAATCTTAATTTAAAGGATTGACTTGTCTCAACTTCCTTCAGACTGGACACCTAACCTGGACTGAGGATCTGATGTGCATCAACAGTTTCAGAAGCAGAAGATCAGGAGGTTCCAGGACCTGATGGAGTGTCTCCATCCTGTCTGAAGGTTTGCTCTGACCAGCTGCCTCAAAGTTTCACCTGTCTCTTCAACAGATCCACCATCATCCAGTTCCTAAGAAGTCCTCTCTCACATGATTAAATGACGCAGACGATGTAGTCAACACAGCTCTCCACTACATCTGACACCACCTTGACTCTGCAGGGAACTATGCATGATCCTGTTTGTGGCCTTCAGCTCTGCATTTAATACCATCATCCCAGAGCTCCTCCATCAAAACGTCACTGTGCTTTCCTCCACTTGTTAGAGCGGGAAACGGAGCGTCTTGTCCTTTGGTGCAGCCAAAGCCACCCGGAGGTGATCATACTTAAAACTGTAGAGATGACAGTGGACCTCAGGGAGAAGGAACACAACCCCCCCATCCCCATCCTCTTCACACAATTCTGAACAGAACAGTCCCCTCTATAGACCCATACAGGTTCATAGGGTCCACTTTTTCGAGAGACTTTAAGTGAACCTCCCAGGTTGAGTCACTCTGGAGAAAGGCCCAGCAGAGGTTGGACTTCCCGTGATAGCTTAAGAAGTGACTGAAAAAGCTTGTGTCAGGAGCTGCTGACCATCTTCTACACTGCCTTAATCCATTCTGTTCTGACCACATTCATGGTGGATCTGCAAGCAGACAGGGACTGACTGAAGAGAATCATAAGATCTACTGAGACCTGTGTTGGTTATTTTTTGTTTATTTAATTGAACCAAAAGCAAAAGAAAATCACTTCAAAATCTTGAATGTTATTTATCCATCTATAAACTTCATAATATTTTAAAAATTGACAAAAATACAGACACTTCTTGCAGCAACGACAAATAAACAGTTTAGCAACTGTTTTGTTCATTGTTTTTAAAAATGGTAGAAATCTAAATTTTTCTGTTATGATTTTCAGTGCTGGTTAACTTTCAATAGTGTTCCTTTTAAATTTCAAAACGATTAGATTTGGTCTAAAAACAGAAAACCAAAAAGAAAAATGTGGTATTAACACTTTCATAATATTTGAAAAATTTGATAAATAAATGTTGTTTTTTGACAGTGCCATTTGTTCTTGTTGGTTTCAAACATGATTTACTGATGTAACAAGGCTGTCTTATTTGAATTTTTAGAACACATTCTTAAAATAGTTAATAGACTTTAATTTGTACATGTATTTTTATGAGAAACTGCAAGCTTTGAAACATATCCTGTGCCTTTCTTTTAAGAATAATATATTTATATATTTACTCTTGTGCAACATTGTTTAGATGTTGTCTACTGTTATTTTTTCCTTTCTTTCTCCCTCTTATTCTGATTTGAGATCTTGCGTTCTTCTTTCCAGTTTTGTTTTGCGTCCTTTGTTACCGCCATAGCAACATAAAATTCCATTGCCATTATGTAGTTGAGACACCTGAAAGAATGTACGTTAAAAAGACTACGTCCTGAACACAAAGAAGTAAATAATGTTGAAAACAACTGTCTAATTGTCACTTGAAAAAGTGATAAAAACACAGCCCAAGTGTTTATACATCCTAAAATATGTTAAATTCCCTCCCAAAACCCAGGTGATGTCCTCCATATTTTGTTCTTGCCACTGAGAAGCTTGCCCTGTGAATAAACGTGACTAGTTTATGAGGCAGAAATCACAGGAACATTATTCTGATGGTTTAGAATCTGTGTTTTGAGATCACTTATTTTCATCTGCTAGACCAGAAGAAATCAGACAGCGCTACGTTACATTTATGTTTCATTCCATGGATGATACAGCACCACCCTCTGATATTTTAATAAACCAAGTATACAACAGACACAAACCTGTATCAATAACATTTTAAGAAAGAATAATAATAAAAAATGTTCCCTGAATAGTGAGATTCTCTCTTGACCCCTTCAGCTTTCAAGAATCATAAAAACTTGGAGTCTGTTGATCTTATGGATCAGTAATAATAATTATTTATTTATTATTGATATAATAACAACAACAACATTATTATTATTATTAAAAAGAATAATAACAATGATATTATTTATTATTAATACATTTTTGAATGTATTAATGAATTTATGAATCAATTGGATTTTGTTTGTCATTCCTTTTATATATATTTTTTACATAACAACAATAATGATGATAATAATAATAATAACAACAATAAATAATAAATTAATACTGCTACTTCTACTACCCTAATATAATAATAATAATAATAATTATTATTATTATATTAAAAATATTAATATATTAACAATAATAATACAAATGAAAAGTAAAAAATAACCCAATTGTGTTTTTCTTTCTTCATTTTGTCTGAAAGCCTCCCTCGTTATTGTCACTTAAAATAACCGACATTTGTGTTTGTTTATGAGGCAGAAATTAAAGAAACATTATTTTATTTTGATAATCTTCGTTTCGGGATCACGTTTGGACCGTCTCCTGGACCGGAAGTAGTCAGGCAGTGATCACGTTCCAGCTTTACAGAAGTCATTCGGGCCCGATTAAAACGGTTCCGGGCGGGTTCTCCGAACCTACCCTAACCCTAACGTTGACCCGGCACCGATGCGGGTCGGGTCCCAAATCCTGCTGATCGCCCGGTTCCGTGATTGTTCCGTGCACCCCAGACGTTGCTGTTTTACGATTTTTGAGACCGAAAAGTCAAGCAAAACAGACAAACTACGAACTGTATGTCCAAAATAAATGCATGTCGTGATAGTAACGGGTACATTTCTCGCTAGAAATATTATCAAAATAAAGATTAGTCCACAAAATATTTTATTCTGAGGGATTTTCCACCAGAAAAAGAGTGGATCTCCGGTGCCGGACAGAAACTCAAAAGTCACGTGATCAGTCACCTGATCCGGAGAAACCTAAACATTCGACCACGTGATCAAAACGAAACCTAAAAGCCGCTCCTGTTGTTTTGAATGGGCTGCAACTGCGTATCATATGCACGCAAAAACCGTGTTTGGCGTATACTATGCACGGTATTCCGAGGGTGCAAAGCCGTGGAATAGGGACGCATTTCACTGAGACTGGGTTGCTTTGAAACCTTCAACAGTGAGGCCTCATTTGCCATTTTTAACTGAAAAACAAGACTAAATAAGCTAAAACAAACTATCTTCCAATGAAAACATCAAACTAGGATCCTAATGTGAGACGTGGAGCTGCTCTTTAGACTTCATCCATTTGCCGTTGTCACTCCATCTTTGCTAGCAGAAAAAGGCCGCTAAAAGCAGCAGAAGGAAGTGACCGTCGAGGCTTTTGGGAATTTTTTAACACAAAAAAATTCGGCGGGACTGACTCACTTGTGGGTTGTTTCACAAAGTGTTAACAGCGCCACCCAGAGGATGAAAATATATTACAGCTGTAGAGTTTTGGAACGCCATAGTGAATCAAAGGGGTTTAAATTAAACAGTATGACTTGGCCCAAAAGATAACTTTTGGCCAAATTTGGCCCACGGACCCCACTTTGGGCACCCATGATATAAGGCTTCTTGAATTGCTGAGGTTGAATATTTTACAACTTAAATTAGAACAACGACACACCTGAGCACAGGTACGTCTGTATGAACTCTGCATACATGCGTGTCTGTGTGAGATGACCTGCATGTTTTGTGTATGTGTCGACTTGTATGTGTGTGGGAGAGTCTGAGGACAGGCCCCGCCCTTTAAACGTCTCCCTGTGAAAGTTATGATGAAAAACATCCTGCAACTTGTTGATTCTTTATTTACTCCTTATTTTGACTTTCTTGGACTCATGTTCCCCTTCTTCTACATCAAACACTTCACGTCTGTCTTGTGTCTTGTTCACAAACAAAACAAAGATAAAATTTAGCCTTAAATACAAAAGAGGTTCATGCAAATATAAACCTTGTGCGTATGAAGATTCAGAACCCCAATTGTAACAGTAAGAACTGTCAGTTCTGATCTGTTTGATCCACTGCTAGACAGGACATTTCAGTTTCTTTAGTGATTTATTTTCTGCTATGAAATTATCATAGTAGGTCTGAAATTTCCCTTTTGGAGCCAAAAGTCAAATTTCAAAATCTTCAAAAGTGTAAATCTACATTTAAACATTTTTTATATCCACTGGGACAAATTTGTCCCTAATTTTTTACAATTATTTTTAATGGAATTTAAACATTTTTTTATGCTTTTTGACTGCTTCCCAAAACAAACAAACAAAAACCAAATTTGTTGAATGAACTTGTAGTTGGGTTCTCCAGGATTAAAAGACAACAGAACATGATGAATAAAAACACAGTGGTGGAAGTGTAATGGTCTGGGATCAATTCTGAATGAATGCAGCCATAACTTCAGTGTGACGTCAGGCTGAAGAGCACTTTACTGCAGATCAACAGTTTCACACTCCCACAGGTTGGTTGGACCAACGATAATTATACAGTAAAGAGTGAATCTTTGTGGAGAACACGGGACTGTTAAACATGGCAAATGTGGGAATTAGGGGTGGAACCATTCATTTTTAACAACATGATCCAATTCATATTGGTTCGTTTTAATTCATTAAACTAAAATGAATCCAGGATATCTTGATCCAAAACTTCCACCAGTGTGACTCAGACAGAAATAGCTGCTACTGGACGGTGCAGGGGAAGTTCTCATCTATTTCTTCAAGATAATAAACTAAATATGTACACACAAACAAGAATGAATGTCCAAATGGTATTTTCCAACATTGATTATTGATTTGTTTAGGTCACTTTGAAATGATTTTTAACAGTATAAAATTTGATTAACAACTCCTCTCAGATTGATCAGTTTTGCAATTTATCAGTATGCAAGAAGCTTTTTCAAATATGCTGTGTATTAAATTTTAACCAAGTTTTCCGTATGCCTCCTAAAATCATGTTATCAGTGTTCTCAATAAGAGATCAGTCACACAGAAAAACTCCCATGTCACTCGGTTTTTATTGTAGAGGAGGGCAGGAGAAGAAGCAAACACACAGCTGAGCTACATGTGGACGCCGCGCCGCGTTTGTGCGTCTCTGCTCGGACAGGCAGCAGTACAGCGGGTGGCTGAAGGAAGGCAAAGCTGAGGAAGTGACCCTACCAAAGAGGGGGAGGAGCCAGCAGGCGCTCTGCTGGTGCCGCTCTATAGCTGCCATTGGCACCGAAAGGAAGGAAAAGCACAATGACACTCGGAAAAACAAAAACACCGCATGACGGATTTAAATAAAAAAACCTTTAGAATGGAGGCTGGAATAGAGGTGATGTCCAACTTGGTTATTTCTGGTTTGATTTTCAAACTAATGAGAACATCATAAGGAGGGTCAAAATGCTCTACTTTTTTCTTCTACATGTTTTTGAAAATAAAAACAAGGATGAAGATGTAGTCATCCTCACACAGGAGAAGCAGATGCACGAAAGAGCCAGAATGAAAAGGAAAAAACCATTTTTTTTTTTTAACTAAAAATCCATGCCAGGAGTGCGTGTTGGGATGGATTTTTGCTTCTTTAAGAGTTTTCCAAAAACTAAGTGCACTTTCCTGTTAATGTGAAATTTGGCAATAAATAAAACAAAACTGAATTCAGCTCTGCAGTTCAACACAGCATTCATGACAGTGAGAGGAGACGCTGGGGGTAGTCATAGCAACAACCCCCCCCCTCAGTAAAGAGCAAGTTCAACCCCGAGACACACTGCAAACGCTCCAAAACACATGGCACAGAAGGAAAAATAACAGTTTGGAGAGAAACTAAAGATCATTTATAGAGGAAATCTTCACACAGAACTTTTAACAAATATCCCAACAATGAAAAACGCGTTCATGCTGCTTTAATTTAACAGAGTCAGGTTTGAGTTTGGACAGAAAAATTAAAAAAGCCTTTATCAGGGGTGAACTGCCCGACTAAAAGCCTGGCTTTCCACACAGATGACATCACATTCAGAAGAAAGGTGGACTGTGCCGACACTGGGGAGCCTAAAAAATAGGAATAAAACTCATTTCTGCACAAACGTTGGGGTCTGCAGACTCCAGAGGGGAGAAGCTGTGGTTTACACAGAAGGTTGAAGTTTCTGGATTTGAACTTTTTGGACATTTGTAGAACCATCACTCTGGACGACCAGAAGAAAATGGTGTTTTTAACATGTTTGTGAGGCATTTTTCTGACGATGGAGGACAGACGTGAAGAAAATTAACCTGAAAATTACATTTCTGGGTGTTTCTTCTCTCAAATGGTTTTGAATCAGGAGCAGATGAAAGATGCTGTTGGACGCTCCACGCTCCGCTCCATTCTGATCCTCCACTGTCAGACAAACAGATCCATGAACGTCTTTGTTTTCCTGGTCTGAACTGGAATCTGGATCTAAACTGTACGGCTGGATAACGCCGATATTGCTGCCGTTTTTGTTGATCCACTGATGTTAGGCTGGGGTTGTGAACACTGTAAGCTAGTAGACTGTAAACAGAGAACTCTCAGTTATGGATGATGGGAATGGGCACCAACAGTCTTGTCCACAACACAGAGGTGAATTCCTGTTTCTCTGCAGAAACTATACTCTAGAAAACAGTTTTTTTTAATTTTTGCTAAAAATAGGATAATCATCATTTAAAAGTCCACTGGTAATGCTTTGAAAATAGTTCAAAAGATGATCAGAATGGGACTTTAATGAATGTCTTCTCTATATTTGATGATCTAACTTCTGCTAAACTGAACCGAGCTCATGTTGTTAAGTCCTCTTTAAAGTTAATGTCTTTTTAAATATGGAGTTCTTTGTTTTAAAAGACTCAGATAGTTCTATACTTGAAGGCATCTTTACAAACGTTTTTATAGTCTAATCATTGCATGATTTAGTGGTTTGAATCACGATTATGCCATTTTAGCCAAAATAAAACAAAGAAAAACTGTCATTTTGACGGACATAGTTTCTGCAGAGCAGCAGGAATTCATTCGAAAATCCCCTCTGAGTAAGCCTGCTCCCATTTCCCATCATCCCTTTGCTTACACCTTCTCCTGCTAGCTTTCATCTCCTCAAACTGACATTACCAGTGCAGTAAAAATGGCGAGCAATATTGGAGTACAGATCTGATCCAGATTCCAGCTCAGACGAGGAAAACAAAGACGTTCATGGATCTGTTTGTCTGTGAGTGGATGCATCAGAATGGAGCAGAGCAGGGAGATTTTGAGCAGCATTTTCAACATCTGCTCCTGATTCACAAGCTTGTTTTAAGCTTCAATTTCTTTACAAATGTCCTCAGAAAAAAGGCTCCAGAACAAGTTAAACCCCCATTTTCCTCAGAGTGGGTCTCTAATGACTCATGAGCTCGATAACTTTAAAAGAAAATCCACTGTAAGTGTGCAGAAACACGCTGCTTCTGTACGTTTCTTGAGAAGGCAGACTGGTTTGAGGCGTCTCCCAGAAAGCCTCGACGATGCTCTGAAGTGAAGCTTCCCGTTCATTTCTGCAGCTTTGACACGATTACGTCCACAAACCAGGTTCAAGATAAATAGGTTTTAAAAGGAAGACCTTTACACGCTTTTAAAGAATATAAATAGAAAAAAAAGATTTTAAAATAAGGAACCACTTGAAGAGGAAACACTAAACAGATAAAGAAAAAAGCTTCAAACCGGCGGTTCCAGCTTCATACAGAACAGTGGTCGAACCTCAGAGGTAGAAGAGCATCAAACTAAAACAAAAGTGACACGTTTTCCCACAATCCAGGTGTACTGATGATGAGCAAAGACGACCCAAACACGAAGAAAAGCTCACATATGAGACATAAATCCTCTTGCTCTGAAAGCTGACCCCGGCTGAGTCCAGCGGCAGCTAGAGTTCGTCACTGACGGGTTCAAACAGACGCTTCTCGCTGCCTTTCCCTCGAAAAATCGGATCTGACCCCCCCCAACTACAGGAATAGTGAGGACAGTGTGTGTGTGGGGGGTGCTTTTTCCTGTGCTGGTTTTTGTCAGTGTGACAGCCGTGAGGAGCACGCCGGCGGCCTGCGCTCCATCCTCCGATGAGCTGGCACCCGCCGCCCGTTACTAACCCAATAGTCAGGTGGAAGGTGAAAGATCGATGGAGGAACTTCAGCTGGAGACGTGGACCGCCGCCCCTCCCTCCACGCTCAACCTCACAATAAATATTAAAGAAATGAAAACATGACATCTGCTGGCACTTTTTACATTAACCCTTTAACTGCCCCCACCCCCAAAAAAACAAAAAAACACCAAGAAAGTTATTTTATTCTGTTGCTTATTGCCTTGGTACAGAACTCCTAAAGAGACAAAAAAAGTTGAAGCAAAAAAAAAAAAGTTTTTTCTAAAACTATTACTTAAAAAAATGGAAGTAAGTTTTTTACCTACTTAGGGCTTCCGTAAAAAAAAAAATGTAAGTAAAAAAAGAAATAATAATACAAATTGGTTAGTAATTGAATTGATGTGCACCAGTTACTATCTTGAAAATTATTTCATTTTTTTGGAAAGGAAAAATAAAATGTTTTACTTTAATTTTTTCCTTCACTTTCCTTTTAGGGGCTCCGTACCTTGACGAGTAATATACACAATCAATATTTTTGAAAACATGTTTTCTATGTTTTTCCACCATTTGGTTGAGCAGGCAGTTAAAGGGTTAATAAATCTAAATATACTTTAGGGACAGAGGAGTCTCTGTAAAGGGGGCGTGGCCTATAGGTCAGAGGGCTCTGACGTGTCACCTTTAGACAGGAAGTGTGTCAGTTTAACATTTTTAAGTAAAACCTCTGCTACATAAATATTTAACTGTGATATATCTGTGACTCTTCAGAAGGAGGGGGTTAGTGCTAAAAAATTAAAGCCCGGCGCCTGTTTGAACCATGAGAAACCCAGACCTCGGGAGCTTTAAGTGCTGCAGCTGCAGAGGCTGAAGCTCGGGGGGGGGCATGCCAGTGAAAGACAGACGGAGGACCTTCAGGGCTTCTATGTCCCTTTAGGGGGGGTCCATTTTAAGGCTGTGGGGTCTATGGTCTTGCTGTTGCCCCGTTTGGTCTCCTTCGCCTTCCAGTCGTCGATTAGATCCTTCAGGAAGAAATCCTCACAGTTAACAGCTGATTGGAGTTAAATAGAGGTTTTTATTTTTTTTAGTCTCACCTGTCTCTTCAGGACCAGGTGCTTCCCCTTCCAGTACTTCAGCATCTGGAGGGCCTGCAGCGTGCTGACGATGTCCACCGGGTTCACCGCCGTCTCCTGGCTGATCTCTGCAGGAGACGGCGAGCACAAACTCATCACACCCCGCTAAAGAGCGAACGTCAGACGCTTCATCCCCCGAGCTCTGCCCCCCCCCATCCTGCTAAGGAACCGCCACCGGCGATAATGAAACACATTTTGAATCCCAATTGAGGCTTTTTTTTTTTTTTTTTTCTGGAGCACTGCGAGTCTGCAGGAGACGGAGAGTTGAACGCTGAGTACAGTCAGACTCCATCAAACCGTAACTTTGTGCATGGAGGAGAAGTATCATGGTGTGGGATCGCTGCACTGTTTTGTATTTCATTTATTCCAGAAAGAAAAGAAAGCATCACTTCTAAAGCTTCTCAAGCATTTATGCAAATTCTGCATCTGTGCAGATGTGTTTTCTGTGTAACGTCCCATTCTGATCCTCTTTTGATCGGTTTGTTTGATCTGTTGTATTGTATTGTATAGTATATAGTTATTGTAGATAGGTGTGTATTACTCTTATGTATATTTATGTTCATAGGAATATGTGTTTGCAAAAATGTTTTAGGTATTTGAGTGCCATGACAGATAAATTTATCCCTTGGGATATTAATAAAGTTCAATTCAATTTAATTCAATTCACACCGAATGCGATTTGCACATCTAATTTGCATGCCCCGCCCCTCTTTTGCAGCGTGGTGAATCTGCTGCTCGCCGCCTCTCAAAAATGTGATCCTGAGCTTGACCTCGCGCTGCATGTGTGAGTCTGTGAGTGTTGAGGTGCTCACACACCGGCTGCGGCGGCGTGCATTCCGGCGGCCTCCCCCAATGAAAAGTCCGCAAACGTGCGTACGAGTCCGAAATTCTGCTCTACGTGAGTTTGCATAGAGCCCCACGGAAAGCTAGAAGCCCACACGTCCAATGAATGGAAGTTACAGTTACATTTTCGAGAGGGCTCACTTGACAGTCGTGTGACGAGAGCGTGTGACCAGTGAAGTGTCACGCTTTACAGAAAACAATTAACATTTTAAATATTTAAATATTCCTATAGTTAGTTTCAATAAAACAGTTAATACCAAAAAAATTATTTTAACTGTTTTATTTATGATTTAACTTAAACATTAGGTGGGATGAGAACATTTGTATTTTATGGGATACCCCAGATAGATTTGGTATTTTCAACACTATTTTTAAGCATTCTTTTCTCTAAGTTTTTGTAGATTTGGTCTAAAAACATGTAGATGTAATTAGAAACTACATGTTTTAACATTTTGTTTGTGTTCAAAGTTTAAAGATGCTTTGTTTTAAATAAATAAGCTTCAATGAACAAGTGTTTTGATGTAGCATATATAAATATTGTGTGTGTGAAGTACTTTATATGCTCATTGAATATATGATTTGAAGCGTTTCCAAAAATTAATTTAGCTTTTATATTGTTGTTTTGTCATTTAAGAAAAAAAAAAAAAAAGTATTGATCCGAAAAATGATCCAAACCGTGACCCTAAAACCGTGACACGATCCGAAGCTCGAGTTTTGTGATGCGTTACACCCCTAGAAGATACGGTACTTAGACATACTATTTTAATCTTAATTTTCCTTATAAATGTCTATCATAAGAAAAAAGCAACAAAACCATCTTAGAAACACAGTTTTCATCGAAGTGGGTCTTTCATTTTTGTGCATGGATGAGAAGTATTATGGTGTGGCTTTCTTTTAGAATTTCTACTGTTATTTCAGAAAAAAAATTGAAAAAGTTTTTCAAGTTTTAACCAACTGTCTCCAAATTTGATAAAAATCTAAGCAAATGCTGTTCTCCTTTTAAAGAATCAAACAAAAAGCATCAAAAAACTAAAATTTTAGTCTGAAAAGTGGAAACAAAAGACGACATTTTCACACACGGATCGACCAAACACAAACCTGAACATGAAAAACAAAACTAAACTACGACACTAAACCACGACTCAAACTTCATGACAAATTGTCTCAGCAAACATAGAATGCTGTGATCAAAACTGAAGAGAGAACACAAAGAATTGTTAAAAACAGCCTCTTTGTTTGCAAAGCAGTACGTGACATCTTAATCTTTATGTGAAAAGAAGAAAACACAGTGTGGTCCAGATCCAGAGGACAAAACCAAACTGCTGAGTCACAGCGGGACACAAAGACCAGAACAAGATGGCTGCAACGAGACGCTTTCTATCATCTCGCTCTGAGAGGATCGGCTGAAACCATCATCACAAATGAAAAGTGGAACGTCTGGGAAAACTGGAGGGAAACCTTTACTGATGAGAAAACAGAAGCTTTTCCATTCAGTGACCCGGGTTTGATCCTTTGTTGTCTTTTATGGTGGATCAAAAGAGTGAATCACAAGCACATTCAGTGATCTTTACTAACTTTACCGTCTCATTTACATAAAACTTCAGGATCTTTTACAGAATTTGGAGGTTTTTAATGACGAGTTTTGTTTTTACTGAAAAATAACGACACGTGAGGAAAAGGAGAAAAGTCAGGATGTTTAGTGTTTAGGGATCTGTGTGGAGCGGGACGTCTGTGAACCTATGGGCTCAAACCAGGATCAGCATAACACTCGTGGTATCCTGAGCATGTTTATAGTAAAAGACCTTTATTTTCAAGGGTTTGTCATCTTCAATGGGTCTTTTCTCATAAGAATTTACAACTTTAAATATCACAAATATACAAGTTTTAATCTCATAAATTTAAGAGTATTTTTTACTTAATTTTACAACTTTTAATCTAGTACATTTACAAATTTTACTCTAGTAAATTTAAGACTTTTTGTAATAAATTCACGACTTTTAATCTTGTAAATTTATGACTTGATCTTGTAAAATTATGACTTTATTTCTCATAAATTCACGTCTTTTTACTTTTTAAATTTACTAGCTATAATCAATTAAATTCACAAGTTTTATTCTATAAAATTAGAGATTTTATCTTGCATCTTTACAAGTATTTTTCACGTAAATTTAATATTTTTAAATTTAACAGTTTTAATCTCATAAATATATGATTTAAACTTATAAAATGATTACTTTAATTCTCATAAATTCACGTCTTTTAATCTAGTAAATTTAAAAGTTTAAATCTGGAAAATTCACTAGCTTTTTTTCTTGTAAATTTATTAATTTTTTCACGTATATTTATGATTTTTAATCTAGTAAATTTATGACTTAAACTTGTAAAATTGTTAATTTAATACTCCTACATTAACGTTTTTTAATCTCGTAAATTTACAAGATTCAATCTTGAAAATTAACAGGGTTTTTTCACGTTAATTCATGACTTTTAATCCCATAAATTTATGAGTTTGAATCTTGTATATTTACGAGTATTTTAAGTAAATTTGCGATTTTTAATCAAGTAAATTTATAACTTTTAATCTCATGAATTTATGAGTATTTTTCACGTAAATTTTAATAGTTTCAATCTTGTATATTTAAGAAATTTTTGACGTAAATGTACAACTTTTAATCAAATAAATTTGAGTTTTAAAAAAGTCACAAGTCTATGATTTTTAAAGTCATCAATATACAAATTTAGTTTCGTAATTTAACAGTTAGAACATTTTTCTCATATCTTTATGAGATTTAGTCGTAATTACAAAAATGATTTTGGTTGTAAACTGGTCCTCAAACTCTGTTATATTTTAGAAATATGAAAAACTTGAATTATTTTTTTATTTAACCTTTATTTTACCAGGAAATCCCGTCGAGACTTACATCTCTTTTTCAAGGGAGACCTGGGCCAAAAGGCATCAAGTAAAAACTATGAACCTAAAACTGTAACCCTTATTTTTTTTAATTTTTATCAAACTTTGGGAGAACATCTTCACTACTGTACACAACATTAGAGGAGCGATGATAAAGGCGCCACAAATAACAAACGATGTTCTGGAACGGAAATGACATCACCATAACCTTTCATGTCTCGCTAGCCATTGAGGTTAAACCCCGCCCACACTTCATATTAAACTCAACCCCAAAAATGATATTGAAACTGTAAATTGAGCATTGAAAGCGAAGAAGGGAACAAATTTAACATACCCACCAGAATCTGATATAAACGAGCATTTTCACCTGATAACAGTTTTAGGTTTAACAGTTTTTTTTACTCAAGTTTTCAGTATTTCATAAAGTTTACATTTATATATTTTTTAATACACAAATGTCATTGATCTGGTTTTTCATTCACTGGAAGCTGACCCTGGTTTGACCCCATAGATTTTAAATGCATCGAAGAAAATTCACAAACATCAGACCTTCATCAGACCTTCACACTCGGCACATCGAGTTCAAATGTTTAAAGTTCTCAGAAAAGTTTTAAGCAGTCACTTAAACTCGATTTGACAAACTAAATGTTTACAGTATTTGATTTTCCAAATAAATATCCTAACTAGGTTTGATTCATCTATGGATACATGTCTTTCTTTTTTGTTCTGACTGCTTAAAGTAGACTAATGTCTATTTATTGTGAGACAATAACAGCGCTGCTTAAATCCATGTCATCCTTTTATATGCAAGTTAATGCAATGATGACCGGACGAGTGTTTTACAGTTGGAATTGATTAAAAGAATATTTTATTTTGTTAAAAAGAAGTCTTTCTGCTTCCTTCCCTCAAACAATGAATATTTAAAGTTCTTTTTCCATCACAGTTTTACTTTTCCATCAGGACAGCCGTCTCTCAGGTGGATTTTACCCATAAAAACGCCTTCTGAGCTGAGTCTAGAGTCAGACCTTTGATGGAGATCTCCTTGCCCTGGAAGTTGTTCATGTAGCGCAGCAGAACGTCCTTCCAGTAACTCCTGTAGCTGATGAGGCCCAGGTCAGACAGGGGGCGCTCCGGAGAGCCCACCTTCTCCTCCTCCTTAGATAGCAGGTAACCTAGTGGGACAAAGCGGCGTTCACTCTCTGTCTGCACGGCGGCGAGAGGGTCGGGGGCGTGTGCACTCACTGAAGTCGATGAGCATCTTGCCGTAGCCCTGCCGCATGTACTGAGGCATGGTGAGGATGCAGGACACGTTGTAGTTCAAGAAGGAGTTCTTCTCCTGTGCAGAGAGAGAGGCGGCGTCAAAAAGAGCCGCAGAGACAGATTGAAGGGAACGCCGCACGCATCCAGCTTCACCTTGGAAAAGTATCCGACCAGGTGACAGCCCGTGTTGTCGGCTTCAGTCATGACGTAAAAGAGGAAGGGTTCGACGTCATAGTACAGAGTCTTGTGGTCCAGGAAGAGCTTGGCCAGCAGGCACAGATTCTGACAGTAGATCTGAAAGAGGGCGAGAACGTCAGCGAGTCGGACGCTTAGAAATCCTCATTTGATGGGGAAACTTTTAGATTAAAGCACAAAGGTCGGAAATAGACTTTACTAACCGTGCTCTGAAATATATTTATTTTTAAACATAAGACGAAATGTTTTCATTTTTTTCAGACGCTGAGAACCTGAAGGCTCTTTTCTGTCTTCATGGTTTCAATAAACGTTTATGTTTTATCATAATTTAGTTCATACTCTAGGAGCAACACCTGCACCTCCTCTTTGAGGAGGGTCGGTTCCACACTCAAACCAGACCCTCCCCACCCCAACCATCCATTTTCAGGGTTGCTGGAGCCTATCCCTGCTACTATTGGGTAAAGGCGGGGTCCCCCTGGACAGGTTGGCAGTCTGTCAAAGGGCTCCCTCTACACAGAAATAGTTCAGCTCTGAAATGTTTTTCAAGTCCAAAAATAACTATTACACTTACTTAAATTGTTTTTTTCTTGCACTGATATGTGGGCGTGGCCTCATGTCAGACAGCTAAAATCACTGAAGCGAATAGCTGAAAACACTGAAGCTGATAGCCATCTAAAACATGAGCTAAATCCCAAATTAGCCTAATAAACTAAAAAAAATTACTTAGGTTAGATAGCATGTAGCTGAAAAAAATAGCTAAACTTCCTTCAAAATAGCCTAAAAAACTGAAAATAGCTTTTAACAGCTTTCATGTAAATATTATTATATTCACTCCAACAGTCTACAAACATTTTTTTTAAAAAAGCCTAAATTTGCCAAAACAGCTTGCATGTAGCTAAATTATCAGCTCAACTCCAAAAAAGTCCAAAAAGCCAGCAGGATACAAATTTTTAAAACTTTAAAGTCTCTCATGACAATTTTTTTAATTTAAAGAAAGGTCTCAGTAGTGTTTTAATCACCATTATGAAGTTTTTTTTTTTTTTTTAACCAAACTCTGAAGCTTTCCTCTGAAAAATATCCTCTCGGTGGGCGTGGCTTTTGGAGCTGAGCGGGTATCCCGCTGCTGTATCCCACCCTCCGTCTGATCATGGTGGCTCCATGTCTCGCTACGATAAATCATCACTGCTGCTCCACAAAAATCTCTAGCAGTTTTGTTTTGAGCTGGTTGTCAGCTCGGACGAAGAAGTTAGGAGCTTCATGGAGCGAACTTTCACCAATCCTTTCCAGCTGCGGTCAAATGAGCCGCTGTTCACATTTCTGTGGTCACATCAAGAAGCTCCATGGTGTCTCTCCAGCGTTCTCTCAGCCCTGCTACCGTAAGTATTGTATGAAACTCACACCAGAAAATCCAGTGACGGTTGATTTGACCACAGAAATGTGAACGGCGGCTCATTTGACTGCAGTCAACGGGAAGATTATCTTCTCTTCTCCGGAACCCGAGCTCGGTACGGTAGTTGGGACAGACGAGGATGTTAGCACATGTGCAGTGGAGCAATTGTGACGTATTTACTACTCATGAATTCAAACAGAGCTTTTCTGAGATGGTTTGATTGACAGCGATTTAAAAGGAGAAATATTCGGAAATGCAAAAAAAAACTAAATAATTTCTTATACATTTGTTCACTTTCATAAGAAAAATGTCTCACAGACATGTTAAAAACTCAAAAAAATGATTTTCATTGGAGGGGGACTTTACCTTTGGTAAATTCCATTAAATGTTAGCATCAAGCTAGCGGACTTTAGCTTTATTTACTAGTTCAATCTCTATTTTTAATGGATCAGTAATTGATATGTTAATATTAAATTGAATCAAATTAGTTAATCGATTTTATCAACCCAGCTCCACCAAAAACCTTCTCGAGAGATGCAGATGTACTGACGCGTGGACTCACCTTGTTCTTCTTTCCATCCACTTCGAACACGGAGATGTTGGTCTTCCTGTAGATTTCATCTCCTGGTGGGTGCTTCCACACACATTTGGCCTTCACCATAAACAAGAGGGAGAATCTCATCTTTAGTCGCACAACTGAGTACTGTAAGACATTTTGTGAACTTTACAAAAATCCAAGGAGGAGACATTTTGCTGAACTTTACATTAAATAAAATAAAATACCACCTTTAAATGTATTAATATCAGCTTGTTAACAGATAGAAGATGTATTGCACAAATGTTATACTGCCTTTCTTTGGAAAAAATAATGTCTATTCATAAAACCAAGCGACACTTATTTGAGGAAATTTTGGGACCCTTTATCAACTAAATTAAAAATCTAGACTTAAATGATGCAACAGGTTTTTTATTTCAGCTGCTTGGAATTTTGCAACTTTAGCTTCAAAGCTTTTTTTAAGGATTGCTGTGATAGAATCAGTAAAGTTGTTTTTTTATTATTATTATTTTGTGTCTGTATCAATAAGTGTTTGGACAAGATTTCATATGATACTTTTATATATTTATAAAAGGAAAATGCAACTAGTATTATTAAGTTGCTGGGTTGTCATGCGTTAATAAAAAAGTTGTGGAAAGAAAAAAATAAGGCCAATGTAACAAAAGATCCTTCATGCAGAGCTTCATGTGTTGAAGATCTTTCCTTGCTTTAGGATTATTAATCTGTTTGATAATTTGCTGACTCATGCTACCAATTCTGTGTTAAATATTTATGCAATTACAAAAGCTTGCAGGGACTCGAGTCTGCAGCACATTTGATTGCAAATCAAAGGATTTAGTTCATCTTTTTCCTCGTGTTTTGAAAACACCCTTTAAACCCCACTATGAAGGAAATGCTGATTTTTTCTCATGATGGATGTATTAGAAAAAATTAAGTTCAAAATGTAACTTTTGCATATTTTTTCAAGTCGTTGTGAATCAGGAGCAGACAAAACAAATGCCATCGTGATTCTATTTGTGACAGAAAATACACTGGGCAGACCACAAGCTCCATGCTCTGCTCCATTCTGATGCATGTACCGTATTTTCCGGAGTATAAGTTGCTGTGTTTTTCATAGTTTCGCCAGGGGAGGGACTTATACTCAGGAGAGACTTATTTGTGGTTTTTTTTCATTTTTGTTTGTTTTTTTAGTAATAAATAGACTCATATAAGTGTTATTTTCTCCAGTAAACACTGGTTGTCTTTGGTTGTTTCTACTAAACAACCAATAGAGGGCGCTGCATCTGAATTCAAGTAATTGCTACAGACAGTGGCAGAAGAAGTTTCGGCCAAGAGAATCTGATTGTTTTCCTCTGAAACGTTGTTATTTTTCTCATACAGATTAAAAGATTAGCATTTTTTGTATTTATTTTATTTTATTTTTGCTACGCTTTACTTGGCAGATTTGATGTAAAACGTCAGACTTTTGTCCTGAAAGTGCGACTTATACATGATTTTCTTCTTCTAGATTTGATATTTTTTGCTCTTGCGACTTGTACTCCAGAAATTTACAGTAAACACAGAGCTCTCACAAAAGGTCAGAGGAGAAATTCTAACAAACTCCTGCATGTCTTAAAAAAAGACAGACGTTTTTTCATTTTTGCCTAAAAATAGCATCATCATAGTTAAAAGACCACTGGGAAGGATTTTAAAATAGTTGAACAGATGATGAGAGTGGGTCTGGCTGTGAACTGCTTTATTCTCACAAACATACATGGCAGTTGGAGGAACTTCAATCTCTGTGAAAATGCTCATTATCTCTTTAGATGAGTGAAATCTCACTTTTTTTTTTTTTAAGATACTGAAAATTCTTCTTTAAGTTTTAAAGAGATGGCAATCAGAGGTGATATACCACCGGTGTAACTGTAATCTGGAGTAACTTTGTGCCAGAACGGTTGCTGTGAGAGTAGCTTAGCTGTCTCTGTTTGTTTGGAGGCAAAAGAAGAACTGCATACAGACTGGGAGGTTGCAGGTTCAAATCCGTGGTTGGGTTATGCCAAAGACTCTAAAAATAGGAGCCAGTGGCTTCCTCTTGACTCTCTGCTCTAAGAGGTTGAGGAGTTCAAACCAGCAGATTGTTCCCGGTGACTGCAGCTCACAGGAGGGGTCAAATGTGGAGAACAACTGATGGGACTTTCTTTCACTCTGTCTGTTAGAAGAAACTTTCTTTGTTTTAAACTTTTTTGACCACAATGTTTGTCTCATATCAGGATGCTAAAAAGATGCTAAAATCTCAGGTGTTAAAGGGTTCAAATAAAATTTTAAAAATCAGCTGTTTTGATTGTATTTGAGGTCATATTTCAGAATTCTCAGGGGCGTGGCCTTTTGATTGGCAGGTTGGAGAACAAATAGAGCTTTAGCTTTAAAACTGACAGACATTTTTTGGTTTTAGAGCCCCTCCCACCTCGCTGTCATTGAACAGCACGTGCTAAAGTCAAATTCTATCCAGCCCTCCAGATGATTTTATTTTATTGTTATTAATGGCCTGATGTTATCTTGTTTTTATCTTGTATAATTTTGACAAAATATATTTAATGGAGAGTAAAATACTGAAAGTTATTTAAGGTTTAAGTTGATTTATTCTGGAATAATATTCATTTCTTTTCATTATTCATAATTATGTTAAAAAGAATTTAAAAGACGTTTAGCTAATAGTTCAGCAACATGTTAGCTGTTTTGGTGAATGTAGGCTTTTTCAGTTTTTAAGGCTATTTTGAAGTTTAGCCAATTTTTCAGCTACATCTTAGCTGTTTTGTAAAAATAATTTCTTACTTTTCAGGCTAATTTGGCATTTAGTTAATATTTCAGCTTCAGTGATTTCAGCTATCAACTTCAGTGTTTTAACTATCAATTTCAGCCTCTTCATCTTTCAGCATCTTTAGTGGCCAAATTCATCTTACAGCATTCACACTAGCATTATTGCATTTAATGATATACATCTAGTTCATGATTATGTTAAAAAGTTACGGTTTTACATTTTTAAAACATTATTTTTAGAGTGTTTAATAAATGTTATCTTGTTCGACCCGCGACCTCAGGTGTGTTTGGATTTAGGCTCCTTGTGCGATTCAGTTCAACACCCCTGCTGTACAGGAAACATCATAGATAATTAGTCCAATCTATTCAACAGGTATATTTAATAAAAAAAATCCCAGTTTAAATAGTAAATAACATTAAAATATCAAGGACAGGGAAGAATTGATGAGCTTTTAATGTATATGTCATCAGTACATTTTTGTTATACGTATTGTTTTTATGGCTTTCTGTGTGATCATGGCTGCAGGGACGACAGATGAAAACTAGCCTTTTGGCTAACTCTGGCTTTTAAAAAAACATCTGTTTTGACTTGATTTACCATTTTCTCTTATATTGCACTTTAAATAAATATTAAATGATATATATTCAGTATTGTCAACATGTGCTTGAAAATATTGGTAATGTGTAAAAATCCACAATTGTGAAATCTAAATTCATTATGAAATACAAATTGCTGCAAAAAGTATTTTAAACAAATTATTATTTTGTTTCTTCATTTATAACTTTTTAATGTCTGCAAATACCATAAATTGCTAAATAAATAATTCATGTTTTCTATTTTCTTAAGCTTTGGAAAATGAACGATGAGTCCCCTTGACTGTATATGAGAACTGGAGTGAGTGAGTGTGACATCATCCTTAGAAAAAGTCACCTTTGTTTATTGTAGTTGCTATATTTTTAGGAATTTGGACGCCGCCAATTGGAAATAATAAGCAGTGATTTTTCCAAGTCAGTCAGAATCAAGGTTTCTATGGTAACCACTCCCACCAATCAGGTAACAGCTTGTTGGAAGTCTACACCCCTACCACTGGAAAGCGGACTGTACTGCATCTGTCAAACAAATGTTTTGAACGCTGGATGTGAGACCACCTACTTTTATTCAAGCATCCACTTGGCCAGTTTATGATCTAAAAGGATTTTCTCAGTTCTGGTGTGTCCGAGGAAGCTTGAAACACCATGTGTCTGCGCAGGATGGTCTGGCTCTTCATGTACTTGAGGCAGAACTCGCACATGTACAGCCTCCCCAGGCGGGCGTACTCCTCCGGGTACGGGGAGTGGTACCAGGTGTCCAGCTCGTAGCGGCCGAACACGATGGTCTTGATCATGTTGCTGCCCTCCGACACCTGACCCGCCAGGCGGAGCTTCTCCTGCACGACCAGGATGGGAGGGGCCGGGAACGGAGGCGGGCAGAGGGGAAGGGGGGAGAGCAGAACAACCTTCAATCATTTAGAAAAGACATCCTGCCGGGATTTCCTGAAGGTCTGAGGAAAACCTTCAGAGGAACCAGCTGCAGAACAGAAACGAAGGAGAGAAACTCAACTCAGAAAAACGGAAAAGTGACGTGGAATGAGTGATGTTTAAGTTAGGATTGACAAACTGATTTAACCCTTTAACACCTGAGGCATCTCCGGTGATGCTTAAACACTAAATCTTTAAAATATTATAACTTTTCTACCATTCACTGGATGATTCCTGTAGATTCTGAAGGAGAAAAGTGACTATTCTCCTTCAGAATCTACTGGAATTTTCATGTTAACAATTTAAAAATTACAGAAAATGAAAGAAACAAACACTGGAGCTCTGGTATTAAAGGGTTAAATCAATAATCATGGCAAAACAAAAGGTCATCTTTTGAAAACACAATGCTGCTTCAGCACATTTAGAAAAACCTGTGAAAGTATTTGCTCTCTTGATGTTTTTTTCTTTAGTCTGCATTATTTAAAATGTGGAAAAAAATGGAAAATAATCTGAATTTATCATTTTTGAAGACAAAAACCAGCTGTGTTTGGCAAAAATGAAAATATGGATTTTAAGGTTTGTGAGTAAGTTCACTCGGGTTCAAAGAGGGAGTCAGAACTGCCAAAAATCAGAGTCTGAGACGCCTCCTGATGCTGCGGAGGAGGAGCGTACGCAGACTGAAACAGAGAAACAGAGGCAGAGGGGGGATAACACAGGAAGATACGGGGAGAAGGAGAACGTGATGGAGCTGATGGTGAATTTTCTCTCTTACAAGGTCGTCCGAGGCACGTGCCTGCGCTTTTCTGAACAGCTCCAGGTCGTAGTCGCTGGTGATGTTCTCCAGCAGGGGCTCCCGGCTCGTCCCGTGGCTCTGCCGGTGCTCCTGATGGTGAACGGGAGGAGGGGTTTGAAACCAAACCAATCACTCAAATCCACATCCCGTCTGTGATCTGTTTTCCCACCATGTATTTGTCCTTCTGCTCTTTATTCAGGCCCGAGTTCCTCTTCCTCCTCAGCTCCGACACCTTCTCTTTGTAGCGCAGCTGACGTTCAGTTGGAGCCTGACAGATCCAACAAAACCGTTTGTGTTTCATTCATTTCTCACAATCAGAAACATAAGCAACAATATTTCATAGCTTTTAAGAAATCTAACTTTACACTCCAAACGTTTTCCTACTTGCAAAGAGTTTAAACTTTGTTTTTCAACATTTAAGATACTTTGTCAGGTTTGAAGTTGGTTCATCTTCTCTTTGCTCTAAAGCAGCAGGCGGCCAGTTGATTTAATTAATGCTCTCTTCATTAAAAGGAACAAATGAATCAAGACTCAAAATGCTCAATTTACCGGTAAGAAATCTTTATAAGACTTCTATGCCACTTAATTATTTCATATATTTTATAATGAGAATTTGTTTTTTAGTTTATAGACAAAAGAAAAAAAAAATACAGAAAAAAAGCTATTTACATTTTCAAGTCCTGAATTTTTTTTTTTTTTATGAAGGAAATAAGAAGTGCTATAAGGTTTGATTCAGGTTTAAGGATATTATTTTATAGTTCAGTAAAGTTAGGTCTGCATTTATTATCTTTATTTTTGTAAATAAAAATGTAGATTTATGTTCTAAGAGTAAATGTTTTTATAGTTTTTATGACATTACATTATGTCCTAAAATGAGTCATTTCTATTTATTACACTATTTTTTGTCACTGTAATTAAAACTAACTACAATTAGGTTCATAAAATCTAAAAAATCAAGGCATTTGTTTACAACTAGCAAAAAAAAGTATTATTAGGCAAAAAAAAAAACATTCAGATTGAAGTAATTACAGTTAGGTTTTTTAGTTTTTCATTTTTTAATGCTTATGTTGAACTGCTAGTTTCTAGATTTTCAAATCTTACTATAAGAATTCATGTTAAATAAAAAATAATTTCTGAAAGGACAGATAATTACACTATTTTGTAAGTGATTTTCTACTTAAGGTTAGTTTTCCAAGTTTTAGGCTACCTGTTTTTCAAAATTAAAAAAAAACAAAAAACAAATGAAAAGGAGGAAAAGGATAAAAACTTCAATATAAAGACCCATATAATAAGACATTTTTTAAATCATTCTCTCGCTCTAAATACAAATTAAAAAAGTTATTTTTACACATTTCATGTGACTCCAGTCATAACACCCTGAAGAAGTCAGAAGTGCTCAAATCAAATGTGTGTAAATTTTATTCTGAAGTGACAAAAATCCGGATAAGAACTAAATCATGAGACTTGATTTGAGCTGCAGGAGCTCAAGTCTCCTTTTCTGGATCCAATTGGTGCAGGATGCCAGCGGAGCAGTCACAACCCTCCAGAAGTTTATATTTCTGACTGTCTCAGTAAAGAACATTTTTAAATGATAGGAGTCTCTAACACAGAGGTGTCAAACTTAAACGCACAGGGGGCTAAAATCCAAAACACACCTTAGGTCGCGGGCCGAACAGGATAAACATTTATACTCTATAACTACATTTCTAAAACTGTAACGTGTTAACATAATTATGAACTAGATATATATAAATAATGCTAGTGTGAATGCTGTAAGATTAAATTGGCCAACAAAAATGCTAATACTGATAACTGAAGATGCTGAAATTGATAGCTGAAAACGCTGAAGCTGATAGCCAGCTAAAATTTTAGCTAAATGCCGAATTAGCCTAAAAAACTAAGAAGAAAAAAAAACGTAGGTTAGCCAAAACAGCTAGCATGTAAATATTAGCCAAACTCCAAAACAGCCTAAATAATTTAAAAAAAAAAAACCTAAATTAGTCAAAACAGTTAGCATGTGGCTGAAATATTAGTTAAACTCCAAAATAGCTTAAAAATCTTAATAAATTCCAAAATAGTCCAAAAAACTAGCAGAATGGCAATTTTTAAAACTTTTTCAATTTTTTTTAACTTAATTATGAATAATAAAAAGGTAGGAATATTATTCCAGAAAAAAGTCAACTTAAAAGACTAAATAAATGTCAACATTTTACCCTCCATAAAAATATTTTGTCAAAATTACACAATGTATAAATAAGTGCAAGATAACATCGAGTCATTAATAACAATCATTGATTGATTCATTTCTTTTTCTTGGCCGCTTTGTCCCTTTTGGGGTCGCGGGGTTGATGGAACACAGTAAAAAAAAGAACAATAAACTAAAATAATAAAATGTAATAAAATGTAAATTGATCTGGAGGGTCCGATATAATTACCCGGAGGGCCGGATCCGGCCCCCGGGCCTTGACTTTGACACATGCGATCTAACATCTAATAGAAACTAATAAAGTGCTGCTTCAGAGTGAACTCTGGAGAGAGCAGGTGAAGCAGCAGGAGCCTCCCCGGCTCCACCTGCTCTCTCCAGCTGACAGACAGAATCAGAGAGCCGGCGTTAGCGCCGCGCTCGTCGGCCGTCACCTGGTTTCTGGTGGAGTGTCTGTTCTCGTCGTGCCGGTGCGACAGCGTCCGTTCCTCGGTCATCTTGTCGCGCGTCGATGCTTTGCCCTGACAAAACATCAGCAGTCAACAACTCCAGCCGGCCCTGCAGTCAAACGGGGCTGCAAACACCTCCGTCTTTCAGCACCCTGACAGAATCCATTTGGTTTCCCTCACATTCACACTCGAGAGGGAACAGCAGAAAGTAATGACAGGAAAAAAGGCTGAACTCCAGCAGCTTTTGTCTGCTTTTAAAACCAGTTTCACTCATACGTACGCAGCTGCAGCGGGGGTTGCTGGTAGAAGTCGGCTCGTGCGCGTTTGTTTACCTTTCATGCAGACGAAGGACGCGGAGTGGAGTCAAAATATGAACGAAATGAGAGCTAATAAACACAATAATTAGATACAAACACTTACTCGCCCTGTGGAGACTAACTCTCTAACTTTTACTCGTCTAATAGGAGAAACTGTTCGCTAGCTAGTGTTATTTGCGGACCCTTCAAAATAAAAGTCTATCGCGATAGACTCATTCTTCTATTGAAAAAATGTTCTATCGCGATATCAATAATTATCGTTTTATCGCCCAGCCCTACCCCAAACTAAAATAACAAAACCCAGCAGTGGAAGACTGCTGAGGACAAAGAGGAGAAAAAGAGCTTAAATAGTAGAAAAATAAAATAGCATTTTTTTCTTGATTAGATTTATTAAATTAAATTAGTTACCACCACCATTTGTCCGCGAAGGGGACAGTGTGAGGACTTTTCCCTCATACCCTAAGCTGTCCCCTCTGAATGCAGCCAGGGACTGGCAGATGCTAGTTGATCTAGACCAGAGACTCATCTTCCCCTCAGAGATTGCAACAACCACACTGCGTCCAGACCTTGTCCTTTGGTCAAACTCATGCCGAGTTGTATACATCATAGAGTTGACAGTTCCGTGGGAGGATTCCCTTGATGAAGCCTATGAACGCAAGAAACTACGCTACTCTGACTTGGCAGCTGAGGCAAAGGACAGAAAATGGAAAGTCAGGGTGCGTCCAGTGGAGGTGGGATGCAGGGGCTATGTAGCCAGCACAACAGCTAAGCTCCTCAGAGAGGTCGGAATCAGTGGACGAGCACATAGACAGGCCATTAAGGAGCTTAACAACACCACTGAGAGGGCAAGCCATTGGCTGTGGCTGAAGAGGAACGACACCACCTGGCAAAATAACAGCAGGACACACGCCCAGGCTTGATCAACCTGTGGTGGGCCTACCTCAGAAGAGGGTGTATTGTGATAAATGGCCGAAACACCCTATGATCCTGAGGTACACAACTGACGATGTGTCCCGCTGTACAAATTAGATGGAACTCCAAGAACCTAAAACTCCACAGTTGGAGTGGTAAATATTTTAGGGATTTGAAACAGCTAGTCCTATCTGAACACATTTACAGATGTGACATTCTTGTGATGTTTAAACCGGAGCTGGAACTGCCAATATCTATTTCTAAATGTCTATCACCCTCTGTTTTTACCTGGTTAAAAATAAACTTTCAATACTTTTATGAATTCTTATGTTAAAAAACTTTTTTTTCCATTAAAACCTACTCTCTATTCATAGAATCAATGAATCAAAAATGGATTCTGGGAAATGACCACAGACAGTACAACAGGATCTGGTCCATTTTGGGTTGGACACACATGATCTTGAGCTGGTTTTCCAATAATCCTGTTTATCTGCTGCTGATTACCTGGATCAGGTGTGTTTAGCCAATGAGGAGCTTAAATAACAGGTTGGTTGAAATCATGTTGCCCTTGAGGTCTGGACTTGGAGATCCCTGGTCTCGGGCAACATGTTCTTATTCACAGAGTGAAAAATAATAATGAAGTTGTTCTCTTCAGTGTTTGATTATTGCCGTCTCGACAGAATCGTCCTGACAGATCAGCACCTTCATCTCTGAGTTTCAATTTGCTGCTGTTGGATTTGGGGTTGTGTGTTCTAGATCAAAAGAAAGTGAAGGAACTCCAGGAACTCTCCACCCCCTGTTTTCCCCTGAATTTCTGAATCAGGGCGGTTTGACCATTGACTGTACTTGAGAACTGGACTAAGTGGCCCCCCACCCTGGTGTTCCAAACAGAAATCTGCTGGGTCCAAGAAGCCATGTTCTTGATTAGGCCTGCACAATAAACCACACATTTATAGTCATTGTCATATCAGTTATTGGACAAACTGAATTGAACCTTTTATGCTTTTAACCAATCAGGAGGACCCCCTTTATGTTGGATACCCATCTCTTATGTAGACGAGGGTCATTTGGAGTGAAATTTAAGTTATAACTTTTATTTCAAGACCCCCTATGACTATTTTTTTCTTATTTAATAAAAAAACCATTCACAGTAGTTTTTTAATTATGATTATGACATTTGTAACAAACAACCTAAATGTCTTAAAAAGCCATTTTTCATGTTGATCTGAAGCCTCTTTTTCCAAACTCTCTTCTGAGGGGGCGTGGCTTTTGGAGCTGGGTTGAGTCATCCGCAGCAAAACAAAGCAGTTTATCAGAGAAAATGTCAAACACCAGAACTTAGTTCAGTTCTCTAATACAGTCAGTGATTTGGACAAAAGCTGTGGACACTAATGTGACCCCCTCCCCCCACCTACAGAATGTATCAGGTTGATCGAATGACTGCAGATCTGTCTTGTTGCTGCCCGACAGTCCTCTTTATGTTCTGAAGCATCACTTCACACAGAAGCTGTGGAGGTGGTGATCAGTACTCTGTCCTCACAACCTGGACTGATTTACAAAAGGACTGGAAATTTAAAATTCTGCTCTGAATAAAGAGTTTAAAGGGTCACCAAACAGGGAAGTTGGAGGCTGACTCCACCCACAGCCGAAATTAGAAAATCCAGAGGGAACTTCTGAAACTTACATGGTTTGACCAATCACAAAATTCAGCTGTAATACCTCATTTCAACCTGTAGGGGGCCGCACACAGATGGTTTTTGACTACATTTCCAGGAATTAAACAATTGTATTTTAATTTGTCAAAAATTTGGCATTGACCAACATTCAGCACTTTTAAAGTCCCATTTATAGAGATCAACAACTAAAAACAGTTGATTTGGGTTTTGGTTACCCTTTAAACTCAAAGGCTTGACATGAGAACTTTAACTGGGATTTGTATTTTTGTTTTGTTAATGCACATCTTGTTTCGTATTGATCAATCTGGAGCAGAGCTCCCTTAAAAAAGAGATTGGTGATAATCTTCTTGTTAAAAAAATTTTAATAAAATATAAGCTCACCCAACAACTGGTTTAAGAAGTTTCTGCTTTTATCTGAAAATATGTCAATGAACATTATGGAGAAACACATCCAGCACAGACAATATTTGCTACTTTAATGTTCTATTTTAGGCCAATAGGATCACATCCTGTCTGATTTAGATGAATTAATGAAGGTGTCTGCTGTCGTTTCCCTGATGGTACAGTGATCAAACCATCTAACATTCCATGCACTACAGTGTCTTCGCGTTCTCCATCTTTGTACCTTGCATTCATCTGCAGAGAGGTTGTGATAGAGCGGACATCCAGAAATGGAGAAGTGTCTCTCATGTCGTCCTGTCAGATGACCTGAAACAAAACAGAGTATGGAATAAAAAGGATGTCTGCACACAGCCGCGCTCAGAGCAGGCGGTCGGCGTTTGGGCCCTCACCCAGCGAGTTGCATCCGGGTGTGGGACACTTCATGTTGAAGTTGTAGCTTTCGTGGAATCGCCGTCGTTTGGGGCGGTGGGAGAGGTCGTGGGCGGCTGCCTCCTTTAGCGACAGCTCTTTCGCCAGCCTCTCGTCCTCCTCCTGAGACACTAGGATGTCATTGCTGGACGTCACGGTCTCGTTGTTAGGGCTGGAGGCCTCGAGGTCCGACTCTGAAGACGGGGCGTTGCCTGTGGGGGTGCGTGGAGGAGTCTCGTCCCGGTCCGCCCCCTGCTTCACGTCTGTAAGGTCAAAAAAGATAATATAAACTCCAACCATGGATAGAAACACTTTCCTATCTCTGGGTCTGCTAAAGGACAGTTAACATCCTCCAGTGTTTGCAGGAAACAGATCAACCGACGGGTGGAGAATCGTGATGAAGCAGTAAAAGGAATGCTGACAAACCAAAGGTTGGATTTTATTCTGGTTCTCTGATTTTTAAACTGGTTTATTCAGTTTAGAAGACCTGAACATCTGAAACTGTTGTTTCTGGTTTTGATTTAGGACTGGGGTGATGAAATCAGTTAATCTATTTTATTCAATCTGAGCTTAATAGATCAATAATTGATCCATAAAAACAGAAATTAATATAGAACATAAAGCTAAAGTTTGCTAGCTTGATGCTAACATATATGCAATTTCCTATTGGACGACTAATGCTAACGCTGGGTCCATTTAAACATACATTGCTGACTAGATGAACATCTTTATAAACTCACATGTATACATTTTTCTGACTCTTTTAAGGAAATATTTTTAAAGTAACCATTTGTGGTCTAAAGCAACGTTTTTTGCCAATCATTTTTTTTCATCTTCTGGAATAATGTAATGCTATAGTGCAATCGCCACCTAGTGGCCAAACTGAAACGTCCTCCAGGAGAAGCAGAACAATGTTTCCAATGTTAAAGATCTGAACATTTTTGTAAGAACTTCTCTTTTAGAGAATTTATGTAACACTGGATGATATTAATAATCTCAGTATTTCACTGATACATTTTACAGTATGTGAGCTGAATCAGACATTTGTCTAAATGTGTAAACTTAAAATTGAATTGAATCAAATCTAATTGATTCTGGAAGTTATGATCAATACCAGCCCTGTTTTTATTGTTGGGTCGTCCAAGCAACAGAAATGCAATGAGAGAAATTCTTTTTTGTGAAAATAATAATTAATAGAAAAATTTGAGTATATATTTATTATTTTATTTTTTTATGTTTTGGAAGACGTCTACTTTTAAAATCCTTCTTGAGATTTATTTTAAAACTAACATCCAGTGCCCTGGAAATTTCCCCAAAAGTCTCTGTAAAAAACTAGTGTTACCGTATTCTCACTAGATTGGCGAATATAGACCATAATGCATTGTGTTTAAAAATTTCTCATTTGAAAAGAGTATGTAAATGTATTTTTAATGAATCATCTAAGATTTTTATAAATAATCTTTGTAAAATCCTGGTATTTATTACGTTTTTACTTTGGTAAATGGGTAACGTCATATATGTTTTTTTTTTTTAAACCAGACAAATACAGTAAAGTAATGAACATGTGGTGTTTTAGGGGTTGGGGCAGTAGGGAATTTAGATACAACTAAAGACATTTGTATTTAGTTTATTTGAGACTAACGAGATCATCACATATAACCAACAGAACTGAACTTCCTGATTGGTTATTTTTTAATTAAGAATGCAGAACTCTGTCTGCTGCAACATAAGACAAGACATTTGTAATTTTTTATTTTTAACACTGTCTATAAAAAATATGAAGATATCAAACCCTAAAAAGAGCAGACAGCCATGAATGTTATTATAACTTTGTAATCATGACTGTTTTGGGTTTTATTTCATTGAGATTAACTGTCTTTCCCCCTGAATTAATGTTTTTGTTCTAAGAGTTTTTAAAAATATAAATACGCGACATACAAAACGTTGGGAACATACAGGACATACGAGACACCGAACATATGAGACATACAGAGGATATGGAACACGTACATATGGGACATACATGACTTAGAGAACATACATCTTATGCAGGATATATGAAACAGACAGAACATCCAGGTCCGACGGGACATACCAAACACACCGAACTTTTGAGATATACACAAAATAAGGCTCATACAGGATAGGCCTGCGCAATAAACGGACAATGTGGCATCAGATCAGTGCGGCATGTATACCGCAAAGGGAGGCAAAAGTAGCGATAAATGCTAAACTATCTCTTTGTAATTTGAATTAATGAATCAAAAAAAGTATCTATTTTTTTAAATGGGAATAATCATGAGATCAAAGATGTTATTTGTGTTTCTTTTTATTATATAGACGTCAATTTGCTAATTTTCATGCAACATATGTGTGTTTTGAAGTACTTAATATATGTTTGATTAAAAATATATGTTGTAAAATATTTTAAAAAATACATTTTTAGCTTTAATCTTTTTACTAGGACTGGGAATCGATTTAAAAAAATTAACAAATTAATCGAAAATCTGGAAGAAATTAATGGCAATTTCGAAGATTTAATTTTAAACCCCCTAAACTCAAGGATTTGTTTAGACGCGTCACTGGTAGTGAGAGACTTTTAACACTGAAGACAGAAAAGGAAAACTTCTACAGACAGGTTGTTAATCGTGTTTCTTCAGAGGGAGAAGCGCACAGACTACATTTATAAGTAAAAATGAGTCAACAAAAATAATGTTGGTGATTTTTTTTTGTGTTCTACAGTTTGTAAACAGAAGAAAAATACTGAAATGAAACTTTAAACAACACATTTTAACTGTTGTTAATCAAACGGTGAATAAGCTGCTCTGAAGAGTTCCCATGTTTGTAAATCTGACTGACCAGCCGTGATATGAAGGCATTTCTATAATCCAAATCAGAAATTCCAGCAAAACGTTTACAAGTCATTCTCTTGTTCTGAGCTTTTTTAGGCCATTTCCCCCCCCCAGAGTGTGTTTATTTGTTGGACACAGAAGCTGTTTTCCTCCTAAGGCTCATGTGTTGTGCATCCCTGCATGAATTGTCTAATGTGAGGCCTTTGGAATATCAACCGGAATCGTAAATATCCATAATGCTCAAGATCAATTTCATTTTCCAATGTTTACGGACACCAGAGCTTCAAATGAATCCAGATTCATGTCAATTACACAAATAAAAGTTGGTGAGGTCACAACATATTACTTTCTGCTTCACAATATGGCAAAAATACAACAAACTGAGCAGATAAAGACTACTAAAGTCACAAAACATTATCTTATTGTTCATGGAAGTATCATAAAGAACTTGAAACTGGCCACTTTTAAACTCACTGTCATGTAAAGACAGCAAAGAAACTGAAACTTTTCCTGTAACTCCTCTGACATAGCACAGGAGCAGGATCATACCCGGCGCTTGTGAGGTTTGTATGATCAGGAACACTCTGTGATTACAGACAGGCTCTACGACATCAGCCTCCCGTCTCTCATTTCCACTTTCCTCAACGGTTTTCTGTGATGTTGCAGATTTATTTCTCACTTTTTTTTAGTCACAGCTTTTCTTCTGCATCCTTCCCTCTGATGGCGTCATTTACAGCTACATTCAGAGGGAAGGTCAACGCATGACAGCCGCTGCACCACAGCAGCACGTTACAAGGCTCAGGTGGTCACAGAGAGCTTCAGTCTCACCGTTTGCTTCGGTATCCGAGCCTGACGAGCGGCTTTGTCGCAGCGGGTACTTTTTAGCTGCGGCGCTGCTCGCCCCCTGCTGGCTGCGTGTGATCCTGCGGCCGGAGGAGAAGACAGAAGCCGGTGCTGCCGAGTCCGCAGCCGCGTCTGGGCCTTCGTCTGGAGCCCCAGCGGCAGAGGACGCACCGCGAGCTGAGCGACTGTTTTCTAGAAAACAGAAGACAAGATAATCAGGCTGCAGTCCTTGAGAAGATAATCAGAAATAGATCTGCATGTGTTCCAATATCTAGTCTGAAAAAAACTCTTCTGGCAAAAAAAAAAAAAAAAGCTTTTCTTAAAGGCTTAAACCAACACTTTTTTGCAGAAGAAATACAATCACTTACAAAAAAAAGGACTTTTACTTTGGATTTGGTGTCTTCTAAATCTGTTGGCCAAGTTGTTTCTGGAAGCAAACGCTGCAATCAAGCAGGACGCTGCAGACGACTTACTTGTTGCAAAAGGTTGCGGGACTTACCAAGAACCGATCCGGTCTCAGCAGGAACCCAAAACCCGCAGTCAGCTTTATTTAGATAAGACTAAAGTCTGACCATGCACCAAAGTTCTCTCAGCAACAAAAAGCAAAATGAAGCGTTCCTGCCTCCCAGCCTCAGAGGCAAATCCCTGTCTGGCAGCAGAAGGAGGTCAAGCAGGGGGTGGTGGTGCATTTCTGTGTGCGTGTGGGGTGGGGGGAGGTTTGGCTGTCTCAGTCCATTCATGCTTTATGGCTGCCCATATACAATAGCGGATCAAGAAAGGCTCAAATGAGGGGGTCTGGAAACTCTCTGTAGCTTCCAGACAAGAAGAGATTCTTAAAGAACACATGAAAAATAAAAATGCAGAAGAAGAAGAACAGTTAAGAAAAGATGTGTTTTTTGCAAGTAAAAGTTGCTGGTTAAAAAAAAGGTAAAAACAGATGTTTCTCATTTTCTCAAATATCTGTGAAAAAGGATAAAGTTAGAAAGTTGTAGTAAAAATCACCCTCCGTTGAAAATTCTATTTTTAGTTTTTATCATGTCTGTGTGTCATTTTTCTTATGAAAGAGAACAAATGTGATAAGAAATCATTTTGTTTTTGCGTTTCCGAGTATTTCTCCTTTTAAATCTTTGTCAATCAAACCGTCTTGGACAGACTGAATGAATGATCTTCTTTCCATCACAACAGCTCTGCTGCACATGCACTAAACCACGGGTCCCCGAACTTTTTCTTGTGGGGGCCACATCACTGTTTACTTCTCTGATGGGGGGGGTCGGGTCAGTTTGTAAGAGAGCAGAAAAAGTGAAACAATCTAAACGTTCGTCTATATGTAAACAACTGTGTTTTTTCCCAGAAAGCTACACACAACCACATTTTAACAATCTCTTTCTGTAATCTTCACAGAGAAAATAAATCTAAAAAACAGTCCAAAAAGTAAACCAATAAATAGAGAATCCTCTCTGTCATGGTTCTTTGGAGATCTGCAGCTCCTCACAGAGATCTTAGAACCATCTGGATCTTTAGATCGTTTTGTTGTTTTATTTAATTTATCAATAACTATAATTCATGCAAAAGATGAATAACTGATGTAAAAAAAATGTTAGTATATTTTTAAGTATAAAATATGTTGTTATTATCATGTTAAATTGTTTACTTTCTTCCCAAATAAAATGTACAAAATACATGATAAAAATATTTTTTGTGTTTGAAACAAAAAACAAAAATAAAATAAAATAAAATAATTTACTGTTCAACTTTTAAAGTGAAAAAAAAAAACAAAACACAACAACGACAAGGCAAAATATTAATTATAATGTGTAAAATGAAAAGGAAAAAAAATTTAAAAAGGTTTGTAAATCATGGTAAAGGTTGGCATTTAGAAAAACCAAACATCTCATCTTTGCGAGTCTGATCTGGTTTCTTATGTCAGTATTTATCTGTTCTGGAGAAAGTTGTTCTCAGGTTTCTGCTCGGGTCGGTTCTGGAGTCGGTTCTGTTTGTAATTCTTATCTTGCAGATTCTAAATTCTGTCTTATCATTAAATCCTTTCAGATTTCTGTTACTCGTTTTTTTAAGTTTTCGTGTTGACGTCGTTCGTCGTTGTTTCACTTGCTCTGCTCTGACTCTCCCTCATGTGAGCAAACCGTAACGAGCTTTGCACACACACGCGTGTGAGCGCTCAGCTCCGCGCTTTTATGATCTCTCAGCAAATGGTATTGATCTGACATGTGACTTGAAGAAAAAAAATGATTAAAAAAGGAACATTCTGGTCACCACTTGATAATAAAAACTCTCAGTTATTGGGGGAGTTGCATTATCAAACTAACTCGTAAAGGTGAAACCCACAAATTCAGATTACAGATGTTAAACTCCTCACTACACACTGTTCTCAGACATATTTAAATCCAGGATTATAGAATGAAAACTAAGATCTGATCTTGATCACAGAATTATGTGGGCCTGAGGACAGACTTGGAAAAGATCAATTGAGCAGGTCTCCAGCCAATCAGGACGCAAAACAGGGTGCGCTGTTTAAAAAAAAAAAAAAAAACTCTGACTGTAATAAGAAATCATTTTAATTTTGCATTTCTGAGTATTTCTCCTTTTAAATCTCTGTCAATCAAACTGTTTTTCATGAATAATCTTTCTGCTACACATTCACTAAACCCTCATCTGGTCCAGCTAGCGTGTCTAGTTCAGCTTCTGGAGAAGAGAAGATGCTACCTTCACATTGACTGCAGTCAAATGAGCCGCCGTTCACATTTCTGTGCTCCAATCAGCCGTCACTGGATTTTTGGTGTGAGTTTCATCCAATACTTACGCTAGCAGTCCTGAGAACGCTGGAAAATCTCCACCAGACTCCACGGAGCTTCTTGATGTGACCACGGAAATGTGAACGGCGGCTCGTTTGACCGCACTTGGAAAGGCTTGTAAATCAATCAAAGAGCATTTGGATGTTAGCTTTCATTATTTTCTGCTCTGAGAAACCAATGGATTGATCACAGCAACGTCAAGAAACATCAAAGAGTCTTTGGTGAACTGGAAGGAGAAAGAATCAGGATTTTGGAGGAAGTTCTGTCCATGAAGATCTGAGCTGACATCCGGATCAGAACCATACGGCTGGACATTGCCCAGATTGATGGAGGTTTTTATGTAGCAGCAGTGAATATTAATGCTAGCGAGATACAGAGCTATCATAATCAGACAGGGAGGATCAGGGGTGGAGCTCCTAGAGCCACGCCCCCTCAGAGGATATTTTCGAAACAGAGGCTTCAGATCAGCATGAAAATGGCTTTTTAAGACATTTAGGCTGTGGGATTCTGGTTAAAACATCATAATCATAATTAAAAAAACATTGGGAATGTTTTTCTTAAAGAAGTCACATGGAGACTTTAAGCAACTGTTTACCACCTCATCTGCAGTGTGAGACATGATCTGAATGACTATCAAATTTAGCTAATGAAAAAAAAATTACAAAATAATCTTTTATGACGAAAGAATCTTAATAGCACAGGTTTACGTGAGAGAAATGATCTTTCAACTCAGTTTTGGTGTCCTGGGAGGAAAGCAACAGAGAGTAAACGTTTGAATCTGCAATCTTTAATTTAACTCTACTTTGTGTTGTTTTTATTCTGCTCCTAAAATGTAAACACTACCAGATATATGTGCATACGGTTGTTATGTTCCTTTTTTAGTGTAGGGGGAATAAGTGGATCACACTGTGAGCATTTGTCCAAACTTACCAGAACTACCTTGTGAGCTCTGGCTGAGGCGCAGCGAGGAGCGAGTCAGGCGCGCGCTGGTCCGCCGCCGGGTGTTTTCAGAAACTTCGGTGTGCTCGAGGTCGGCAGAAAAATCGGAATCTTCCGTCCCATCTGAGCTGCTACCGGCCGTTCTCTGGGGGGAAAAAAGAGACAAGGTAGTATTTGATGTACCCTCCAGTGAGAACAAAACCACTGCAAAACAAACAAAAAAAAAAGCATGAACTCAGTTACAATGGAAGTGTTAGGATTGTATGCTTAGGTTTTGTTTTGTTCTGTTTTTCCTGTTCGTCTCACCATGTTCAGGTTAATCAGCCACAGCTGTCTTCATTTAGTCAATCAACCTCAGTGTATTTAAGTGTCTGGTTTTCAGTTCCTCATGGTCAGGTCATCTGTTCTGCTATAACACTGGTCTGGTCTCCCATGTTTAAGTTTCGATCTCCTGCGTTTGGGTCCTTCATCACCATCCCTGATACGATGTCAATACAGTTCTATTTTTTTCTTTTTCTCCCAAGAATACTTCAGTAAAGAAAAGACTACTTTTACAGGAAGAACTTTCCCAAAATGACTTCACGCACAAAATGAAATGCCTTCCTATTGGCTTAAAAATACAGCTAAAAATCATTAGAAAGAAAAAATTAACAATGGATGACCGTTGTTGGGTTTTTAAACTGAAGAGTAGGGCTGCCACAAACGATTATTTTGATAGTCGACTAATCGAGTCATGCGCAAAGTGGGTGCAAAGCACACATCTTAACCATCGTCAGCTTTAAACTAACTCAAAACTAGATAAATAACATTACCTGCGATAAATCTAGTGTGAATGCTGTAAGCTGAAATTTGGCTGCTGAAATGATAGTGCTAAAAGTTGAAGATGCTGAAAATTGATGGCTAAAAATGCTGAAGCTGAAAAAGCTGAGGCTGATAGCTGAAAACGCTGAGGCTGACAGCAAGCTACAATATTAGTTTAATGCCAAATTAGCCTAAAAAACGGAAAAAAAAGAACCCAGAATAGCTAACATGTAGCTGAAATATTAGCTAAACTCCAAAGTAGCCTAAAAAAATCTTAATGAATGTAAAAAAATAGTTCAAAAAGCTAGCAAAATGCTGTCATAACTTTCAACTTTACTACACTCTGACTCCGTTTACTATAAGGTAATGACTAAATTAGTCGTCGTCGACTAATTGTGACAGCTCTACAGAAGAGTGATTCAAACCAATCCATTATTGCTTTTAAATCTCCTTCCCCAATGTTTTCCTAAACTTCAACTCTAAATTAGGGCTTTGATTATTTTATTTCTCAACTATGATTTTTTTCTGATTAGTCAACTAATCGGGTCATACACAAACTGGATGTAAAGCACACATCTTAGCTATCATTAGCTTTAAACCAAATAAAACTACAGAAAATTGAGAGGATTAAACTTTTAATGAATCGTGCAGCTTTAGTCCTTCATTAGTTTCTGGTATTAAAACAAGATTAAATCAAATGAGAGAGAGATAAGGAATATACTTTACATCAAACTCACTTTGACAGGTGACCTTTGACCCTATATTATTCATCAAACTCATTTTGAGAAACTCAAGATGACGTAACGATTTAATATCAATTTTATGTATAAAGGGTGTATAGGGTCAAAGGTCGCTTGTCAAAAGGATATAGTATATTCCTGATCTCTCTAATGAAACTGGGATCTGTAACAAGGAACTATTTTTCACTAAAGATAAAGTTTTGGTCTCACTGACTCAAACATAAAAAAGTGCATTTGTTTGGTGCCATAACTGTTAAAAACTGATGTATTTGTCAATAGATAAAGGCAGTGCTCAGTAGTGTGCAATAATCAATACTCCTCAATAAATTGACTATGAGAAAATATTTTAACTTCTTGGAAAACATTAATATGAACATGAAGGATAAGTTTAAATAAAATGAAAAAGTTAAACAAAAAAAAAATTCTTTTTACATATTTAGCACAAAAACAACCTAAAGTTTATGCTTTAAAAGTGCTAAAGAGTCCTGCCTTTAAAACTGCAGAGGGAGTTTAACTGTACTATCTATTTCAGTGGACTCCTGCAGCACTTCAGGCGAACATTTGACAGCCTCAAAACATTAGCTGATGCCTTTCATTTGCATACCGCCAATTAAATTCAAGAAAAGGCGGGATCTCGGGAACTAGCCAATAGTCACAAAGCAGAGTTCGAGTTCGACCAATCACAGCGTTGTTTTGGACCAAACAGCCTGTTCCCTTGTTTTACACGAGCAACCGTTATCACGGCGTTTTAACGGTGCCCAGCTTTCCCCTTCATGCTCCTTTTTTTTTTCTGTCAAACCCTAGAAAGAAGGTCATTTATAAAATAGTGAACTGCGTTTCCCACAAGAAAAACAAAATACCCATAAAGCTAAAAAGTACACATCCGCTAGCGTTCAGTAATCATATTACCAACATCAGAGGCATGATTTAATGATCTGCAAACTTAAAATTACAAAAGGTTAGTGTCTCCTCCAGCCTTTAAACACGACAGGTTTGTGTTTCATCCTCTGCGCGGCTAACCTTAGCAATGACGTGATGCTGTCCCACCTTCCTCCGCGGCATTTTCAACGATGTGGCGTCTCTGTAACGGCAGCTTAATATCCAGCTCTCTGGGGACGCTTTGTTTACGGTTCCATTTATTTTAGAAACTACGAGTCATTCGCAGTCAAATAGCGTTTCCGCTGGGCAATAAAAAGCATAAATTTCTCCGCACTTCCCTGTGCTTACGGCGCGATCTCGGCTGCTTCTTGATGGTACGCTGTCAAAATAGCTCCGTGTGGACGTGTGCGTCCATGATTTCCTTCCCCACTCTTCCGCTTAGAAAACATAAAACGTGTCCGGGACGATAATAAATAAACAAATAACTAAACCAAAAACAAAAAAAACCTTATATCAATAGAATCAAATTAAAATAAAAGCTACAAAATAGTTTAGGAAAAGAATAGAAGATATTATACTTATTATATGCTGTATTTAGTTAAATAGAAAAGAAAATTATTTATCAATTATAACAATACATTAATAAATACTTAATATGTTGAATGTAATTTCAAATATTGACTCTGAGTGTCAACATCATCATCTAACAGGTCATCTTTTATAATGCAATGCAAGTTATATCCTTTGAACACAATGTTAAGCCCCTTCTCAAGTAAAAATAAATAAATAAATAAAAACTTGTATCTTGTTCTAATAATAATGATAACCACACTGTCATCAGGACTGAATTCATTGACCTAAAGAAGGCATTTTCAGCAGTTCTTGAGGGTCATCACTAGAGGGAGATATGATCATTAAGACATCAGCATATATTACATGGGGGTGTCAAACTCAATCGCACAGGGGGCAAAAATCCAAAACATACTTGTATTTCGAACAGTACAAACATTTATTGAACAAAATAAAACTATTTGTTTTTAAACTTCAAAAACTTAACTTTTTAACATGACTGTGAATAAATCAGACAGGAAAATTTTTCCCCAATAAATCAACTTATACCTTAAATATTTTGCTCTCCATAAAATAAATATTGTCAAAACTATGCTAGTTAGAAATAACAGCAAGATAACATCGAGCCATTAATAACAATACAATAAAATGTTGTGGAGGGCCGGATATAATTACCCGGAGGGCCGGATCCGGCCCCCGGGCCTTGACTTTGACACACGTGTACTAGAACTTCTGAAAATTGCCCCCATGTGTGGAAGTGAGTGTGAATGGATATAATAAAAAAATAAAATTAAAACATTATTATAATGCAATTGTTTCCCTTTTTTTGTTAAAGTATTTGCCGACCACTTACTGCAAATCATCACAATATGACATCCCACAATAAACTACATTTAGAGCGTTTATTTATTAATTTTTAATTATTATAACACAGTCAATGGTTCCATCCAGACTGGACCAAACCAAGTCCACAATCCCTCATGAAGAAGTTTGTATGTTTTAGTAATAACCCATAATGATCAAAACAGTACATTAAAAACGCCCCTTTTGGGGAAAAAAAAAACAGATGCAAAAGGGCGACTAAGAAAAGCGCAACGGTGTTACACTGAAAAATGCAACCCTCATGTGAAGTGGACCGGAAGTTGGTAGGAGTGACGCATCCGGTGCAGGGAAGCTAGCATCTTGTAGTTCATGTGACATCTCAGGAGTGTTCCTACAAAATAAATGTAATTTCTATTCATACATTAAAAGTGATAAGATTTAGAATTTTTTTTTTCCCTTTAAGTACCACCTCAAACCAGCGAGAGTTGCCTCGTTCTTCACTTTGACTCCTCTGTAGTATGGCCGGTACAACCACCGAGACAGTGTTCAATATCTTCCGAAGCATGGAGAGCGGACCTGCAGCCCCTTCCTCCACAGCCACCGCGCAGGTAAAGTGTCAAATTACCCAAAAATGTCAGCTTTCCTCCAAGTTTATTCCCTGAGTGTCTTAACACCTGTCGGACCTCGAGACGTTCGTAAATTGTTCGCAGACAGACTCTCACGAGACGTTCACGAGTGTCAGTTTAATTGCGCAGAAATAAAGTTCAATTCAACTACTGGTATTTTACTTAGTAATTTTCTAAACTATTTTATTGAGTTTTAAACTTTGAACCCCTTTAAAAAAAAACTTTATTGAGCATTTTTACAACATAGTAAAATAAGTTAAATTATTTTATAGATTAACCCTTTTATGTCTGACATCTTTGGATAGTTATAGAAATAAGGTTTTAATATTGAGGTATGGAATGATGCATTATGGGCATACACTTGAAAGTGCTAATTGCTGAAATGTGAACTTGCACCATGTGAGGAAAACAGTTTGTAACAAACTGAATCCATAAAAAAAAAAAACTTTTGAGATACATTGTAGAAATTTTGTACACACAATATCTATTTATATATATTATAGTAAGTATAACCATGAGTTTGGAATTTTAAATACAAAAAACAAATAAAACCTTTACAAGTTTTACAAGCTTCTTTATAGTTTAGGTCATTGAACTAACTGCTGAATTCTTGCTACATCGTAGTTTATCCTTAGACACGGCGAGCGCTGCACTTTGATCTTTTTACTTGTAAATTTTTAACAAATTCCACATAAGCTACCAAAAACCATTAAAACAGGGGGCGGCGTCCTGCCCACCCACCAATGAATGTTGGCTTTAGTTTTGATTTTTGTCTCCGTTCTATAGTCTTATCAGCCTGTTCGTCTCCTTCATGTCAGAATATCCCCACATTCAAAACATAATGTAACTCAGCTGACACTGATGCAACTAAAAGGATGTATTTGCAAAATCAAATTAAATGGAAAATGCTAAACATGGAAAGATCATTTATACCACTTTAATACTATAGAATCATAAACACATCACACAGTAAATATTAAGAAAATGTTCTTTGAAACTTCAAATAATAATATAAAAGTTATTTTAGATAAAATGACTTAAAACCAATAGGGATTTAATGATTCAGTCAAGCTACAAATCGATTCACAGTTTTAAAGTCACGATTTTAATTTTTTTTTTTCAACACAATGAATTAAAGGTATTTTAAGGCCAAATATGTTGTCTTTTTGCTCTTAAAAACAAGCTGAATCTTTCCTACTAACAGAAATGATTTAATACAAATAAACAATTATACATAATACTGAAATGATCGTAAATCCTTTCATACTCTGTTCATCTTGTGTTCCATGTGACGGACCGCTCCACACCTGCTCATCCTTAAAAACAAATCATACCATTGTCTAATATTCACTTTTATTTAAAATTCTTGAGAAAAGTTAAAGTAATTAGACTTTTTATGTTATACAAAGTGAAATAGGTGATCTGGGAATTTATATACAGATAAAAACATGTTTCAAATCTTCAAGTAACTGTTGAACCTTTATGTCAACATTTTATTGACGAATAAACAAACAAATGATCCAGTTCGAGCGTAAACTGAAATCACTTTTCAATTTGATTTGATAAATTTGTGTCGTTTTTACCAAACTTTCAATTCAAGTCCAGCCCCTGTGATTTCATGTTTTGGTGAATGAGACGGCGCTGATGATCAGAATGAGTTTTTGTCCGCTCCTCTTCTTCCTCAGGCCTGGCTGGATCATCATTCCCGCTCTCTCGGCTTCTACATTGATGGGAAGTTTGTTCATTTAGCAGAAAGAAAGAGCTTCTCCGTGCTGGATTCTAAAGGTAAGTGCTAACAGAGTGAAAGAGCAGAGGTTGTATGTATTTTTGGTTGCTAAAAGAAGTTCCCCTCCTCCTGATTCCACCAGGTGGTCAGGTGTGTAGCGTGTTGTGTGCTGAAGAGGGCGACGTTTCCCTGTGTGCCTCCTCTGCCGTCAGCGGATACAAGTCGTGGAGCCTCCTGAGCGGCTACCAGAGAGCCAAAGTGCTGCTCAGGTCTGAAAAGCGGTTCCACAGAGCTGCTCCGCGTGGAGCGCTCCTCTCATGACCTTCTGTCCTCTGCTGTCAGGCTGGTGGGGGTCCTTGGGCTGCACGCTCAGTGCTTGTCCGAGCTTTCCCAACTCTGTGTGACGGCGTGCTCGCCTCCGTCCCTCATCAGACTCCTGCAGTTCTACAGCAGCTGGGCTCAGCTCCGGGACACACTCGTCTCCGGCTGGTCGCCTCTTGGTGAGTCTGTGTTTCTAAAGGTGGGTTTGTGGAGCTTTGACACCAGTGCTGCCAGAAACTATTATAATCCTATTACTATTACTATACGATTATTTTAATAGTCGACTAATCACCGATGATTTTTTTTGGATTTGTCGACTAATCAGGTCATAAACGAAATGGATGTAAAACACACATCTTAACCATCTTTAAACTAACTAAAAACTCGATATTTAGCATTACCTGCAATAATCCTCGTGTGAATGCTGTAAGATGAATTTGGCTTCAGAAGATGCTAGTGATAATAGGTGAAAATGCTAAGATAATAGCCAGCTAAAATATTAGTTAAATGCCAAATTAGCCTAAAAAACAAACAAAAAAACCCTAAAGTTGCCATAACAGAAATAAACTGAAATAAGCTCCAAGTTAGCCTAAAAAATTGAAAAAATCTTAAATTAGCCTAACAGCTGGCATGTCGCTGAAATTTTAGCTAAACACCAAAATAGCATAAAAAACAAAAAAAGCCTAAATTAGCCAAAACAGCTAGCATGTTGCCAAAATATTAGTTAAACTTTAAATTATTCTTAAAAGCTGAAAAAAAAATTCCTAAATTAGCTAGCATGTAGCTGAATAAATAACTAAATTAGCCACTTAAAAATTCAAATGTCAAAAAGACCTTATATAACATCGACTCCAAATATAATGACTCACATTAAATCGACTATTAAATTAGTCGTCGACTATTTTAATAGTCGACGACTAATTTGTGGATAATTCGACTAATCGTGGCGGCCCCATTTGACACTCGTCTTTTCCAGGTGTGGTGGCTGTCATCACCTCTGATGAGTCTTCTATCTATTCTTTAATGCTGAAAGTCCTACCGGCGCTCGCCATGGGTGAGTCCCACACACCTGCATGCTCCGCCCCCTCGACACGAGCGTCACTGACTCCTGCTCTCTGTTTTCTAGGTAACTCTGTGATAATTGTTCCTGGGCGGAGCGCCGCCCCTCCAGCTCTCCTCTTGTCGCAGCTTTTCTCAGCGGCGGGACTTCCAGCTGGGGTTCTCAATGTTTTAACAGGAAGTGATGTCACGTTCGGCGTCAAAGTGGCCCAGGATCCCAGCATCCGCTATGTCACTTACAGCGGCAACAAGCCGGTGGGTGTCATTTCAGAGCTGGGAGGTCATCTGACTCCATTATCTAACTGGTGTTTCTGTGCTCCAGGACGGGCTGGCGCTGCTTCAGGCTTCAGCGGGGTTGGGGGTTCCTGTCGCTGTGTCCCCCTGCATTGGGGCCACATGTCCCTTCATCGTCTTTGAGTCGGCTGACATAAACAGCGCTGTGGATGAAGTGATAGAGGCAGCCTTTAAGAAGAAGAGTGAGGTGATGCAGCTAAGGATGAGCTGTTCTCCTGTCCAGCTGCAGTCTGTCTGCTCCACAGTCCTCCCTGTGTTCTCCCCTCAGGTCCACTGGGTGTTGTGCGTGCAGGAGAGTGTGTACGAAAACGTTGTGGATCGTCTGAAGCTGCGCTTGGCCGGGTTAAAGTGCGTTTCCCTTCAGAGTGAGGCGGACCGCAGCCTGGTAGACGCTGCAGTGCAGGAGGCTCAACAGCAGGGGGCAGTGGTGAGCCAGGAAACTTTAAACTAGACACGTTCAAGGTGGTGCTGGGTTGATTATATCAATTAATTAATATCAGTCGATTTAATAAATCAATTTAAGCTTTAGATCAATAATCGATTCATAAAAAGAAAAATCGATGTAGCACATAAAACTGAAATCTGCAAGCTTCATGCTAACATTGAATGTAATTTCCCATAGGACAGCTATTTTTGTACATATATTGGAATTCCCCCGCGCTATAAATCAATAACTTCATCCATTAAAACACAAAGGAATGAGGTATTGTTGTTGTTTCTTTGTAGTTAATCCAGCCCTGTGCCGCCCCCCCTTCGGGGGCTCAGTACCCCCCCACAGTGCTGTGCGGGGCGGCCCCGGCCTCCCCATGTGTGGTCAGCCCGGCTCCTGGACCTCTGCTGCCGCTCATGACCTTCAGGTGTCACAAAGAGGCAGTCGCTGTGGGTAAGGAGGCTCTCCTCGCCGCGCTGCGCCAGAGCCGCACGCTCCAGAGCCGCACGCTCCAGAGCCGCACGCACCAGAGCCGCACGCTCCAGAGCCGCACGCTCCAGAGCCGCACGCTCCAGAGCCGCACGCTCCAGAGCCGCACGCTCCAGCCGGAGAGTCAAACAGAACTGCAGCTTCACCGAAACGTATCGAGGTTTTTACAGATTCTCAATCTGGAGTTTTTAACGAAAAAAAAGCCCAAATTTATAAATCATTTTAATTTAATATTAAAAAATGTAGAAATGAATGATAAAACATCTTAATAACCTCTAAATTTAGGAAAACATTTGAGCTACGAACTGAACTTGTTGCAGTTTCATTATCATTAATAGTTAATGCTTTTGTGAATATTTTTTATTTAAAAAAACAGCTTTTTTGTTGTCTTAAGCAAATAAAACCCTCTAATAGATAATAATTTTAACAGTTTCTCAAAAAATGAAGCATAATTTTAGGTACATTTGGAAAAGCTGTACCTAAAGCTTCACTTCAGCATGTTAAATATTAACTGATATATCAGCTTAAAGAAAAAAAGTTTTTATAAATAGTTTTAAATAGTTTTTTCTTTTTGTTTATTTGATTCCTATTCAACAATCATTGAACACAATGACTTTATATTTTTGATACAGTCTACAGAAGTTTCTTTTAAGGTTTTTCTTCTTTTTTTTTTGGTTGAAATTTTTATCTTTATTTTGCAAGTCTTCACCTGCTACAACACATCATCTCAACAAAACAGCAAAAACAAATAGAGCACCCTTTAAACAAAACAAACAAACAAGTGAAGTTTCACAGTGTTTCTGTTCATTTCAATATTGTAAATTCAGATAAAGTCAGATCTTACTGGTTTGACATACTCTGTCCATTTAGTCCATTCTTCATAAAAGTTAGCACTTTGAATTTTGAAGGCAGAAGATAGTTTTTTTCCATTATATAGATGTCATGAATTATACTGATCCATTCTTCCAGTGGAGCCGGTTCCACTTTTAGCCATTTCCTTGTGATTGCTTTTTTACTAGCAACCAAGAGTTACCAGGAGCTTTTGATCTAATTTTTCCTGGTTCTCCAAATCGACCCCTCTCAGATACACGTGTTGGAATAAACATGGAATTTTTTACATTATATTACATTTATATTATTTACATGATTGCATATTTGTAACCAGAATATCTTTATAGCTGGGCATTCCCAGAGAATTCCCACAAAGCCTCCAACATGAATCTCCGCTTCCTAGATACCTTTTTTGGATGGTTGTAACCAAAAAATCGCACCAAATTTTCCCAGGAAAATTCGCACCACGTATTAGATGTAGTATTCCAATGTGCTTTGCAGATTTTTTTCCCAGCTATCGTTTGAAATGGACAAATTCCCTTCGATTTCCCACTGTAGTCAGTGTTTTCCCGTTTACCTTGTTGAATTGATTTATATAGTTTAGAAATAATGTTTTTTTTTTTTTTCTCATGTCTCAAAGGGTAAGTAATAGGTTGTTAAACCTTTTGTGGTCCATTCTTTGAACCTGCTATCTTGGGTATAGGCAGAAAATCTGTGTCATAGGCAATCCATGTTGATGTTTTGGACATTTTACTCAATTCACAAAGATCAATACATTTGTCTCAACTTTTCAGAAAAGATTCATACATAAAGTCTTTTGTGGGGCCAGTGTTGTTTTGGTCTGCCAGTAGAGCCATATTTGGAATATTCCCTGTAGCTATGCCCTCAGTGTCTTTCCAACCTGAAGAGTAATGTTTTTTCATATCTATATAATTAAAGGAAAAGCGTACCTCTGCTCAAAAATGTTGAGCTAGTGTTTGGTTTAAATTAAGAATCCTACATCTGAGCAGACTGTGGATTCACCTGTTTACCTCTGTGCTGTTCAGGGAACCACAGTCCTCACGGCCTGGCAGCTTCCATCTGGACCGAAGACCTCACTCTGGCTCTGGAGACCGCCAAGAAGTAAACACAAAACCATGATTTCTTTTCCTCATTTTGAGTTTTTTTTGTCACTTTTCCCTCTTTTATTTGTTGTGTTTCATTTAGAAATCTTTGCTGGTGTTATTTTGTTTCCTTTTCTGTAGCTCCTTTTAAAAAAATGTTTTGCATGAATGTTGTATAAAATTCTGTTTGTTTGCCCCCACTACCCATAATTCATCTCAGCAAGACCCTGACAGTCCCACTCCAACTATTTTTTGATCTATTTTATTATATATCTATTGTATTTGGTCTAGAAATTGTTTGACTGGACTGATATGCTCTTCACGGGAGCCGAAAGCGGCCTGCCCTCCTTCTTTTTTTTTGGCTCGTTTTCCCGTGATAACGAGATAATATCTTGTTATCACGAGAAAATGAAGTTGTTTTTCTTGAGAAAACCAAGTTTGTTTTCTCGTGATAACAAGATAATCAATAACAAAGAAGGAAGCGTCCCGCTCTCCCCTGCCTGCTCCTGATTTAAGTCTCTTTATTTTGTGGTTAACAAGAAAAACAGCAGTAGAACACTTCACAAACGTTGTTGCTTAATTTCTTTATCATTTCATTAGTGGGTCTACACTCCTCAAACACCTTCAGTCCGTCTAATGCACCAGCCCTCCTCCCTTTATTTCCCCCAAACATCCAAACAGGCTGATTGACAGATCAAAGAGCCGATGAGAATCTGCGCATAATGTGTTCAATGAACTCCGGACATTAGAGGACCCAAACAGACACTCAGCGTTTTCTCTGATGACCTCCTTTGATTTGTTGCTGATGTCCAGAGGTCAGTGAACGCACCATGCAGAAACGCTCGGCAGACCTGAATTCTGTCAATCTGTCAACGTTTGTTCGGGGTTTTGAGGAAATTAAGGGAGGGGGCTGATGCATGAGGCTAAATTAAGACGTTTAAAGAGCATAGATCCACTAATAAACAAAAAATAGACTAAGAACTACTTTTGTGAAGTGTTTTCAAACAGGCGAAGTCTTGGTGTCTCCATGCGGGAAAGGAAGAGGGAGACGCTTCACTCTTCGTTCTGGATTATCTCGTTATAACGAGAAAACGATGGGAAAAAAAAAAAGTAGGGCAGGCCGTTTTTGGCTTCTGAAGCTCTTCACACCTCTCCTGTCCTCCTCAGTCTGTCGGTGGGCTCGGTGTGGGTGAATTCTCACTCCGTGTGTGATCCGTGTCTACCCGTCTGCGCTCACAAAGACGGCGGCAGCTGCACAGACGGAGGACAGGAGGTGAGCCGCAGATGAAGGGTCAGACCTCTGATGTCAGCTTAACACACATGATGCAGAGGATGCATGAAAGGAGACTCAAGATGTACTTTTAAATCTTTCAGCTTTAAAGATTATTGATGGTTGAGCTTCTTTTTCTCAACTCAGTTTACTACAGCAGTAAAATTTCTTTAGAAAAACTTTTTGACTTTTTGGTGATTTCTTTTATTTGTTTTTATGTCATATCCTCTCCAACAGGGTCTGTACCAGTTCCTGCATCCGTCCGTCTCTTCTCCTCCTCCTCGTTCATCCCCTGTTTCCTTGGATTACTCAAAGTTTGGGACAGAGGTGTCCCCAGCAATCATTCCTGACCCTACCAGGTGATTTCTTCTTTACTATCAGTTTGTTGTCTCTTTAACTACCCACAGATGAATAACAAGTTGAAATGACTGGATTCTGCTCTGTGTTTGCCTCAGTTCTCCTCCATCATACCTGCAGTTTGTTGGCGGCAAAGCCTGTAAATCCGTGTCTGGCTGCAGTGTTGCTGTGCGGTCACCAGGGGGCAGCAGTGTGCTGGGGCTCCGTCCAGAAGGCGGCCGGAAAGACGTCCGTAACGCCGTAGAAGCAGGCATCAAAGACCAACCTGGGTGAGAGACTGAGACGTAAAAAAAACCTGACAGAGAAGCTGGAAATTCCACCATGATCCAGCTCCAAATCTTCATTTATTAACTTAATTCCTAAAGGATTATTTGCATTTAAACTGAAATATTATCCAGTTTATAAATTAATTTGAACTGTTTGTTTCCTGGACTAGGGATGTCTCGATCTAATCATGATTGGGAGTTGTGCCCAATCACGTGTTTGATGATTCGATCAGATGTTGTCTCCTGATTAATGATCTTTATTCATTCTTATTATGATCAGCTCTTCCAGTTTTGTACTTATTATTCCAGATAAATACTCTACTAGAAGTCTAAAATTCCTAAACAGATCACCACAACTTGTTGCGGCGCTAGTTTGATCAGGAGGTGCACAGAAACAGTTCAGTAAAGATGGTGAAATCTTCACAGATTCAGACTTCCAGAATCAATAACTTTTAATAAACGTTTAAATTTGACAGCAGGTATCTCTATTGGGTTGTCTTAACTCAAACCATGACCTACAAAGGTATTTTAACAGAAAAAAGATCAGGTTTTTGTTTTGTTTTTTTAGTTAGAGCATTAAGACACGATCCTTTTTATTTCTCTTTAACAGAGTCCCAGTTAATTGATGTGAGCTAGTCGTGAATGTTCACCATCATATTTATGCTACAGTCTAAAAGAAATTCATCATTTATTTGTCATCATTTTTAATTAAGATATGAATCACATCTATTTAAAAATGTTTAAGCTAAAATCACCAAACTTTCTTACAGGACTAGTTATCACCTATTGTTATTAGATAACAGTTGATCTATTTCACGTGTGTCAAAGTCGAGGCCCGTGGGCCGGATTTGGACCTCTGGGTAATTCTATTCGGCCCTTCAAGTCATTTTATTTTATTGTTATTAGTGGCCCGATGTTATGTTGCGCTCATTTCTAACTTGTATAATTTTGACAAAAAGTTAAATTGAATTTTATTCTAGTTTTTAAGTTTTTTTTTTGCTGTTTTGGAGTTAGGCTAATATTATATGCTAGGTGTTTTGGCTTATTTAGGCTTTTTGAAAGTCTTTTCAGGCTATTTTGGAGTTTCGCTAGTTTTTCAGCTACATTCTAGCTGTTTTGGCTAACCAAAGTTTTTTTTTTTTTGTTTCAGTTTTTTTAGGCTAATTTGGGATTTTTTTGCTAATAGCTTGAGCATTTTCAGCCATCAGCTTCAGCTTTTTTAGCCATCAGTTTCAGCCTCTTCAGCTATCAGCGTTGGCATCTGATTAGCGTTAACATGTTATTTTAATGTTTTAAATGTTGTTTTGAAGAGTTCAATAAATGTTTATCCTGTTCGGCCCGCGACCTAAGGTGTGTTTTGGATTTTGGCCCCTTGTGCGATTGAGCTTGACACCCCTGATCTACTTGATTTAATTGTTAAAGCTTCTTCACAGAAGTGCTATGTTAAATGATAAAAGAATATTACTAAATACAAAATAGGATAAAAATTTACATTTTTATTAAATGTGTTCATTTTTAAATGGGTTTCAAAAGTATCAAATCGGGACTTTATATCTTCAGATACTCAAAAACAATCAAATGACTCAGAATCTTATTGGGCCCAACAACCTGATTGGGACATCCTTTATCTGAACGTTAAAAATGCCTGATTTTCATCCAAATTCTTCATCTAAGTGTAAACATTAGTGCAGCCTCACCTTTTAACTAAAACCAAAAGATTATTCATTTTTGTTCTGATTTAAACGCAAAGAACATGTTGAAAATGATCAAATCTTGAAAACGTAATAGTTAGCATTTATGTTAGCCTGCCTAAATCCCTCATAGTTAGCTTAGCTTAGTGACGTGTTTTTGAAAAAACATCAGGTTGAGTTTTTCCAGGTGATCTAAAGGGATTCTTTGTCCTTCATTTACAATTTTGAATTGTTGAGGTTCTGGTCGATGTCCTCAAAGGCTAACATGAGACATCAGTCTTCTAGAAAAGTCCTTCAGAAGTTTCCTAGGTTAAGACATTTTCTTATGTCAGCAGATTTCCCTTGAAGCCACGCCCCCGTTTGTTTTTAGCTGACTTTGTTCTTTCTAATGTCAAAGTTTTTGCAGAAGTGGTGAAGTCTTTAGTGGGTCCTCCATGCCGTCTGTTTACTGTTTTCTGAGTGTTGGTATCAGAGCTTGAGGATCAGCTGAACCAGGTGTGTTCAGGCAGGTGAGCCCTGAGCTCAGCAACCACCAGCCTGACCTTTCACCCTCTAACAGTCCAACCACATCACTAGAGATGAGTGTCGTTCGGTTACATTCAAAACCTGCTTGGTTTTGTGTTTTTCACATCAGTTTGTATTTTAAAAAATCCAAAATCTTCTTTGAAAAATTCATCAAAATGAAGCTTAACAAACAAGTTTCTGGTCATCTGAACCAAACTAAAGTTTTCATGGAAACATTTCCTCATCAGGTCTTATCATCTGCTGTAAAGAGCTGTAAAAACAGTCCAGAACAAGCAAAAAAAGATGATCCTCTGATGGTTTACAGGATTAAACCTGAAAACTTCACTCAGTTCTAAAGAAATCAACACAAAAGTGGCATATTTTGTGTTTTCCAGGCTTTGGAGTTACTAAAAATATATTTTTTTTAATGTTGTTTTTTTAAATCATGTGTCAAAGTCCAATTTGGATGGTAGAGTTTTGCAGAGTGCATAGTAAATCATTGACGTGACTTGATAAAGTTCATAAAACTCCTCTGGTGATTTAAAGGGACGGCTGATCTTCTTGTTGCACATTTTGTGTACAACGACAATTCAAAGTGCTTTACAACAAACATTTAAAGAACAAAAATAGTTAGAGTGATCTTTAAAATAAAAATGTAAAGAAAGTTTGAAATAATTGAATTTACAGTGAGCTTAAAGTAACAGTGCAGTTGTAAATTTTTGAGTAAAAATTAATCAGCTGAGAACAGGTAGGTCTTTCAGTGTTTCAGCTGATCCGAGGCTTTATGAAAGTCTATTCTAGAGTTGTGGAGCATAGAAGCTGAATGCAGCCTCTCCATGTTTAGTTCTGACACTAGGAACTGACAAAAGACCGGATCCAGATGACCGGAGTGGTCTGGCTGGTACATACTGGCTCAGTTTTTATTAGTGTTAATAACAATGTGGGTCTGTATACATCCAGGTGTCTGGACTGGTTGGTACAGTGGTGTGAAAAACTATTTGCTCCCTTCCTGACTTTTTATTCTTTTGCATGTTTGTCACACTTAAATCTTTCTGCTCATGATCTTATTTTTGCTAAAAAAAAAAAGCATCTCGATGACTGCCAAGACTCTTGGGAAAATATCTTGTGGACTGACAAGATAAAAGTTTAACTTTTTGGGAGGTGCGTGTCCCGTTACATCTGGCGTAAAAGTAACACAGCATTTCATAAAAAGAACATCATACCAACAGTAAAATATGGTGGTGGCAGTGTGATGGTCTGGGGTTGTTTTTCTGCTTCAGGACCTGGAAGGCTTGCTGTGATAGATGGAAGCATGAATTCTACTGTCTACCAGAAAATCCTGAAGAAGAATGTCCGGCCATCTGTTGGTCAATTCAAGCTAAAGCGGTCTTGGTGCTGCAGCAGGACAATGACCCAAAACACACCAGCAAATCCACCTCTGAATGTCTGAAGAAAAACAAAAGGAAGACTTTGGAGTGGCCTAGTCAAAGTCCTGACCTGAATCCCATTGAGATGCTATGGCTTGACCTTAATAAGGCGGTTCATGCTAGAAAACCCTCAAATAAAGCTGAAATGCAACAATTCTGCAAAGATGAGTGGGCCACAATTCCTCCAGAGCGCTGGAAAAGACTTGTTGCAAGTTATCGCAAACGTTTGATTGCAGTTATTGCTGCTAAGGGTGGCCCAACCAGTTATTAGGTGCAGGGGCAATTACTTTTTCACACAGGGCTATGTGGGTTTGGATTTATTTTCTACCTAAATAATAAAAAAACATTCATTTAAAAACTACATTTTGTGTTTACCTGTGTTATCTTTGACTAACATTTTGTGTGACAAACATGCAAAAGGAATGGGGCAAATAGTTTTTCACACCACTGTAGTTTTTAGATGAGTAGATTGAAACTCTGTTGCAAATTCCAACCGTTTTCCCTAAAGACAATAACCTCAGGTTTGTTTAAAGTGAAGTAAGTTGCTGCACATCCATTCATTAATGTTCTCAATGCATTTACCAAGAACCTGTACAGCACATGTGTCAAATTCAAGGCCCGTGGGCCAGATCCAGCCCACGGGCCGATTTGATTTTATTGCTATTAATGACACAATGTTATCTTGCGCTTACTTCTAACTTGTGTAATTTTGAGAAAATATATTTTTATGGAGAGTAAATATTGAAAGTTATTTAAGGTTTCAGTTGATTTATTCTGGAATAATATTCCTGCCTTTTTATTATTCATATTTATGTTAAAAAGTTATACTTTTACTTTTATTAGCTTCAACGTTTTTAGCTATCAATTTCAGCATATTCAGCTATCAGCACTAGCATCTTCAGCTGCTAAACTCGGCTAACAGCATTCACACTAACGTTATCATAGGTAAGGCTATATATCTTATTTCATAATTATGTTAAAGAGTTACAGTTCTAAAAAAATAGTTTTAGATTGTTCAATAAATGTTTATCCTGTTCGGCCCACGACCTAAGGTGTGTTTTGGATTTTGGCCCCCTGTACGATTGAGTTTGACACCCCTGCTGTACAGGACCTCCGTCTCCTGGTGTCATTTTAATGTATATCTGTGTGTCATCTGCGTAGCTATGGTGTCTAATGTTGTTCTTTGCATGCAGATGTTAAATAGAAGTGGCCCCATGATGGAGCCTTGGGAAACCCAAGGGGTCACATATAAATAATAAAAATAACACTTTCTGTTTTCCATACGGGAGTCAAATTTCACACATTTTGAGTATCTGTTCACATTTCTGACCATTGAAAAGATCTGCTACCACAGAAGTTGTTTTTGGATGGTTCTGCTGTGTTTGGGTGTTTTTCCTGTTTAGTATCGATGACCTCACAGCTGGTCAGTGAGGCTGTGGTTACACACAGTGAGACAGCTCTCTGGGTCAGACCTCCATGTTTGCTCATCACTTTTGACTCATACCCTGAAGAAAAACCCAGGTGGATTCTTCCCGCCTGGAGGGAAAACATTTGTTTGAACATCCCACTGTCCTTCCAGCTGGCAGAAGAAGAGTCCGTCTGCACGCGCTCTGTCGCTCCACTCGCTGGCAAAAGGTGTGGAGGCAAAGAGGCGGGATCTTGCAGCATCAGTGAGCAATCAGACCGGTGTGTCCGCGGATGAAGCTGACAAGGAGGTGGAGCAAAGCATCACCAGGCTCGCTCTGTGGGCGGCTTACTGTGACAAAGTGCAGGGAGGATCTCTGGTGAGCCCTCGTGAAGATGTTCTCATCTGACTATCGAGTAGAAACATAAAATAGTCTGTGTTTCCTCTTCCTCCGTGGACCCCTCCTCCCTTTCAGCCCATGCCAAAGTCAGGCTCCGCCTTCTCCTTCCCAGAAGCCCTGGGGGTTGTTGGGATTGTCCTGCCTGACGAGAGCCCCCTCCTCTCCATGGTGACGCTTCTTGGAGCAGCGATCGCCTCAGGAAATGCAGTTGTAATGGTTCCCAGCCAGAAGCACCCACTGCCCACCATAGCTTTCATTCAGGTAAACGTCCAACTGATAGAATTGGACAGATTAGAATAGAGCATGCTTTTATTGTCACTGAAAATGCTACATTAATGACCTATTGTTCAAGAGTTGATAAGGTCAGAGTTCAGTTATACAGACATTTAACTAATTGAGGCAAGAATAAGTAATAAAAATGGGGACAAACTTTTGAGATTATCAGAAAAACTTAAGTTACGGTCCACCATACTCCCACCTCCTGCACATTTCAGTGTTTTATTTTTGGCTGTTAGGGTTGCAGGATAAAACCGTTTTTCCTGACAGTAACCCCGGGCTCACACTGCAACCATTACGGCTCAGATGATAATCGTCCTCCGCGATTATCAGAATGTTTTTGAGCTGCTTCTAAGTCTGCTGATGCCATTTCTCCGTGCAGGCGCTCACGATTCATCCGCTGGTAGTGATTCAGGAAATGGTGGGACCAACTTTTGGTTCGCTGTGTGTGTCTGTTTGGAAATTTCCACAGCATCTTCGGACACAAACGTTTCATACTTTGTATTGTGAAACAAGTTTGGTCGTCACAATGACGTAATATTTACAACACGGTAAAAACAGCAAATACTGCGGAAAATAGCTTTTATTTTGAAAAATGTTGCGGTTGGACCTTACACTCACTTGCATGGTTGAGTTAAAGTCATTAATAGCCCTAACTTCATATAAACTGCTCGGGCTCAGCTCTGGCTTCCAGCAATAATTTGAACCCAACAAAAAGGATTTTGGAGCGCAGAAGAGGCCGTATCTGATTGGAGGCAATGGAGGTTCCCCTCGCACTTTTTAGGTTAGGTAAGGACTCCGGCGGCCGCACCAGAGCCATAACGCTGGCCGTGGGAGCCCTGGGTAAGCGTTAGGGTGTTATGAGACCTGAAGAAGTGGACACTGAGAGCTATGTTTACATCCTCCCCTGCTAGCTTACAGCCCCTCACTACCTCGACCTAACATTACCAATGCAGGTGGATGCAACTGATTGGAGCAGAGCAGGAAGCTTGTGGCCCACCCAGTGTATTTTCTGTCACAAATACGATCTTTTTCAAAATTGACTTTTGTCTGCTCCTGATTCACAATGATTTGAACAAAGAAATACTCAAATGCAGTTTTAGACAAATGCCACAAAGAACCATTTTCATAGGAGTGGGTCTTTAAAATACTCGTGTATGAAAACATTTATAAATATCAGCTATTTTAGACCTTTGCTCTAACATTCTTTGATTTGGTGGATGTTTTTGGTTTGATAAAAAACATCCCTGCTCCACTCTGCTCATCTCCTCAGGTGCTGCAGTCCTCTGACCTGCCAGCAGGGCTGGTTAACATCGTGACAGGAAATCGAGACCAGCTGACGGCAGCTCTTGCTAACCACAGCGTCATCAGGTCTATCTGGTACTGGGGCAGCGCTGAGGTGAGAACAGAACACCAAAGTCCTCGTATATAATTAAAGAGAGACGGAAAAATCCTCCTGGATGCAGCGTCTGATCGAGACTTCATGACAGATCCCATCTCATTTCTAATCTTTCTGGGGTTCTGCCGCAGGGATGCCAGTACCTTCAGTACACGTGCACCCGCCCGCTGAAAACCCTGAGGCTGGTCAGCCAGAGGGACCAGGATGGAAGCGTGGACTGGACTCAACCCAGTCCATCGTTCTTGGAGGAGCTGTGGAGGAATGCCGTCCAGTGGAAGAGCGTGTGGATCCCCACTGCTTAATGTGACAGACGGAAGAAGCCACAAAGCAGCAGCTGTAGAAGAAGCTGCAGCTCTGCTAACATGTATTTAGTAAAGATGACCAAAATCCACACTAGTGATTTTTTTTTTTTAAACAATTTTGTTTTTTAAGCAAACAAACCAGGAATGCCTTCTCTGTCCAAACAAAAAGGTGTCAAACCCCAAATGATTTTGACCTTTTTATGGATTTAGTTTAAAAGAACTGCTGCAAAAGACTTACTGTAAATTTAAAGCTTCCATATTTTAGTATTCATTCCTTTTTCCCTTCTTCTCTCCTAATTGATGCACTGAATCTTCTAGTGTTCACTTTGTCTGTTCACTTCCATCAGAACAAATAGAACAGGGTTGTTTAGGGTTAGGTTTTTTGATCTAAAATACTTACCAAGTCTCAGCCATGTCTTGTAAATGTCTCAGTTGTCAGTGTTACTGGTGTTTTCTTTAACCTGCTATGCATAAACATGAAGTATACATATATCTAGGACAGAGGTCAGCAACCTTTAACAGTCAAAGAGCTATTTGGACTATTTTTCTACCGATCAAAACCTAGAAGGAACCGCATAGTTTTACTTTAGACTTTAAGACATTTGGATTTGCCTTCATGACATTCCTTTTTTAAATATTATGAATTATATCTATAGTTTGACACGAACAAAAGCAAAAATACATAAAAAAAACTAGCATCTCACTTTTTTTTTTTTTTTTTTTTTTTAAATCTTGGACAGAAGCTGAAATAACTTATTTTCAAAATAAAAGATGTTCTGTGCCAAACAGGATCATCTCAATGCAGCTATGGACAGCTAGTAACCAATGTTGTGCAGCATAAGATAATATGTGCTTTTAAGTCATAAAAGATCAAAATTTTTTCCAAAGTTTTGCTTTGCATATAAAATCTGTTCATTCTGGAGGTAGAGTTGAGGAAACAAGACGTCTTCAGGTCAACAGGGATGTAAAAACCCAGATAGTTTATCTTCTATGTGCACCTCAGCCAACAATTTATAAATTGAACAAAATTAAATAAAAGCTAATTATGTAATTCTTACTTTAAAAAAATGCTATTTTATTTTTATTTTATTCTTATTTTTTGTTCCTTTTCCTCTCTTTCTCCTCAGCAGTCTTAGACTGCTGGGTGTTGTTATTTTAGTCTGGGGTTGGAACGTAGTAGTGTTAGTTTGCAGGCTTTGTTTATTTTATTTTTTTTAGGTAGTTTTGGTTAGGCAGCCATTAACAGGGAGCTGCTGACTCAGACAGTCAACATGGCTGGATCAGCAGTCTCTCTGACTTATATTTGGCCAAGGAGCCATAATGGACAGATAAAAGAGACACATGTGGATCTGGAGCTGCAGGTTACAAACTCCTGAACTTGGAGAATTATGTGAGTGACGGCAAAACACAAACATTTACAGTAAATCTGAAGCTTAAACTTTACTTTGAGAAGTTGTATTTCATTTTTAATCATGTTTCCAGGCCTGAATAAAATACTTGATAAAGGAATTACCACATTTTTAAATGATTACATTTCTAGTTTATATTATCACTCGTGTTAAAAGGTTTGTTTAGTTGACTGGAGTTTTATAATTTACTTAATGTACTGGTTTTAATGCTGCTTTAAGTTTGCAGGTGAACCTGAAATGTTCTCATTCTGTTCATAAGAATCCTCCAGGTGCATCATGGGTAGAGAAGATTTGTTAGGCTAGCTTTAGAATACACTGTTGATACTTAGCTTTATGTGCTGAAATAATTTGATTAATAAGAGTATTCTTGCTTTCTTTGGATATCTTTTTAGCTGGAAATCAGTCCATAAAGGTGGCAGCATTTTGTTAATGCTAATAGAACTGCTCTAGTTAAGAGCTGCTGCAAACAAGGCAGTGACTTTTACATCAAGAAGAAAACAAAAGAACAAACCTTGATTCGTCAAGCTGAAGAAAATGGTTAGGTGTGGCTGGAAGCAGCGCTCAGACAAACCTCACACACCTGAAAGATAAACAGCATTTAACTTTAGGAAATACAGGGATGCAATTTTCAAGCTTTCATGCAGCAGAGCATGCTTTAACCAAATCCTTCCCAGAGTTGGCTGAAGGGGATTCTGTGTAACTGGGAATCAATCTGGAAATGGAATCTCAGTAAATGTAATAAAAAAAAGACTCAAGAGGTTCATTTGTTTCCTCTTTTTATGTGTCCAAACCGGTTCCAGCCAGCCCTTTGCTGAGATAAACATCACTGCGGTCACACGTCTCCTCCCTGCTGCTCCTTCACAGATGGAGCAAAATCATGTGACGGCGAAGGAGAAACGCTGAGTCATGCTGTGACTGGGAAAAGCATTTGCTGTTTAAAGGTGGCCGTGTGATGCATGACTATGCAAAAAATAACTAAATGTAAACATCTGTGCGACTTGTAGAGACAAAACCAAAGGAAAAATCTTTGTTCCAGCTTGTTCTGCTCTTCTGTGGGTGGACATTTTGACAAAAAAACAAGTGTACAAAAGGAGCAAGACAGGAAGTAAAGCAGACAACGGGAAACGAGATGTTTTGCAGATTTTGCATAACTTAGTTTTTCTCACCTTCACAATAGCTGGGCCTGTTTTTCAAGTTTAATCTCGATATGTTTTGATCAAGATGTCGCAGTAAACCCTTCCTAACGAGACCATACCTGTTAGACGGTGCATCACTACATGGGAATGAACTCGAGGAATCAGGTGGAAAGACATAAATGATTCAGTCATTGGCTGTGTGTGTCCTCAGAGATCAGTTCCTCAAACAGACATCGATCTCATCTTACACAAGCAGAGGAAGCGGCTTTTTCCACTCGAGTCTTTCATCATGAAGGCATGTAAGGATGTTTAGAGGAAATTACATAAACGTGGCTATAAAGAATGCTGATCCCACAAGTGTGGATGATATTTTTGCTCTGTTTTTTGTACCACATCACCCGTCAAGTTGAATATTTAAAATCTAATAGCAGTGCCTTTTAAAAAAAATTTTCTATATGGGTATTGGGAAGCTAAATACACTTTTACTGGTAACCTTCTCACAATGCAAAACAAAAAAGGACAAGTATTAGTCGAAGACGAATTTACTAGTCGATTAGTCATTTCTTTATTTTGTGTTTCTTTAAAATTTTATGTCAACAACACAAAATGCACTTTTTTATATATTTTGATTCAGTGAAACCAAAACTTTATCTTGTGAGAAAAATAGTTTCCAATGCCGACCACCTTTGATTTGTCACATTTGTCCCGAGTCAGTGCCTGGGGGTCGGATCCGGCCCTCCAGATCATTTTATTTTATTGTTATTAATGACCAGATGTTATCTTGCACTCATTTGTAACTAGTATAATTTTGAAAAAATAAATATTTTATGGAGGATAAAATATTGAAAGTTATTTAAGGTTTAAGTTGATTTATTCTGGAATAATGTTCCTGCCTTTTTATTCATAATTATGTTAAAAAGTTTTTAAAATTGGCATTCTGCTAGCTTTTGGACTATTTTGTAATTTAAAATGATTTTTTTAGGGTTTTTTTTTTTTTTAGCTAATATTTCAGCTACATGCTAGCTGTTTTGGCTACTTTAGGCTTCTTTTAGTTAATATTTACAAGCTAGCTGTTTTGGCTAATAAAATTTTTGCGGGTTTTAAGACTATTTTGAAGTTTAGCAATTTTTTCAGCTACATATTAGCTGTTTTTTTTAAACAAACCTCTTGTTTAGTTTTCGCTGTGTAATTAATAAAATACACAGACACAAGCAATTTATAGTTGACATATCTAATGTAGTTTAAGTAAGTATATATGGAGTTGTTTTTTTTTTTTTTTTTGTTAAATCAATAAAACATGTTTCAGTTCAAAAGAATGTTTATCGTTAAATCACCACATTGTAATGTAACTTGACAAATACAAACTTGTTTTAGTCTCCTCTTACCTGGAAAACTAAAACTGCATTGTCATTGTAGTCATGAGGAAGAAAAAACCTATTTCCTTCAAAGCTGTTTTCTTTGTCGTTTCACATTGGAGCTCAGTGATTGGTCAAATTTCAGAGATGACGTACCTTTGGTCACGAGATCGGGACTGTGTATAAATACAGGGAGCAGCTCTCCTCCTCCTCCATCCTCGAGAAGAAAGCTCAAAGGAGTTCTTGCTTCAACAGTGTTTGAACGGAACTTCTTCCGCCTCCTTTTCTCGATCCTTTCAGCTGCTTTAATCCTGCTCTACTTGAACCCTACCTGAAGGAATTTTATTTTTCTACCGCGTTTTGTTAATAAAAGCGAGAAAAACCACAGCAGCTAAAATGGAGTCTCAGGTGCGTCAGAACTACCACCGCGACTGTGAGGCCGCCATCAACAGAATGGTCAACATGGAGCTGTTTGCTTCCTACACCTACACCTCTATGGTAAGACTTGAGTGGAAAATATTTATTTTTTGTATTTGATGGATATTTATGGTCTATTTTCGGTTTTCTTCGCTTCGAGTTGTCTTAGGCCCCGCCCGCTTTTACAAAGCTTTGTTCGCTTAGCTAGTTTTCTCTTGTTTTCATGTACATAACTGCACTTTTCCAGAGTTTATTTGAATAAACCATAATATTTATTTAAAAAAAACGACAGGTGACTGTTCCTAACATCTGTTGTGTCCCGTCTCTCCCTCACAGGCCTTCTACTTACTTACGATACGTTCACGAGTGATGTGGCCTTCAGGTTTCTCCATTTCTTCAAGGAGAACAGCCACGAGGAGAGGGAGCACGCGGACAAACTGCTGTCCTTCCAGAACAAGAGAGGAGGACGCATCTTCCTGCAGGACGTCAAGGTCTGAACGTGGACTCTGGTCTCCTAGAAACTCAATGTTTCTTCATTTGGAGTTGTGGCTGCTTCATCCTGGTATCATGTCTGCTCCACAGAAACCAGAGCGTGATGAGTGGGGCAGTGGGCTGGAAGCCATGCAGTGCGCCCTGCAGCTGGAGAAGAACGTCAACCAGGCTCTGCTGGACCTGCACAAGCTGGCCTCTGACCACAAAGACCCTCATGTAGGTTCACTTTGGCTCTCTAACATTTAGCTTTTGTCTTTGAAACCGTTCTTGAAACTTGTGTTTCTGTCTCCAGCTGTGTGACTTCCTGGAGTCCCACTACCTGAACGAACAGGTGGAGTCCATCAAGAAGATCGGTGACCACATCACCAACCTCACCCGCATGGATGCTCACACCAACAAGATGGCAGAGTATCTGTTTGACAAGCACACCCTGGGCAGCAAGAGCTAAAGAGCCTGGAGGAAGATTCAGATGCAGACCTGAAACCTTCTGCTCTGCCTGATGGAAGATTGGAAATTTGTTTGATCTGTCGTGACTCCGATTCACCTTGATGGTTTTTCTGAGTTGACTTTTAACCTGAATAAACATTTTGAGCTGGATTTTCGTCTTTGTTTTTCTTTTTAGCTTGAAATTTATAAGTCCAGTTTATTTTGAGAAGGCCTCCTAGCGCCATCTTGTGGATATATTTGGGTGTTAAATGTGAAGAGATTAATTTGTTTCTCACGTTCATTCAGAATCAAAAGCCTAAATAAGTTGGAGAGGTGAATATTTCAACACTGGGAGGAAGAAACAAATGGCACAAAGCTATAGATCGGTTTCTAGCAGGCAGTCACGTCAATAGACCCTTCTTACGTGACGTCACACATTGCCAGTCATGTGCAGAGTGACTTCCAGTTTAGAATGGGAAAGCTGACATCTGAACACTGAAAGCAATTTTATGTAAGCGAAAGGTAGCCTAACAAATTATAATGGAAATTTGTACAATATAGTATAAAGTTGTGTGTTTTTTTTTTTTTTTTCCCCCTCTTGGATCATTCACAAATCAAAGTACATATGTCAGTAATGAGCCACTCTTTCATTTTAAAAGCTGATAATACGTGTTTTAATATCTGCACTGAACCAAGCCATTCCTGTTCTTACACTTATCCCCTAAAATACCGCGTAAAACCAGTAAATTTATCGTGGGAAGTGATTGTGTACAGGCAATGCAGCAATGTGCGGCAACATGAATTTCTATTGGCTTTTATGCTATTTTCACTACAACCTTAAATATTGGAAGATTAAGACAGGAAATAAAAAGACAGTTCGGCAGGACATTCATAAAATAAATATGTTGAAATTGGCAAGGTTACCTTATGGGATGCAATTTGTAAATCTGATAAATATTTGACAAATGTTTTCAGATGTTAAACATTTTTTAGGAGAAAAAAACAGGTTTTGTTTTTCAAATGCATATTATCACCCTTTTAATGTATGTATTTATAAATGTTACATTTACCAACTAAATATTTAGCTAGCAAGCTAAATATTTACTTTTAAGATAAATATTTATTTTAAAATTATATATTTAGCTAACAAACTAAATATTTAAGTTTTGTAAAACAATATTTAGTTAGCACTTTAAATACTTAGATCTGAAAATGTATTTTCCAAACTATGTAAGTTTTGTAACTAAATATTTAGATCCAAGCTGAATATTTAATTTGTAGCAAAACATTTAGTTAAAAATTAAATATTTAATTTGAAACTATATATTTGTGCAGAACAATAATAGATGTGCCTAAACACTTTCGCAATTTGATCGAAACACTTTTATAAGTTCGTCCATAGTTCTTCTTCTTCTTCTTCCAATAAGTTCCGGCAGGCTGTACACTGATGTGTGTAATGCTGCCCCCCACAGGTTTTCAGTAAAATTTAACTAAATCCTAAAATATAAACCAGTCTGACGGAGAAAATGCAGGAGTGCTTTTCTAACCAACAAATCAGTAAGCGCACAACGGCAACACAGATCGAAATGAAAAAGTGGAAATGTTACAATCACTGAGTCTGTTATACAAAACACCGTCCTTTCCCTATATTTACTGCAATTGAAAATGACATGAAAATAGATTCACCGTTCTCCACATTCACAAAGGCCACTGTCATGTTTGTTAATATTAAATAAGTATTCAGCCAGTCCACAGTGTCCCAGTCGTATTCTGCTGATGACTACCTCTTCTTTACGGCAAGAGAACGGAGCTGGTCGGCTGACTTTCACTGACTTCTGACAGGAATATAGCAGTCGTCCCCGCTGCTCCTTGTCCCAAATTTCCTGCCACTGTCTATCTAGATGTTTTTTGCAAATACTAAAGCATTCCTGTTTCCCTAAAGGAACTATTACATCAGGATTATCTTTAGCAAGTGACCTCTTGGCCAGAGCATCCGCAGTCTCATTGCCAGTGATCCCAACATGTGCCGGAACCCAGATGAACTGAACTGAACAACCCAAACTCTCTACCTTGTGAAGACACTGCAAAAGAGAATAAATCAAATCAGGGCGAGTTTCCGAATCCTTCTGTGTCGAATGGCCATCAAGGCAGCTGATGAGTCAGAGCATATGAGTATACGTGGATGAATATTATCTGTAACCCAGTCCAAAGCCCATAATATTGCTAAAAGCTCAACAGTTAACACAGAGAGACCGTTTGTCACTCTGATGCACAAACTGACCTGCAACCGTTCAACAAAAACCCCAAACCCAGTTTTTTGTGACCCACTCTCCTTTGACCCATCAGTAAATATTTTAACTGCCCCCCTGTTCTCATGAAGATACAATCTTAATTGCTGACACGCAATCCCTTTATCCATTCCTAGTAGATCCATATTTACATCCGGTTCTGGCAGGCACCACAGAGGCATTTGAGGCCACTCCAGTCCAACCAGAGAATCACTTTGTAACTGCATAGATTCTACAACTTGTGCTACATGTGTCATAAAATGAACTTTCTTATGGACGCCCTCAAACTCCCAACAGTCAACAAGAAGACTTTTTGCAGCCAAATCGCCACTGTACCCTGCCACCCTAACCCAGTAGTGCACCCCCAGTTTCAACCTTCGCAGCTGCAAAGGTAACTCCTCCATCTCAACCAACAGAGCTGGAACCGACGTTGTTTCTAAATGCCCCACAGCAAATTCTCAAGGCTTTTGCTTGAATTCTGTCCAATTTAAGAAGAAGGTCTTAGCAGCAGCTCCAAAACACTTGACAGCCATAATCCAAAACAGACCTGATCATGGCTCTGTAAATTAACTGCAGAGTATATTTTTCTGCCCCCCAATCGCTACCAGACAGGCTTCTCATAACATTAATAACTTTTTCACATTTAATCACAATTTTTTCAATATGTGTTTTCCACGTCAACCGTTCGTCAAACCATAGTCCGAGAAACTTGAAGACTTTGACCCTCTCAATCACATGTCCATACATTTTAAGATTCGTGGGAGGAATCTTCCTTTTAAAACCAAAAAATTATAAATTTGCTTTTTTCGCTGGAAACCTTAAACCCCCACTGTTCAGCCCAGCAAACAACAGAGTCTAGTGCCTTCTGTATCTGTAAAAAAAGATGAGCATATTCCTTCCACGCTTCCAGAGGGCACACCATCATCGGCAAACAGAGATTTGCCAAAAGAGTTATCAATATTTGTAAATATATCATTTATCATTAATATTGAAAAGTACAGGACATAATACTGCACCTTGGGGAGTACCATTGTCTATTTCCACTTTACTGGACAAATACATTCCCCACCCTAACCTGTATAGATCTCCCACTCAGGAAATCTTTAATCCAAGAAAACATTCTGCCATGAACACCAGCTTACTGAGTTTCATTAACAACCCCCCCCTCCACAGGCGATCATAGGCCCTCTCAATATCCAGGAACACAGCAATCACAGCTTCCTATTTATCATAGCCTGCCTAACATCTTTTATCCAACCACTGCAATTGAATCTATTGTACTTCGTCCTTTCCTGAAGCCATTCTGAAAGTTGACGAAAAATCTACTATCTTCCAAATAAAACACCAGCCTGTTAGTCACCATCCTTTCCATTACTTGCATACAACAGATGTTAGAGCAATGGGTCTAGATGACGAAGGAGAGGAGGGATCTTTACCAGGTTCAGTAATGGGTACCACACTGGCACGTTTCAGGACTCTGGTAACTTTCCTGAACCTCCCTTCCACATATATGTAAACAAAACTAATAGCTCGTGTTTTGTCCCTTCATCCAAATGTTTCAACATTTGATAATCAATTCTATCCTGACCTGGTGCAGTATTTGCCCCTACATGAATAGCATCCTCCAGTTCTCTCATAGAAAAATACAAGTTATACGAAACATTCAGACTAAATCTCCTACAGAACTGACACCATCTTCCAGCAAAGTTCTTCTTGATTCCAGAACATCTAGTCCCCCCCCACAGAATCATGAATATCCTTGAAAACCCGAACAAACATCTCAGCTTTATCTTTATTGTGAACTGCTTCTCGTTGCCCATCACTCAATACTGGTATTTTCATCGACAGAGTTCTTCCAGCCATTCTGTGTATTTTTCTCCAGAGCTGTACCACAGGAGTCTCAGGTCCCAACGTACTACAAAACTGTCTCCAATAAGTTTTCTTTTCAGTTTTAATTACTTTCCTGCAAAGCCCTACACTTCTTAAATTTCAATAACATTGTCAAGGGTTGGAAATTTTCCGAACTTTCCTAAAAACAATCTGTCTTCTTTTGATCACAGCATCACACTTTTCATTCCACCAAGGGACAATAACACGATTCCTTGAGAGTACCCTAACAGGAATAGTTCTAGAAGCCACACCCAGAATCAGACAAACTAAAGATTCCCACATCTCATCTATTGTGCCCTCACTGTTAATTTGACCCAAACCTGCAGCTGTTCCCGTTCGCAAATCCTTCCAGTTAGCCCGTGAAAAAATAAACCTTGAAAGCCGTTCCCCACCATCCACCACCAGAGACCGTCCAAATCTGCTCAGAACAGGGAATGATCACTTCCTAGCAGATTTCCACGCACCACTTCCCACTCTCCAATTCTCGCCCAAGCCCGGTGAGAGAACGTCAGATCGAGACACGATTCCTTATTCGACCTGATATCAACTCGAGTCGGAACAGTGGTGTTCAGGGTGAATGGCTACCAGAACGGACCAATTGATCCGATTGAAGTCTTCCTTCAATGCCAGTACCCCACCCCACCACAGAAGTTCGTTTACTGGGAACTCCCCCACAAGGTTTTATTTACAATTAATTAAATCTTTTTGTCCCACCCACACCAACAATTTGTGGTGCTCGATTTTTACTTTACGCCTGGTTTCCGTATGTGGGGTACTACCGTGTCTTGCTCCGAAATAGTGACGATGGCTTATTTGGGATGTAATAACGCTTGAATCAAGTAAATCCTTTTCCTGCATGGACAACAAACATCTCCAAACATCACACCTTCAATAAATTCCTCATCCCATTTAAGCGTCTTTGAATTGTGACTGAAACTACCTGTCTCATGAACAAAGAAAGAGATTGAGGAGCAAAATTCTTAAATCCCAAGAATCTATTAGCAGACTCAGCCACAAACTTTATTATATCAGACCTAGATGTTTTCCCACGCGTTCCGTACATAACATCAACTACGAATGCCACAAGGACTCTGTGTGAACCACCATTCTATTGGAACCCACAATTGTTATAGGTGAACTTTCAGAAGAGAAGTCCCTGTGAGCAGACGCGTTTATTAGAGTATGGGAGGATTACCCATTTTAATCCGTTTAAACTGCTTCTGCATATGATATGTTAAGCTGCTCTTTGACATCTTGAACCCGTTTGGCTTTGACAAAAAGATTCACACTCCCTTGACGACGCCATATGACACCCCCCACAATTGCAGCATTTTAAAGCTGTCATCTCACAACTGGAAATATCATGATCACCCCCACACTTTGCACAAACGCCGGTCCCCTCTACAGGCAACAGCCATATGTCCAAAGCGTTGACACTTAAAGCACCTCAATGGGGGTCTAACATAAGGCCTGACTTGGTAAGAGATACAACCAAGAAAAACTCTTATAGGGAGGTTTTTTCCCGAAAAAGAAGTAATACTGGGGCATTAGGATTACCACCATCACGAGCTCTGAATCGCTTTACCTCCACTACTTCCCCACCCATGAGATTGTCTGCAATTTCTTTTCTGACACATCTGCACACACATTATAAATGACACCTTTCACCACATCTCTCCACTCCGACACTGACACCTCACTTTTTTCCCACAAATCCTAGTGATTTTCTTTGCTTTAGAAAGTTGATCCGTAGTTGAACAAAACACCAACAGGGCTCCACTCGGAACAATTTGAGCCTTCACATTAGCCCCAACACATTTTAACGAATCTGCTATCTTCAGAGGGTTCATGGCTCTGAACCCCTCTCCAGACTGCTCCTTCAGTCTTATCACAACTTTTAGCTCTACAACAGACTTAACCATCTTCACTTCCCTACCTTCGTCTTTTAAAGAAGAGGCAGACCTGTCTCGCTTCCCAGACAGTTGAAGTTTATCAGAGTCAAAGATTTCCTGCACTTGTAGACATTACCCCAAACACATCAATACGCATCGGCAAAAAGAGAGATAGAAGAATAAACTCACAAACGCCACCCCAAACACCTGTAGAAGAAGCTCGGCAAGCACACCAAAATACCGGGCCTATACAGGCCGTCGGCTGGTGAACCACACAAAACCTCCTCCCCAGTAATCTCACCGTCCACCAACCTCACTAACGCAACACTCCTCTCAATTGCCAAAACACAAAACACTCCGCACCGAGGAGCCACCACCGGTTCCGCAGTTCAGTTCCTCCAATAACTCGGCAACGTTTGGAGAATCCTCTGCGTCGTACTTTCTTCGTCCATAGTTTGTATATTTGATGGACACATGAATCTCTCCCCTTTCATGTTCCAAACCGCAATGCAACACATTTTCTATAGGAGACGTCCAGTAATCAATATGCTGTCTATGAGTGACCCCAGGCATGACCCGGAAGTGAAGGTGCAGAGTTTTTTTTTTTTTTTTTAATAAATTTATTAGCAAAAACGTCCTGCTCCACCACAGTCCTCTCCCACTTCTTCTACCTGCTGGAGTACTTAAAGAAACACACACCAAAGAAAAAGAAGCGCTGGTACTGCACCGTTTAGATTGTTTGAACAGGTGCGACATCAGACTGGCAGAGGTTCAAGGCTCTCGACCACTGGTGACATGGGGTTGATCTGATTTCAGCTGAAAAACAGCTGAGACCGTCTGAACCATCAGCCTGGAGATCCCGATGACTCCCTCCCTGCTCGCCACGTAGTCCCCAAGACCAGGGACCAGCGGGTTCTCAGAATCCCCCCGGTTCTCGTCGCTGAAGGGTGGAGCCGGCAGAGCTGGCTGCAAATGGCCTCCACCAGGCGGCTGGTGTCAGACCAGTTTGAGGGCCGGTGTTCAGTCCCAAAAGGCAGCTGGAGTTATGTGGAAGAAAAGACAGGATGAAAAAATGAAGCAGATTTCTAAGTAGCTAAAAAACTTCTAGAAACAGCTCTTACCGTTGGAGAGACTCCTTCCCTGGACAGGAAGTGCTCTTCCCCTTCACGGCCTTGAAACGACCTTTAGGCCGTCTGTCCCGGTGCCTGGCAGGTAGATGACCTGCTGCTCGTCAGACTCTGGGAGGTCTTCCCAGAGAGCAACTATTCAGTCTATCCTGCTGTTGGGGATTGCAGGCAGACTCCTGATCTCCACCACGGCCTTGGCCACCCTCAGGACGGGTCCATATCCCGGATGACCATCAGGACCCTGGACCTCTTCCTGCAACAGAAGCAGGACAGTCTTACAACAAAACAGCATTTCAGATAGTTTGATACATGAGAAGTGTTGCAGCTTTTACCTCAGAGTCTGAGGAGAGATGCTGATTGGAAGTCTGCGAGGTAAGGGGAGGGACTTCCTCTTCGAGTGGGAGGCAGACCGGATGGCTCAGACCCGTCCGTATCAGCTGACCAGGCTGCTGCGTCAGAGGAGAGGAAGACCCAGAGATGATGGGGTCTTCATCCTCTTCTTGAGAGCGATGACAGCAGCAGCCTCGTTGGAAGTGGAAGGACTCCAGAGACGTGGAGCCTCCGCTGACCCCGCCTTTTGTGAGCCTGCCAGTCTCGGTGTACAGCTGCACCCCCGGCCAGTCCTGGATGCAGCTGAGGTGCCGCCTCTGGGTGCTCCAGACGTCCTGGATGAGGAGCGCCGTCTCCACCGTCAGTGGAGTGGCTGACGTCCGCGTCCGTCAGGCCGACCATCCCATGCTTTTCTTTCAGCTCGGACCGCTTGGCCTGAGTGAGACGGCGGGCGTCTCCGGAGTCCACCTCGAAGATGCAGTGAGACAGCTGCCTCATGGGACACCTGATGCAAAGCGTCGCATCAGGTGCCAGATGTCCAGTCCAACCACCAGTCTCTCCCACTCCTAAAAGATAAACACCAAGAGACTGTGTCGGACAGGGGGTGGGAGATGGGGGTCTTAAAGAGAGACGCCCACACCTAAAGTAACAAACTCCTGTTGGAGCTGGAATTTATCAAAAGACACAGGAGAAATAAGTGTTATTCTGCATCTAAAATGAAAAGTTTTATCCTGATACCACTAGCTCCTTGAAAGAGAGGGCTGAGCTGGAGAGGCAGACTCTTCCCGAAGGGGCGGTCTCACTCTGTGACGTCAGAGCGTGAGAACGCTTGTTTTTGAGGAGGTATGAGAGGTGCTGCTGCTGAGAGGTGCAGGTTTTTAGAGGATTACTCAACTGCAAAATATATGGATCAAAATACATCTTTGAGGTCTTTATAGAGAGGAATGAACATTATAATACATTTAAAAGCTCAAAAAGTTGTTTTTCATGGTATGACCCCTTTAAATCCTCTCACTACAGACCAGTGATGTGCAGCTAAGTTTGTGTCTGATGAGGCACAGACTCTTTCAGTCTGATTTACAAACCAATATATTTATAACTAAAGATTCTGTTTCATATCAGCATCTTTTTATAAACATAGCAGATCCATATTGGACTGAATAGGAATGTAAATGCATAGTGGTTTAGTTTGACTCCAAAAACCTAAACAAAATATATTAATAGAACATCTAGTTTGATCTTTTTGCATTTCTGTTGTGAATAGGATTTCACTTTGTTTGGATACAAATTTTGTTAATCAATACAAAAATTTCTGTCAACTTTCTGTCAAAATATCTCTCAGAAAGTCAACATGAAAAATGATGTATACAAGTCAAAGAAAAGCAGGATTCAAAATGAAAATGATAAATGTGAAACTACATGTGGTATATATATTCAAATATATACTATTCAAATCTGATTTTATACATAAATATATATTGCAAAGTTGTGCAAAAAATATTACTTTGTTCATGATGTAATTGAAGAGGAAATGCACAAAACACAGAGATTATGAGTATATTCATGGTTAAATTGATTAGAATTAAATAAATTGCATTTATGGATGTCAAATCTCTTTTATCAAAAGTAAACATCTCATGATAGCAGGTGGAACACTAAAATACAGACAATACAGCCCTGCTGCTCCAGCTATCAAACCATGAGCGCTTTTCTTTCAAAAGTGCAGGAGGACATCTAGAATGTACTGGTTTCAATAAAAACCTGCTCTGGATGATAATTATCGTATTTGAATATTAGGATAATTTTGTGTTGCTTCTGAGTCCGCTGATGAGCTCTCCGTGGAGTCTCGCTGTGTGTGCCCGCACGCGTGCGCCTGCGTGTGTGTGTGCGTAACGGTCCTCATCTCTTCTCCCTCCTGAGGAATTATCCAGCACTTTCTGATGGTTTAAGGATGAAATGCATAACAGATGCCAGCACAGTTTATAGTGACTGGGGTGACCATCCCACATCCTGGCTGACACCTGGTCGCCCCTTGCTGGCGCCACTGCCCCAGAGTGAGATCAAAGCTCAGATGATGAGATTTTTGTAAAAGTCTATGGCAAGTCGATTTATCATTAAATACATATCCTTGATATCATGCTGTTTTAAGCCCAACTAGTAATGCCAAAAGCACAACTAGTTCACTAGTGGAACATATTTTTGGCTCACTAGTTAACTAGTGATGTCTAAAAATGTGCACTAGTTTACTAGTCGACCATATTTTTGCTTACTAGTTAACTAGTGACACTCTCAAAAGGCCACTAGTGAACTAGTCGCATGTAAATTTTCTACCAGTTCACTAGTAAGGCTCCTGTAAAGCTCACTAGTTAACTAGTGCGACCAAAATATCAAACTAGTTAACTAGTGACATGCAAAATGCGAACTAGTTGACTAGTGTGACGTATATAAGTCTTACTAGTTAACTAGTGACGGCTAAAAATGTCACTAGTTCACTAAGTCTTAATGTCAGCTAGTTAACTAGTGATTCGGTATGCTAATGTGGAGCAGTGATGTCATCCTAGAAAACTCCTCCTATTGGCTCTGCAGAACAGCTCCAACCCACTCAAAGCAGGGTTAACCCTTTCAGTCCCAGTGTGCTTTACTGTGGATAATTGCAGGCCTGAGAGCTTCATCATTCTTTCAGAATACAGAGAAATGTACTAATATTGCATTGTCAGTGTTTAAAAGTAAACATATTATATCAGTTTGATTTTACTTTTGACATTTTTAGGTTATTTTAGTTTTATTATCAATTTAGCAATAAAGTACATCATGTCTTTATGCACTATTATGATTAAATTATTTTGAAAAATATTGACGATTGTGGGGTTTTATTTACTGAATAGAAGGGTACAAACAAAAGTGTCCACATCGCCAGACAGAGGATCTATTGAAAGAATATTTTGATGCACTGAAGGGGTAAATTTTGAATCATGACACACTGATTTAAGTTCTATTTGTGCATCAGCTTTAGTTCTCATATGTAATGGCTCACAAATGCTCAGTTTGTAATTCAACCTTTTTTTCCCCAATTCTTCTCACCATTGTTGTTGGTAATGCAGTTTAGCTATTTGTCCTAAATTTTTGAGAAGGAAATGTGTAGGTTACTTAAATGCATTTAAAGACCTGTGTTGTTGACAATATGTATATAAGTCACAGACATCCAACACATTGTTCTTTTCCTCAAATCTGCTGCTTTATTTAATATACCAAAGTAACTTCTCTTACATCTTCACACGACATGGCCTTAAATAATTGAAATATAAATAGAATACCTTTATTCCCTCTACAGGATGTTCTCCAGTATAAAAAAAACATGGCTGACATCTACCAATCTAAGTGAGCTGAAATATGATCAAAATATCACAACTTAAACCCAAAAAATTAACAGCCACTCTCATGCAGTGGCCCTGTGAATCTCCAATGTGGTTCATTTTGCCATGTGGCACAGCTTTACTTTATGGAACACAAAAAAAACTATAAGTTAATAAAATTGTGTTTGTCATCCTGAACTCTGATCTGCTTCCTGGCTTAAAATACCTTCTGAACTAATTTCATCTTGAACCAAAAGATTGACCCTTCTCTTTAGAGTTCTGATGCACCACACATTCTGTTGTTCTGAAAACCCTCACTGTTCCCCTCCGAGGAGACCTCCAGCTCTCCACTGTTCTTCAGGTTCTTCAGCAGATGGTCGCTTGGATCCAAGGATGAAGGAACATCAGCTGTGACTTCACAGGACAGTTTAAGCATTTTTATGATTGTTACGGTTGGCTCCAAGCCGTAACAAAGAAAACGGGAGACGACACCGGTGTCTTAACGTTTAGAAACGTTTTATTCTGCCCAGCGGACCAAAACAAAAAACAACCAGGAGAGAGGAGGAGGCGACGAAACAGCGGCAGCAACAGCAGCAGCAGAAACCGGAAGCCCAGGAGGAGGAGCCACGGCGGGGCTTTCATTCCGGGCTCGAAACGATGTGAAGCACTGCACCTGTGCCTGGAACAGAGAAACTGACAGGACAGAAAAAGGAGCCAAACCTAGACGGCCCAAGGCCGAAACAATGATAACCAATTCAGAAACGTAGAGAAGACTCTGCCTGCATGACCACCAAAACAGGCGGGCAGGTAGCTGTGGTCAAATGAATGCAGGAATACATGCAAATGGGGATGGGAGATCTTCCTCTGACATCCAAGCAGAGTGCATGTCTGCAGCTGACAGGGAGACAGTCATCTTGTGCAGAACGTTTCCTGATCCTCTTGGTGAGACACCACAGCAAACATCATACGGCGGAGAATCCCCTGGAACTGTCCTACGTGGGGTTGTGTAGCCTCCTAAAAACAGAAACACATTTACTCACATTGTATCATATTTCGACAGATCATTTAGGTTTAGATTGTGTTTTTACAGATGCAAATTCCTGTTGGCCACATGTAAGACGTGCAGCTGAGATGCACATGAATGCATTACCCGTGTGTATTGTTTTTCCTTTTGATATACAATGACTACATATTCATGTTTAGATTGTATTTTTATTGATAATGTTCCGGTTTTGAGAAAGACTAATTCCCATCTGCTCATCAACAACAGATGAACTAATTTCCTATATTGTCTGGGTGTGTATTTGTTTCTGTCCTGCTGCGTATCATGTTTGGAGTTTTATCTTCTGCAGAGCTTTAATCTGCTGAAAACCTCTTTTAAATTGAGTCAGGCCAGATTGTTTAATCCTCTCCTGTTTATGAAATAATTGAATTTCATTGAATTGAATGAAAAATTTTTTTTTTGGCAGTTCTTATTGTTGTATTTCTACTTGGTGGTTTGACAAAGCTGAAGAAAAGCTCCGAATGGATCTGGTTGAAGCGGTGTCTGCAGACATGAAGCTCAACTTGTTCAGAAAACATTGCTAATAATGTCTCCTCATTGACGACAAAGCTGGTGACTGACAGAAGCACTTAAAAGAAAATGTTTTATCAATAGGATTATCAAAATGCCTAATAGCACAGAGTAATTTTATGTTACTTCAAAATTACTTCAAAATTAATTACTATTAATCAATATATTATAATACACAGAAACTGGTAGTAATTGAAAACATTTACTGTCAATTACTACATTAACACTTTGAATGAAATATACTTTTAAAGACCCCACTCTAATTTTGGTGTTTTTAACATGTTCTTTTAGGTTTTTTTCTCATGATGGAGGAAAAAAGAATTCAAGATTATAACGGATATGAATGAAACGTACTTTTAAAGGACCACTCTAATGAAAAATCTAATTTTAGGTGTTTTGAGCATGTGCTCATTGCTTTTTTTCTTATGATGGAGTAAAAAAGAAAAAAGAATTAAAATGATAAATACATAAACCTTATGGAGATGTGATGGATTAAGACAGACAGGAACACAGTTTCCCTGGTTCAGTCAAAATCTTCTGGCTAGATGGCTTCTGCAGAGCATGGAGAACTCCGTCACAATCCTCCCTTCATTGTGTAGCTTCTCGTCACTCCTGTCATTCTATGTCACCGGAAAACCTTTGAAAGCAAATCACGAAAAAAAAAGATCAACAATATAGTGAGGGAGAAACTGTTTCTGTCGTAAACTAGTTGCCTTAATTAATGTTTTACTAGACAACATGTAAGCCTTTCAGCAGCCAACTAGTTTACTAGTTCAATTCAGACGTCGACTAGTGGGTCAAATTTCACTTCACTAGTTAACATGTAAGGCTAAAAATGTGTCAGCTAGTTGACTAGTGCGCAATTTTGCAGTGACATGTTAACTAGTGAGCTTTTTTAAGCCTTACTAGTTCACATGTGAGGCTCTAAATGCTTTTACTAGTAAACTAGTGGACATTTTACAAATGACTAGTTAACATGTTACATTTTTAGGTGTAACTAGTTAACTAGTAAGCAATTTTGTATTGTTACATGTTCACTAGTAGGCTTTTTAGGCGTTCCTAGTTAACTAGTGGCGATTTTTAAGGCTCACTAGTAAGCTAGTTGCCATTATGGCTCAAGCATGTTAACGTGTGGGCATTTTAGGCTCAGCTAGTTAACTAGTGACCATTTCCAAAGCTCACTAGTTCACTAGTTGGCACACTTTTGTCAACTAGTTAACGTGTTGGACTTTGCATGCAAATGAAGGGGCGGGACTGAATCCTGATTGGTCTGTTCCAAAGCCTGCTTTTGAGGCTCACGAAGGAGCAGTGCGGGGATTTTTTTCTACAGAGGAACGGCCGGTTTTCGTCATTTTACCAGGTATTTAGCTGATAATTACTGTCAAAAGTGATAGTATAACTTAAGCTTTCACGGTATGAACACATTCTGTGTTCCCGGTTAAAGATGTGACGTCTAACGATTGGTAACGATCCCGCCGCGACGAGCGCGTCTCGGCTGGAAGTCGACTTTCACGCGGCGTCTTCGCCGCTGGATTGGGGGGAAATATTGCTAAAGCTAAAGTTGTGAACCAGGTAGCTCTGTTGATAGACTTTATATGTGGATAGAAGCCTCATTCTGAGCTTCGGAGTGAACGAGCGGCGCCGCCGTGCTGGGGAGGATGGTTTTAAGCTAGGCTACATGATCCACAAGCAGCTACAGTCACCGGAGAATTGCAGGCGGGCCGCTTGTTTTTGTTTCTGCCTTCAGAACTGCACAACGGAGCTCCGATGTATGATTTGAAATTTTCACAAGTAAGTTCTGTGATGTGATCTGCAAATGTATTATTACAAAGAGCTCCACTAGGAGGCGCTATTGGTTTATTGTAAAGTAACATCAGTGTTTACGACAGACGGTATGTTTTACGGCAGTTACAATGCGAGTTCGTCAGATGTAGAAGCCTTCGTTGAAACCTTCTAATAAAACAGTTTAAAAGTAATTCCATGAATCTGTGAATTCATGACATGGTGTCAGAAGTCGCTCCTTCGCCCTAGTCAAGATTGAAGCGACAGGATGGCCAAGTTTCATGCTCCTGAGTCGTTTGACTTCACCCAGCCTTCGGCGTGGCCGACCTGGAGACAGCGATTTTCCCGCTATCGGATAGCAACAAAGCTAGACCAAGAAGACGGCGATGTGCAAGTAAATACGCTTATATCTATATGGCATGGAGCGAACCAATCTTCAGCACATTTACGTTTCCGAATGACGTTCAGGACTATTATGCGCGAAGTTATGAAGAGGTTTGATGAACATTTTGTACCGAAGCGCAATACAATACATGAACGCGCCTGTTTCCACATACGCTCGCAGCTCCAAGGGGAGAGCGTGGAGGCGTTTGTGAGGGAGTTGTATAAGCTTGCGGAGCACTGCGACTTCGGACCGACAAAAGACGAACAGATAAGGGATCGCATTGTGATTGGCATCGCGGATGGAGACGTTTCACAGAAGCTTCAGCTGGAACCCGACTTAACTTTGGAAAAAAGCAATCAGCATTGCACGACAATCAGAGCTGATTAAAACTCAAAATGCCAGCGCCAGAGCAACAAGTGTTGAGGTGGGTGCCGTGAACACACGCAAGTTCAATAAGCAGCCTAGACTGTATGACAAAAGGCATGCTAAAAATAGAGATAATGAACAATGCAGAAATGTGACACAACAAACAAGGAAAATGTGCACAAGATGTGGGAGACAGCATGAGTACGGTGCATGTCCAGCCATAGGTAAACGCTGCCGTAAATGCAATAAAGCTGGACATTTTGAAGCAATGTGCAAAACAAAAAACATCAATGCACTTACAGCTACAGACTGTGACCGTGATGAGGGCAGTGCATGGTTTCTTGGGGCTGTGGCTGATGGTAATGAAGGTGAGGAGGACAGATGGTATGAAAACCTGCAAATAAATGGCACAGTGGTTCCGTTTCGGATCGATACGGGAGCGGACGTAACTGTGATTCCAGAGCAGACGTATTTAAAGCTGCAACAGCGCCCCCTCCTGATGAAAACAAGCTCAACCTTCACCAGCCCAGGTGGAAAACTGCAGTGCAAAGGAAAGTTCATGACATACTGTGAAAGACATGGAGAAACGTATCCCTTGTGGATTCATGTCATGTCAGGCCCCTTCACAACAAATCTGCTTGGACGTAAAACTGCAATTAAAATGGGACTAGTGCGCAGAGTAGATGGACTTGAGTCATTCAATGATGTTTTTGGGGATATTGGACTGTTGAACTGTGAACCAGTCAAAATAGAACTTAGGTCCGACATCAAGCCATACAGTATTGTAACCCCACGGCGGATCCCATTTCCAATTTTACCCCAAGTGGAGGAGGAGCTCAAGCGAATGCAGTCCCTTGGCATCATAGAGGAAGTAAAGGAAGCCACAGACTGGTGCGCTCCGATGGTGCCAGTGATTAAAAAGAACAAGAAACCTCGAATCTGTGTGGATCTAACCAAACTCAATAAAGCTGTTAAAAGAGAAAGGTTCATCCTGCCCACTTTAGAGGACATTGCACCAAAACTGTCAGGCGCAACAGTCTTCTCTACAGTGGATGCTTCAAGTGGATTTTGGCAGATCCCTCTGGATGTGAACAGCAGAAAATTTACCACCTTCATCACACCAGTTGTAAAGAAAATATATTTTGTGTGTGTGCTCTGATCTGACCATTCTGGAGCCGAGTCACACCACCTGCATTGAGCTGCTGAAGGAGAAGCCTCTGGAATGTAAACATATTATTGTGCTCTGCTTAGCCGCTTCACATAGAAAACACTTGTGCGAATGTAGATGTTTTCTATTCCTCTGGAAAACACCTCTTGGCTCCCAGGGAAGACTTCTTTTCTCCCACAGGGTGACGTTTTCTATTTCCTCTGGGAAACACCTCTCGATTCCCAGGGAGGACTTTTTTATTTCAATGTATAAAAGACGGGACGTTGCTAGAATCGTTGAAGTCAGCTGGATGGTTATGTACGACACCAGCCAAGTCGAAGCTGTCCTTACCGGGCTTATGTTGACTTCCCATCTCCCATATCAGCGGTAAGAGTGATTTGAATGCTTCACCTATGTATTTGATTGTTTTGACTTGCTATGCTCTGTGGGGAATAAAAAAGCCAAAGTAATTATTCTAGCATCATAGCCTCGTGTGTTTGTGTGTGATTTTCTGATTGGTGTTCTACCTCTGGGGACCTGCAGATTTCTGCTGATCAGAGCCTGATAAGGTTTTTCACAGAACATTTTTGGCGTCACGAACTGAGACTGTCCAGAGGATATACTCAGAGATCATGTTTAAGTGGAGGAAAAAGGCTGCGGAGGAATTCGTAGCCGATGCATTGATTCCCGGATGGGAGGAAAGCCCCTGGAAGGAGGTGGCTTTTTGTTTACGCCATGGAGCGAGCTGCTCAGACGTGTGGCAAAGTGTGGTCGGTGATGGATCACCTGAGACAGTTTTGCGGCTGCTCACGAATGTTCCCGTTCATCCCAAAACCCCATTGGAGGGGGTTCAGAGGAGGATGTGGCTCTGTGCTGCAGCTTGGAGAGTTAAAAGTGAACTGTTTGAAGTACAGCGTGATGAAACTGTTAAGATGAAACAACAGTTAAGTGAAATTCAAAATGAGAACGCTCTGCAGACAGAGCAAATGCGTTTGTTGCAAAGTAAACTGGATCGCATGACGCGGTTGGCTGAGCGCTCTGTGGCTCACGTGTCAAAAGTAAATAGACAGCAGCGGCTGATGAAGCCCCGCTGCCCTGACGCTGCCTCCATACGCTCCTTTGTAGCACGACAGGTGGAGGGAGCGGATGATTGGATCCGAGACGTGAGAGTGGAGAACGTCTGGGATATTCTGATAAGACGGGATTAGACCAGTACAGTTAGATGAATGGTGTGGAGCGCACCCGGACCCTCCTCCATACCCGCCGTATAAGGTTAATCCGGTTATGCGGCGTAAAAGACAGCGGGTGTACACACCTCCTGTTGTGTGCCCGGTACGAGATAATGACGGGCAGCCGATGTTTGATGATGGCGGACAGCCTCTAATGACTCCTGAACGTCAGCTGCAGCCTGACCCTGTGATATCTCAGACTCTGGAGGATCACATTTCGAAGGCGATGCTGTACATAACTCGGCGCTTCGGGCAGAGGCCCGAAGAACCCCTCGATTTGTGGCTGATCAGAATGATGGATGAAGGAGCTTCACAGGTGAAAGGATGCAGGCAGAGATGGCCTGCGTTTTGCTGGATTGTCCAGGGACACTGCTGTAAATGCTAATTACCGGCTCCTGGTGCGGGAAGCTGGGGATGAAATGAAAACTGTATTGCATTTGTATGCTGATGCGATCAGGGGGCAATTTCCTGAGCCCTCCAACTGGAGCTCCTTGGACCGCCCCTGGCAAACTCTCCATGAGGGAGCTCAGCGTTTAGTTCGTTTGATGGTGAGAGATGCTCTGTTTCTGGGACACGTGGATGATTTAATGCAGTTGAATGTTCCTTGGGGCATCAGAGATCACATTGTAAAAACAGCTCCTCCCCAATATAAAGCAGCTGTGTTGTTGTTAATGTTGGGAGCTGCAGACCACTCCCTCGGAGCTCTGAAAGCAGCTCTCCTCGGCCTGGATGGATTGGGGGACTGGGGGGCGGTTACTCCCCGACCCCCCATACAGGATGGTCGGGATGACCTGAGAGACGGAGGGCCCCGCCCTGCTAACGCCCCATCTCGTAGGAACCTCTGGCGGGCCTTAAAAAAGGCTGGGGTGTCGTTTGATGAGATTGATGGACTTCCTACTGATGAACTCTGGAAACATGTACAAAGGCGGGGGTTGAACGTAAACTGCCCCACAGGTGAAGGTCGACTGACTGACTTGAGTCAACTGTTGCAGGTTTTGAGTACAAAGGCTGTGGATTCGGTTGAACCATCAGCTCCACCTGCTGGTTCCTCCGAGGGGTCGGCGTATGACACACTGATGAAGGTGGCTGCTGTTGCCAAACAGAAAAAGGATGAAAAAGGGCAACATCAACATAATGGTTCACTCCAACAGTTGCATAGGGGTAAATCACCTGGTCAGATTTGGCAGATGGACTTCATTGGACCCTTACCTATGTCTTTGGGGTGTAAATATGCGTGTACCGCTGTGGATACATACTCAGGGATATTGGTAGCACATCCTTGTAAGCATGCTAATCAGAAGGCTACTATTAAGTGTTTGGAAAAAATAGAACAGTATTATGGGATGCCGCTGCAGGTTCAGAGTGATAACGGCACTCATTTCACTGGAAACTCGGTGAAACAGTGGTGTACAGATCACAATGTTGACTGGATCTATCATGTTCCCTATCACCCTCAAGCAGCAGGGTTGATAGAAAGAATGAATGGGCTCCTTAAAAAGCTCCCTCAGAAATGAAGACTCCACTGGAGATTTGACTGGAGGAAAAAAATGACAAAGTGTTGAAACAGATCAACAATAGACCCATCGCACCGGGAGTGACTCCCATGAACCGCATGATCACTGTGGCTATCACACCAGAGAAAGAACCCATCAGAATGTGGCCAGAAGCTGAGCTGCCCATCAGAGCTGCCCCTGGATCAACTGGCAGAACCTTTGTGATCCTGAAGGGGACAAAATAGTACAGCTGGTGGTTAGTAGACGCTAACCTGTGACATGGGAACGGTGAAAGAAACCAAAGCTCCTACACAAACCACCCTATGGAGAACAGGGGGCTTTGGGTCGACCGACAAGGCTGGGGCTAGAATTTGATAAAATATCAAAATGTTATTTAAGAGAAAACTAATATTTTTTCTTTTTGTGTCCTTAAGTATTAATTATCTTTGCAGGTACCCGAGGGTGTGGGAGTTGGTCTCCGAACGGACGCTCAGGGGACCTTCCAAGAGCCACTATGGAAAACCACATCAACCGGTCCACTGGCAGTGTTGCTGTCCTGAGACCGAGGATCATCGACCTCTCCTTCTCAGTGGAGAGCATTCCAGCCCTTCAGCTTCAAAGGGCCTCTATCTGAAGTGAAGTGCCTATCACGTCACAGGAGGGCGTGGTATGATCTGATGGACCTCTCCAACTCTTCTGATGGAAAGGTAACAAGTAATATACTGTCGAACACAGGAAAAAGGATCTCTCATGGATTACAACAAGTAGGTGTGTGGATGCCGTCAGTAGCAGAAAGAGACTGCTCTCTGCTCGTCCATACGCTATCATGGCACATGGAGATGTGGAACCTCACCAGTGAGATTTGACGACTATTACTGGTACCTTGAACTGACTGTTTGTAACTGTCGTTAACGTACGAATGTTAGACATGAATCTACAACAAGAATGATTCGTTGGAGACATGACAACCAACAACAGCGGCGACCAGCGGCGAAGACGGGATATTCCGAATAGACTGTTACAACCACACCTGCCAAGACTAAGAGTAGTAGTGAAACTGTCTGTACTGGTTATTGGGTGTTGTATAATGTTACTAAACCAACAACTGAGTGCAAGTCTTATGTGTTGACTTATGTAGAGCAACCTAGAGATTGTGTAGCCACTATGCATTACCAGCTTGGGACACTTTGCACTGGGTGCTTGACAGGTGTTCATCTGGGGCACTGGAACAACCAGACCTATTATTGACAAAACTATATGCATTGATCTCTCTGGGTTGGTTTAGATGCGCACTGAACCGGTCCGCTGAGCTCAGAGCGATGGTAGAGTCACATAGGTCTAACATTTCCAGACTACTGGTGTCCACCGTCCTGGCCCAGGGTGGGGTGTTACATGATTAACCGCTTGCAGTATATTTGCTTTTGGATATGTTTGAAAGGTAACAAGACAATTACGGATAATTGATCAGGACATGAGAAGATGAGTTGATGCTCAGATCAGACCACAGGGTGGAATGTAAAGAAAATATATTTTGTGTGTGTGCTCTGATCTGACCATTCTGGAGCCGAGTCACACCACCTGCATTGAGCTGCTGAAGGAGAAGCCTCTGGAATGTAAACATATTATTGTGCTCTGCTTAGCCGCTTCACATAGAAAACACTTGTGCGAATGTAGATGTTTTCTATTCCTCTGGAAAACACCTCTTGGCTCCCAGGGAAGACTTCTTTTCTCCCACAGGGTGACGTTTTCTATTTCCTCTGGGAAACACCTCTCGATTCCCAGGGGAGGACTTATTTCAATGTAAAAAGACGGGACGTTGCTAGAATCGTTGAAGTCAGCTGGATGGTTATGTACGACACCAGCCAAGTCGAAGCTGTCCTTACCGGGGTTATGTTGACTTCTCATCTCCCATATCAGCGGTAAGAGTGATTTGAATGCTTCACCTATGTATTTGATTGTTTTGACTTGCTATGCTCTGTGGGGAATAATAAAAGCCAAAGTAATTATTCTAGCATCATAGCCTCGTGTGTTTGTGTGTGATTTCTGGGTGTCTACCTCTGGGGACCTGCAGATTTCTGCTGATCAGAGCCTGATAAGGTTTTTCACAGAACATCAGTGGGCCGTTTTTGTTTCCGCCGCCTTCCTTTTGGTATTACATCTGCTCCTGAAATATTTCAGCAGAAAATGAGCTCGCTCCTGAAAGACCACACAGGCACTGTGGTAGTAATGGATGACATCCTCATCTTCGGCAAAGACAAGGAAGACCATGATCAGAATCTGCACGCAGTGTTGCAGACCATTAGAGCTTCAGGATTAAAACTTAACAAGAACAAATGTCAGTTCAGGAAATCTGAAATTCAATATTTCGGACACATTATCGGAAAGGATGGCATCAAACCAGACACGGAGAAGGTCAGAGCCATTGCGGAGCTCCCGAGCCCAGCAAACATTAAAGAACTGCGGCAAAGGATTGGAATGATAAACTACTTAGGAAAATTCCTCCCTGATCTTTCCACAGTCATGCACCCTCTAAACAGTCTACTGAGGAGTGACACAGTCTGGACGTGGGGAGAAGCACAGGAGGAAGCCTTTAAACAGGTCAAAGCCATGCTAACTTCAGCACCCTGTACTTGCATTTTATGACGCAACAAAGCCAACGGTTTAAGCGCAGACGCCAGCAGTTACGGCCTAGGTGGGGCACTCTATCAAGAGCACGGTGATGGACTACCGACCAGTCGCCTTTTGTTCCAGGACTCTAACGGAGAGCGAGTGCCGGTACTCCCAGATTGAGAAAAGAATGCCTCGCTAGCGTATGGGCATGCGAGCGCTTTGGAGAGTTATTTACAAGGCATGGACAGGTTCGTGCTTGAGACTGACCACAAGCCTCTGGTTCCACTCATTAACACCTATGACCTGGACAGGGCACCCGTTAGGTGTCAGAGGCTATTGATGCGCATGATGAAGTTTAACGTCGAAGCCATTCATGTGCCAGGAAAGCAACTCATCGTGGCTGACACCCTGTCTCGAAACCCCCTGCAGGATAGTTCTGCGTCAGACACAGAGGAGGAGGTGAAAGCTTATGTTCAGGCGGTGATTGAGGCCAGACCAGTCACCAAAGACAGGCTCAATGCAATACGAGAGGCTACAAGCAACGACGACATTCTTCAAACAGTGATTCGTTACACCAGTAATGGATGGCCCTCGGATTTGTCCCGCCTGCCAAAAGACCTGCTTAAGTATCACACAGCCAGAGCTCACCTTTCTGAAGTTGATGGACTCTTACTGTTTGATGACCGCATTGTTGTTCCCCTTGCTATGCGGAAAGCTGTGTTGTCACAAATACACGCAGGTCACCAGGGACTCACCAAGTGCCGTAAAAGGGCAAATATGTCAGTGTGGTGGCCCGGTGTTGGGAGAGACATTACTGAAACAGTGAATGCATGTGAGTTTTGCATAGAAAACAAACCCACTCAAAGAAAAGAGCCATTGATTACCACACCATTACCGCCAGGAGCTTGGCAGAAGATAGCTGCAGATTTATGTGACCTCAACAGCAAGCATTATTTGGTAGTGACAGACTATTATTCACGTTATGTTGAGATTTCTCAGTTATCCACCACAAGTACCAGCCAAGTCATTCTGAGTCTGAAGAGCATGTTCGCCAGATGGGGAATTCCATTGGAACTAGTAACGGATAACGGATCACAGTTCACTTCAGCAGAATTCCGCATGTTCAGCGAGAAGTACAACTTTGGACACACAACTTCAAGCCCTCACTACCCTCAAGCAAATGGGGCAGCCGAGAGGAGCGTTGCTATTGCAAAGAGAATCCTTCGTCAACCAGATCCCCAACTCGCCTTGTTGAGCTACAGAGCCACACCCATTGCCGCAACAGGCCAGAGCCCAGCTCAACTGATGATTGGACGTGAAATCAGAACTACAGTACCAGATTTACCTCAGAAGCTACACGCAACACCTATCGACCACCAGGCGGTGAGACTGAAGGACCAACAGACCAAAGCCGCTTACCGCTTCTTTTACAACAGACGTCATTCAGCCCGACCGCTGTCGACACTCAGCGCAGGCCAGAGTGTTACGGTCAAGTTGGATGGGGAAAAGGGCTGGAAGACCCCAGCAAAAGTCATCAGTAAGGCCACCGAACCCCGGTCCTATCTCATACAAACTGATCAAGGGACTGTTGCCCGCAGAAACAGGAGACATCTGCAAGAAGTACCTGAACAGAGTGTCCAAAGCAATGGACAAGAGACTCCTAATAACTGTGACTTCAATAACAGAAATGACACAGATATCTCTTCATCTGATATTAGCTCATCTGTGACCAGTGTTCCAACTCTTCACCCAAGTTCAGGTGCCTCCCCCAGGAAAACCTCAGCTGGGAGAGTTATTAGACCCCCTGCCAGGTTTAAGGACTACGTGTAAGAGTAGACTGTTCTTTACTAGTCTTATATTATGTTGCAGTACAGAGTTCTTGTTCTGAGCTAAATTGAAAGTTTTAGTTTAAGGTAATGTTAAAAGATGTTTTGTGTTTGTTTATTTGACAATATTTTGCTATATTACCTAAAGAGGGGAGATGTGATGTGATCTGCAAATGTATTATTACAAAGAGCTCCACTAGGAGGCGCTATTGGTTTATTGTAAAGTAACATCAGTGTTTACGACAGACGGTATGTTTTTTAGGCAGTTACAATGCGAGTTCGTCAGATGTAGAAGCCTTCGTTGAAACCTTCTAATAAAACAGTTTAAAAGTAATTCCATGAATCTGTGAATTCATGACAAGTTCTAACAATATTTTGGTTATTAGCGCTTTTTTTTTGTAAGTTTGTGTGATAGTAAACAAAGCTACATGGCTAACAAAGACATGCTAACGACAGAAACAGTTTCTCCCTCACTATATTGTTGATCTTTTTTTTTCGTGATTTGCTTTCAAAGGTTTTCCGGTGACATAGAATGACAGAAGTGACGAGAAGCTACACAATGAAGGGAGGATTGTGACGGAGTTCTCCATGCTCTGCAGAAGCCATCTAGCCAGAAGATTTTGACTGAACCAGGGAAACTGTGTTCCTGTCTGTCTTAATCCATCACATCTCCATAAGGTTTGTGTATTTATCCTTTTAATTCTTTTTTCTTTTTTACTCCATCATAAGAAAAAAAGCAATGAGCACATGTTCAAAACATCTAAAATTAGATTTTTCATTAGAGTGGTCCTTTAAAAGTACGTTTCATTCATATCCGTTATAATCTTGAATTCTTTTTTCCTCCATCATGAGAAAAAACCTAAAAGAACATGTTAAAAACACCAAAATTAGAGTGGGGTCTTTAAAAGTATATTTCATTCAAAGTGTTAATGTAGTAATTGACAGTAAATGTTTTCAATTACTACCAGTTTCTGTGTATTATAATATATTGATTAATAGTAATTAATTTAGAAGTAATTTTGAAGTAACATAAAATTACTCTGTGCTATTAGGCATTTTGATAATCCTATTGATAAAACATTTTCTTTTAAGTGCTTCTGTCAGTCACCAGCTTTGTCGTCAATGAGGAGACATTATTAGCAATGTTTTCTGAACAAGTTGAGCTTCATGTCTGCAGACACCGCTTCAACCAGATCCATTCGGAGCTTTTCTTCAGCTTTGTCAAACCACCAAGTAGAAATACAACAATAAGAACTGCCAAAAAAAAATATTTTTCATTCAATTCAATGAAATTCAATTATTTCATAAACAGGAGAGGATTAAACAATCTGGCCTGACTCAATTAAAAGAGGTTTCAGCAGATTAAAGCTCTGCAGAAGATAAAACTCCAAACATGATACGCAGCAGGACAAAATTACACACCCAGACAATATAGGAAATTAGTTCATCTGTTGTTGATGAGCAGATGGGAATTAGTCTTTCTCAAAACCGGAACATTAATCAATAAAAAATACAATCAACAAAAATATGTAGTCATTGTATATCAAAGGAAAAACAGATAGATATAGTGCATCTCAGCTGCACGTCTTACATGTGGCCAACAGGAATTTGCATCTGTAAAAACACATCTAAACCTAAATGTCTCGAAATATGATACAATGTGAGTAAATGTGTTTCTTTTTTAGGAGGCTACACAACCCCACGTAGGACAGTTCCAGGGATTCTCCGCCGTATGATGTTTGCTGTGGTGTCTCACACACAAGAGGATCAGGAAACGTTCTGCACAAGATGACTGTCTCCCTGTCAGCTGCAGACATGCACTCTGCTTGGATGTCAGAGGAAGATCTCCATCCCCATTTGCATGTATTCCTGCATTCATTTGACCACAGCTACCTGCCGCCTGTTTGGTGGTCATGCAGGCAGAGTCTTCTCTACGTTTCTGAATTGGTTATCATTGTTTCGGCCTTGGCCGTCTAGGTTTGGCTCCTTTTTCTGTCCTGTCAGTTTCTCTGTTCCAGGCACAGGTGCAGTGCTTCACATCGTTTCGAGCCCGGAATGAAAGCCCCGCCGTGGCTCCTCCTCCTGGGCTTCCGGTTTCTGCTGCTGCTGTTGCTGCCGCGTTTCGTCGCCTCCTCCCTCTCTCTGGTTGTTTTTTGTTTTTGGTCCGCTGGGCATAAAAAAACGTTTCTAAACGTTAAGACACCGGTGTCGTCTCCCGTTTTCTTTGTTACGGCTTGGAGCCAACCGTAACAATCATAAAAAATGCTTAAACTGTCCTGTGAAGTCACAGCTGATGTTCCTTCATCCTTGGATCCAAGCGACCATCTGCTGAAGAACCTGAAGAACAGTGGAGAGCTGGAGGTCTCCTCGGAGGGGAACAGTGAGGTTTTCAGAACAACAGAATGTGTGGTGCATCAGAACTCTAAAGAGAAGGGTCAATCTTTTGGTTCAAGCTGAAATTAGTTCAGAAGGTATTTTAAGCCAGGAAGCAGATCAGAGTTCAGGATGACAAACCAATTTTTAAACTTATAGTTTTTTTTGTGTTCCATAAAGTAAAGCTGTGCCACATGGCAAAATGAACCACATTGGAGATTCACAGGGCCACTGCATGAGAGTGGCTGTTAATTTTTTGGGTTTAAGTGTGTTTTGTGATATTTTGATCATATTTTCAGCTCAATTAGATTGGTAGATGTCAGCCATGTTTTATTTATACTGGAGAACATCCTGTAGAGGAATAAAGGTATTCTATTTATATTTCAATTATTTAAGGCCATGTCGTGTGAAGATGTAAGAGAAGTTACTTTGGTATATTAAATAAAGCAGCAGATTTGAGGAAAAGAACAATGTGTTGGATGTCTGTGACTTATATACATATTGTCAACAACACAGGTCTTTAAATGCATTTAAGTAACCTACACATTTCCTTCTCAAAAATTTAGGACAAATAGCTAAACTGCATTACCAACAACAATGGTGAGAAGAATTGGGGAAAAAAAGGTTGAATTACAAACTGAGCATTTGTGAGCCATTACATATGAGAACTAAAGCTGATGCACAAATAGAACTTAAATCAGTGTGTCATGATTCAAAATTTACCCCTTCAGTGCATCAAAATATTCTTTCAATAGATCCTCTGTCTGGCGACGTGGACACTTTTGTTTGTACCCTTCTATTCAGTAAATAAAACCCCACAATCGTCAATAGTTGTCAAAATAATTTAATCATAATAGTGCATAAATACATGATGTACTTTATTGCTAAATTGATAATAAAACTAAAATAACCTAAAAATGTCAAAAGTAAAATCAAACTGATATAATATGTTTACTTTTAAACACTGACAATGCAATATTAGTACATTTCTCTGTATTCTGAAAGAATGATGAAGCTCTCAGGCCTGCAATTATCCACAGTAAAGCACACTGGGACTGAAAGGGTTAACCCTGCTTTGAGTGGGTTGGAGCTGTTCTGCAGAGCCAATAGGAGGAGTTTTCTAGGATGACATCACTGCTCCACATTAGCATACCGAATCACTAGTTAACTAGCTGACATTAAGTTTGTCACTAGTTAACTAGTGACATTTATAAGTTGCACTAGTGAACTAGTAAGAAAATAGTGCTCACTAGTTAACTAGTAAGCTTTTTGCACTGCACTAGTGAACTAGTGACATTTTTAGCCGTCACTAGTTAACTAGTAAGACTTATATACGTCACACTAGTCAACTAGTTCGCATTTTGCATGTCACTAGTTAACTAGTTTGATATTTTGGTCGCACTAGTTAACTAGTGAGCTTTACAGGAGCCTTACTAGTGAACTGGTAGAAAATTTACATGCGACTAGTTCACTAGTGGCCTTTTGAGAGTGTCACTAGTTAACTAGTAAGCAAAAATATGGTCCACTAGTAAACTAGTGCACATTTTTAGACATCACTAGTTAACTAGTGAGCCAAAAATATGTTCCACTAGTGAACTAGTTGTGCTTTTGGCATTACTAGTTGGCTTAAAACAGCATGATATCAAGGATATGTATTTAATGATAAATCGGCTTGCCATACACTAGCGTAAATCATCACCGCTGCTCCACAAAAATGTCTAGCAGTTTCATTTTGAGCTGGTTGTCAGTTCGGACGAGGAAGTTGAGATCTTCACAGACCGAACTTTCACCGATCCTTTACTACTATAGTGAATTGAGCCGCCCTGCATATTTCCGTGGTCACATCAAGACGCTCCGTGGTGTCTAAAGGAGAATTGGATTATTGGCGTGATGTTTATTGGAAATAGCGGCAGCCAGGCAGCTGTCAGGTGTTCATAATGGCCTAGTTTCTATAAACCCCAGAGGTACCAGGCAGCTGGCAGAACGCGTTGCGGTCATTTATGATGACGTCATTGATGACGTCACCGATGACGTCATCACACGAGCATTTTGTTTGGAATGACGTCAAACCACGCGCTATGATGCGACTACCACAGCATGTGATGTCATACATACACTTTATTACACAGGCAACACAAGATCTTTATTGTATGGGGCTACTGGCATTTCCTCATATAATTTAAAAATTAAAGACAAAGGAAATAATACTGCAAAGGTCACAATCACAGACGGAGAGGGGAAAAAAGGAAAACTGTCCTGCAGTTTTAGAAATGGCGGAACCTGAAAATAAAAGTGAAGAAGCTGTTGATGAGTTTCCTGATGTACTTGAAAGTGAAAACTGCACTTATGTAAAAGAAGAGAAAATGGGGGAGGGATATTTTGGGAAAGTGTTTCACTATAAAACTCAGGATACATCTCAAGATGTGGCTGTGAAATTTATGTGTAGAAGAGCAGCAAGCAAAGAGTTAAAAATCCTCAAGAAAATTAAGTGCCTAGACCCTGATGAAAATTGTCTTGTGAGAGTACTCGAACACTTTGGATACAAATCCCAAATTTGTGTTTTGTTTGAAAAACTTGACCAGACTATTTCAAGCTTGGTTATAATTAGAAAAAAGCCATTTGAAGTCTGTGAACTCAGGCCAGTTGCTCAGCAATTGATGCTGGCTTTAAGAGCTCTAAAGACCATGGGCATTGTTCATTGTGACATTAAACCTGACAATATAATGCTAGTAGATCATCAGTCTTCTCCTTATAAAGTCAAACTAATAGACTTCGGTTTGGCCCAAAATAAATCAAATTTAACTTGCCAAAGCCAAATTCAGATATTGGGTTACAGGGCTCCCGAGGTAGTCTTTGGTTGTCCACTGGATGAAGGTGTGGATATGTGGAGTGTTGGATGTGTTTTGGCTAGCTTGTACAGGGGAAAGCACTTCTACCTGAACAACTGCTTGTATGACTACATTGCATCCATTGTACATATGCAAGGTCAACCTCCAGACAGTATTTTAGAAACAGGTGTACATGTAAATCAATTCTTTAATACAAAACGAAAATCTAAAGGCAGCAAGTATACATTCAAATTACCTAGTGAATTTATATATTCGCTAAGCGATTTACCATGTAGGAAAGTGACAGATGATTATTTTGAACACAGTGTTACAATGGATGATCTGCTACAGAAACGCCATAGAGGAAAAAATTTAGATGAGGATAAATCAGATTTAGAAGAGTTTAAATCTCTAATAAAGCAGATGTTGAATGTTGATCCAAATAAAAGGATCACACCTGAGGAAGCTCTCAACCATAACTTTATAAACATGAGGCACCTTTCAACAAGAACAGATGATGATTATGTAACATTAGCACAACAGTTTATGAATGTCTGTCCGCCCACAACTAGTGGGCAGTCTGATGCTCATGAAACTGATGGTAAAAGTGCCCGTGGTCAAAATATTAACGTGAATTCAAATTATACTTTTAAAAAAGACTCAGCTGTTCCTCTAAAAAAGACCAAAAAAAAGAAGACTCCTGCCACTTTTTTCAAAGGCAAATCCTATTCATCAGTTGATCACAAAGTACCACACAAGATTGTGGGTAAGGTAAAACATGAAACCTCAAACTCTAAGATAACTTCTCGTCTGCTAGTTAAAAAAGCTAACAATAGACCACCAAGCATGGAGGCAAAGGCCAACAGAGAAACCTCAAAAGGTTTAGTCAAAAGGCCCAGACCGTCTTTCTTGAGAAAGAAAAATGATTCCAAAAATATAAATTCCAATATTGTTGAGGTATGTCCACGTTCTGCAACTTCATCCCCGATGCAAGAAGAGTTATGTGAAGATAATTCAACAAAAAAACAGAATACTAGTGGGACTGTTACTAGTAAGAAGCCTTTTTGTCAGGTTGATCTGAAAACTGATAAAAGAGCACCAAGCAAGAGTGGTAGGAATGAGAAAGCCTCAAAGGATTTAGCTGATTTCTCCTCAAATAGAAAAAAAATATTAAATTCCTTTCATATTGGAGAAAACCCAAATACTGTTCAAGTGAAATCAAGCAATACAGTTTTAATGAGAGTTAGGGGATTTTTCTCTAGATTGTTTTGTAGAGTGACCACATAAGGACTGATATTATTTGAACTGAAAAAAATAATTCTAAGGAAATATTTAGAGTAAAAGAATTTTAATAATTTATTTATTAGATTTGTTAGACACCTAGGTTTCTGCTTAGCTTAGTAGTTCAAGTAAGGCTTAGATTAGTAGGGCTTACCTTAGTTGTAGTGTTTGTAGTACTATTAAGTACTACAAACTAGTGTTTGTAGTACTTAGGGCGATGTAGGGCGATGGTGGCTCAGGTGGTAGAGCAGGTCGGCCAATTATCGAAGGATAGGCGGTTCGATCCTCGCTCCCTCCAGCCAAAAAGTCGTTGTGTCCTTGGGCAAGACACTTAACCCTACTTGCCTCCAGTGTGGCTCCACTGGCGTGTGGATGTGTATGAATGTCCCGGTGATGGTCAGAGGGGCCGTAGGCGCAAACTGGCAGCCACGCCTCTGTTAGCCTGCCCCAGGACAGTTGTGGCTACAGTAGTAGCTTACCATCACCAAGTATGAAGATAGATAGATAGATAGATAGATAGACACTTTATTGATCTCTACGGAGAGAAATTCCCTGTCTGGTAGCTCATCCTTACAAACCAACAGTCACACTAAAAGACATAAGAACAAACCAGTTAAATAAAACATAGATAAAAACAACATATGGACATAAAATGAAAACAGGAGTGTGATATATAAAAATACTAAAAATTACCTAAAAGTAGAGATGATAGAATAAATAGATAAAATGTGCAAATAAAATGCAACTAAAATGTGCAGTCAGCAGTGCCTGTTATAAAACCTCATGGCAGTCGGGATGAAAGACCTCCTGAACCTCTCTGTTCTGCAGCGCAGTGAGATGAACCTCTGACTGCGACTGCTTCTCTGAGAGGCCAGGGTCATGTGCAGTGGGTTTCTTTTGTTTTTCAGAATGGCGTCTAGCATTCTGCTGATTTTTCTCTCCACCACAGTCCCCACAGAATGGACCCCTTCGCCCAACACTGACGCACATTTGTCCAATAGTTTTTGTAGGCGATTGGTGTCCTTCGCCGAGATGCTGCTGCCCCAACAGACCACACCATAAAACACTGCACTGACAACGACTGACTGATAAAACATTTGAAGAATCTTATTACAGACGTTAAAAGATTTGAGCCTTCTTAAAAAAAAGAGTCTGCTCTGACCCTTTTTAAAAGAGGCATTTGCCTGTACAGACCAGTCAAGCTTGTTGTCCAGATGAACCCCAAGGTATTTAAAAGAGGGAACAATCTGAATGAGGTGTGAATGAATAATGGGTATTCACTGTAAGCGCTTTGAGTGTCTGGAAAACGCAGATAAATCTAATCCATTATTAGTAGCACTGCAACCACTAATTTGTAGTGCTTAGCTTAGTAGTGTTTGTAGTATTTAGCTTCATAGTACTTGTAGTGCTTGGCTGTGTAGTGCCAAACTTAGTATTGGTTGCTTAATAGCTCACTAGGCTAATAGTAGCTTAGTGCTTAACTAAGTAAATCATTTATAGGGCTCTCATTTGTTAATTTGGAGTCTTTTTCCTTCTTTTGCTATGTTTTGATTGTTTAATTGTGATTTCCATATTTTGGAATATGTGTTTTTAATGTTATTTTCCCAAGCTAGTGCTGTTTCCTCCTGTTGATAAAAAAATATGTGGCACCCACCTGCAGGGTTATGTATCTTTCAATTTGTTCAGAAAAAGTATGTAAAACTATTAATTGCTTTCTCTGGTGCCAATAATTTGTCATTTAGAAGTCAGTGTTGGTTGTACAAAGTGTTCAATCATTGGAGAAGTGAGAGGAACAAACTCGAAAATTTTAAGTCAGATTCTTGCAGGACATCCAATTTTTTCCCCTCTGTGAACCGGCACCTTAACGTGGTAGAGGGGTTTGAGAGCTTGAGTGATCCCGGGAGCTTTTCTGTGTGGGACTTCTGACCCTGCTAGGGTCTCCAATGGCAGAAAGGTTCTGGGTGACAAGCCAGACTAAGAGCGGTTCAGAATCTTTTTAATAAGAAGTATATCTGAAGATAACAATACGTTACCGGGATTGTTGTCACTGGTCCCCCATTCTGGATCCAGGCCTGGGGTTGGCAGTCACAGGCGATCTCATGGGAAGATCAATATATGTCATTCCATTCCGTCCCAGAGCTCATTTGTCATGAGTTCTTGGACGTGACTGAAAGAACATGCAGCTGAATTGAGCTTCCTCCGTAGGGTGGCTGGGCAACAGGTAGGCTGGCAGGGTGAGAAGCTCAGTCAACCACAGAAAACTCAGAGTAGAGCCCCTGTTCCTCCACATCCAGAGGAGCCTGTTGAGATGGCTCCGGAACCTGGTCCAGATACTTTCTGGACACTTTCCTGGGTAGGCATTCTGGGGCATTTCCCACCGGGTTACCTGCAGAAGACCAGAAATCTTCTCATTCTGCTGTTGTCCTCTGGTTCCTTTTCTTTTACCACGAATTTGAGTCATGGCACCAATTTGTTGTACCCCCAATTTGTTGTACCTGGTTGCTGCTTAGTTGCGGCGGTGGCAGAATCTTCGGAGGCGGCGAGGCGGCGAAGGACGTCAGCCAGAGCGGCCTTCATCACCGTCCTCCTGCTGCTGCGCGCGCAGCTCCAGCGCAGACAGACGGTCGTTGACGTCTGAGACGCTGGCAGCAGACATGCTGTCATCATTCGGGAGAAGATTGAGCTCAACAAAATGAAGAAATAAGTTAAAAGATTAACAGTATTTATACAGTTCCACATTCTCAATTTAGGTTATACAGAGAATTAGTTTACCTTCAGAGCACTGGACCAAACTGACATGGAGTGGCCCCAAAGGATACTAGTTGTTACTTTTTGTTCTCTGAAGAGTGTAGCTACACTCCTTTGTATGTTTCCCTGTGAGGATCAGTAATCAATAGGGATGTTAACGATTCATTCAACTCACGATTCGATTTGACTCACAGTTTTAAAGTCACAAATTCGATTTTTTTTTTTCAGATTTGTTTTCCTCAACACAATGAATTAAAGATATTTTAAGGCCATGTGTGTTTTCCTTTTTTCCCTTTACATCAAACTGTGTGTTTTCTTGCTAACATAAAGGGTTCTGTCACAGTTCAGACGTCACCTCCCACTTCCAACCACCAGAGGGAGCTCTCGCCAGATTTCTGACGGTTCATGTTGTGCTCTGCTCTGCGCCCGCAAAGCTCAATCCCCCCCAGCCGCTGAGTGCGTGCTGAATGTTCAACCTAGTTCAACATCTTTATGCATAATCACAGCAATGACCAATGACCAAACACAATGACCAATCAGGGACCTGGATTTGGAAGTGGTGCATGGCTGGTGAAAGCACAGAAGGGCCAAACATGATCACCGAAGAGAAATGAATCATTGCGGTTTGTGCCATGTTGGATTAATACGACACCCAGACAGACAATTAAAGGAACAGAGTTGTGAAAACAAAAAAGCCTGAAACAAGATTTAGGAGATTCATACTGCTCTGACTTTTTGCTCCAAGGTTTATCCCTATTGTAGGAGGTGGAGGAGCGCTAATGAACAGTAAAAACACAATAGAAGAAGAATCTCCTCCTGCGTGCTGCTCCGGTGTGGATAAATGCCTGCGTCTTCAATGCACCGTGCGGGCGGTGTGTAGGCACCTTGAACTGGGTTGAACATTCAGCGAGCGCTCAGTATGTGCCCGATTTCTGCGTAGAGCTTGATTTAAAAACTTGCATAGTGACGCCCGATCCATGCACTATAAGGCCAGGAATTCTGGTGTCTGCTTTTGCATTAACTTCTCATTGAAAGTGTCCGCTTGATTGCGCGGCCGATCTGTAAGCACCAACACACACTCACATGCGCGCCTGTACGGAGAACTGTCGAATTAATTTTTTGCATTTTCTACATTGATGAACATGTTGACAAGCTTTAATTTACCAATTCCTAAAGAATCGTTACATCCATAGTAATCAATGAGTTTAACCCTGGTGCAGATGAAGGCTGTGATTCTAATTGGCTTATCAGAAGTGCAATGTGAGCTGCAGTGGTGTCTCTGGAGGTGGATGCAGAAAGGCATTTGGGAAAGGTCTGGATTCCAAGCTTTGTTCTCTAAAAAAGTTAGGACAAAAATACAATATTTCATTCTACTCTACAACACTAAGCACATACCCGGCGAACGCTTGTTCAAAATATGAAATGACATGGAGGAAAAACTACTTGTTGTGTGTGCTTGTAGGGGACTTGAACTTAAATAGAATAGAATAGAATAGAATAGCTTAATTAATCCCCTAGGGGCAATTCAGTTAGAACAGCTCTCCAGCAAGACTACATAAAAACATGACAGTAAAAAAGCAAGACAAAACAACACAACAACATAGAACAGTGCATAAAACCGTAAGAAAAGTAGTTTGTAAAATAAATTAGTTAAAAAGCCATTGGGACAGGTTTATGGTCGAGTGTATTCACTCTGATTTAAAAGCTTTATAGCACTAGGAATAAAAGATGTTGTGTACCTGTTTGTTTTCCTTGCTGGGACAATAAAACGACGGCCTGATGGTAACATTGAGAAACTGGAGGACAGGATGTGTTCATTTGTTTGAATAATGCTTTTTGCTCTCTGGACCACCTGCCTCTCCCACAGGGAGTTCAGACTCTTCTGTTGGACACCTGTGATCTTGGAACAGACGTTAACAATCTTATTTAGTCTGTTTTTGTCTTTGACAGACAGGCCACCAAACCAACAAACAAAAGAAAACATTAGAAGGCTCTCGATAAAAGACTGATAAAACATGCTTAAGATTTTATTACAAACTTTAAAAGAGGCTAGCCGTCTTAGCAGGTAGGTTCTTTGTTGACATCGTTTCACTAAGGATTCTGTGTTTGTGTCAAATTTTAGGGTTGAGTCAAACACAGTCCCTAAGTATTTATAATTTCCAACAATTTCAACTTCCTGCCCGTGAATGGAGCTCGCTTGTGGTTTCACTTTAATTCTTCTAAAATCAATGATAAGTTCTTTTGTTTTCTCCACATTCAACTCTAAAAAGTTTTCATCACACCAGTTTATGAAATCTGACATGGCACTGCCATGGTCCAGCTTAGGTTCTTGTAGAAGGGTCAGTAGCGCCGTGTCATCAGAGAACTTCACTAGGTAGCTGCCCTCTCTCTGTGACCTGCAGCAATCGGTATAGAGGATGAAGAGGAGTGGGGAAAGAACACAGCCCTGGGGAGAGCCTGCGTTTGAGACCACGACATCTGATTGAGCTCCATTCACCAAGACCTGCTGTTTTCGATCTGTTAAGAAATTTAAAAGCAAGAGTAAAAGTTGGTCAGGTAAATTAAAATCAGTTGCTAGCCGTGAAATTAAAACGTGTGGTTGCATTTTGTTAGAAGCTGATGAGAAGTCTGCAAATAAAAGTCTTGCGTAGGATTTTGGTTTTTCTAAATGTTTATAAATGCTGTCAAGAATAAAAGAGAGAGTAATTAGACTTTGAGAACACTCCCAACCCCCTGCGCCGCTCTCAGGTAAAAGTCTGGTATTAGTTTGAACACCAGAGCTCGCAGGCTTTTCATCCTGCTGGCTTACTCCACCCATAACTTTGTGGGAAAATCTTACAATGTAGGACAGATTGTAAAAACACCAGTTCATACCGTCCTGAAGCTGCTCGGAGAAACAGTTCTCCAGGGAGACACAGTTTTCCAGAATCTGGTGGGTCTCTAGCGCACAGCAGCCGGACGGACTGCGATCCGAAGCTCACACCGTGACTAAGCAACCTGGCGGCGCCTAATGGACCCAAACATAATGTCCCAGAGATGTTCTATTGGGTTTAAGTCAGGGGATGGTGAAGGTCATTCAATTGTTTCAATTCCTTCATCCTCCAGGTACTGCCTGCAGACTCTTGTCACGTGAGGCCGGGCATTGTGGTGCATTATCAGACAGGTTTAATTCAATTCATGCCAGACCCAATAAAAAAAAGTGTTCCTTTCATTTTTGTGAGCAGTATATAAACAGAACCGGTTATTAACAGCAGCCCTGCAGAAGTCCGCCTTGCACCGGGACCAGGTATGACTAACGTCTGGTTCAGACCACAAATGGAATGGAGGCCGCTTCCATTCTAGCGCAAGACGCAAGCGATCCATGTCAATGAACTCTATGCACAGAGCTGTGTGATGAATTTCTGGTTTAAAATAAGACCGCTTGTTTATCTCCATACATCGACTAAACAAATCTACATATTCTCTACGTTTGCTTCCATTCTATGTTAGTCTGTTACTTTGAGTAAACACAATGGCATCCAAAAAAGAAAAAGTTTGCCTTCTTGAAACATCAAACACACATGAGGATATGAAATTTAAACAAAATATTTATTACAAACTTTAAAACTTTGTACATTTAATTTTTAATTTAAACTACTGATCCTACTTTGATTTTGCCTTTTTCATGGAGTAAGCCTTAATATCTAATTTATAATTCCGTTTATATTTATTTGTTGATTTGGATTTTCTTTATAATTGCCAAATATTATAACTTTTGTTTTGCATAAGTTTAATGATAATTTATTGCTATCAATCAATTTTTTTGGATCTATCATTGAACGTTGAACATGTTTAAGGAAAAGGAACAAGGGTGGAATGGGTTATTTGGAGAGTCGGGAGGTTTCGCGGTAAATGAATCTTTGTGGCAGTGTTCACCGCACGACTGTTTTTCTATTATCTGTTACATCTCGGTGTTTGGGACTGCTTAAACCAACAAACTGGTGCTCCCTGCAGGTGCAAGCGCTTAGCCAACAGGAGCGCGTGCATCTTTTGTCTAAATGCCTAAAACCATCAAGTACCCCTGGCTGCAGCCTGCAGACTGGGGCGTGCCTCAGTGTGGGCGGAGTTAACCGTTTAACCCCGCCCACGTTGAGGCCCGCCCACTGAATGAGATTCTTCTTTGTCACAGAAATTGCTGTCTTCTTCTTTGTATTTTACACATTTGCGCCAGCAACACTGCCACCTACCGGATTCGGGTGACAATTTAATTAATTAAAGGGCGCCATATATAGAGAAAAAAAGCTTATTAGATGTAGGACAGAAAGTGACGTGCACGTAATTTTTCTAAATACCTGTAGCCAGCTTGTAGCCAGCCGTGTACTTGCAAGGACTGCTTTGAGCGTTTGAGGTACCCACCCGGTCCTAGGAAAAAGGCAGAATGTCTGAGCGTAACTGGTCAAGTCCAGGCCCGTAAATATCAGCCTCCACTACACTCTATTCCTTAAGTGCATGTTTACATTGTTAATGGTCCATGGCAAAAGTCTGGTCACATGTAAATACGTGCGAATAATATCAGCCTTTATACGTACACTCTATTTCTTTTAAAAATGTTTAATTCTAGGCTAGATATGGCAAAAGAACCAAAACAAATGGATGACGATGCTTTTTTGTGTTGCCGGCCCTCAGCTATGGAATAGCATTCCAGCAGAACTACACTTGATGTCGATCTTAACAGCTTTAAATGTTATTTAAAAACACACATTTTTAGAATGACTTTTAATGATCAGTTGTTGGTGGCATTTTATTTCTTATGTCTTATTGTATTCTTATTGATCTTTTTTGTATTTTACTGCAGACTGCTTTTGTAATTTTATGCTGTGTTTATTTTTTTTGTTCTTCATTTGTCTAATTTTTAAACTGTCTTCCTTCTTTTATTGTGAAGCACTTTGGCATGCTAAAAGCAGATGTAAAGTGCTATATCAATAAAGTTCATTCATTCATTCATTCCAGACAGGCAGACTGAACAAACCTGAGTGGTAAATTTGTTGTCTTCAGGAAACAAAGTTCAAGTTGTCAAATGTGCCTATAATTTATTGATCAATGCTTTAATTCAATTCAATTCAATTCAATTTTATTTATATAGCCCAAAATCACAAAGAATTTTGCCTCATTGGGCTTCATGCAGGTAATTTTACAGTTGCAAAAAATAGTCATGAAACATGAAAGAAAGATCACTAAAGACTAAACAGACTAAATAAACTGGATATCCCTGCTCTTAGACCCTCCCTCTCGGTAAGGAAAAACTCCTAAAAAACCTGAATCAGGAAAAACGAAGAAACCTTATGGATTCCCACATGAGGGAGAGATCCCATCCCAGGACGAACAGGCAATACCAGAACTGGTAAGGGAAAATTAGCTTCTAAAACTAAGTATTTGAATAGAGTTCATTCAGATAGAGCTGCAGATAGAGCTGAGGGACGAGTGGAGATGAAGTCCTCAGTCAGATGATGCAGAAGTGCAGTCCACGACCAGGAGCAGGAGCGTGGGAGATCCACCTGGATCTGAAATCACTCCCGCTCCCCAGAGGGGAGAGAGAGAGAAAAACATGTGAATCGAACTGCACCACAAAAACATGGAGAGCTTAATACAATGAATAATAAAGAGTAAGAGAGAGAGGAAGAAATAAGAACAGAGAACAGAACCCCAGAGCTGATGTGGAGAACAACTATGATAGAAAATCTAGCAGAACGCTAACCTGTCCAAAAAGGAATGTTTTAAGGCTAACTTTGAAGGTAGAAACTGTGCTGGATCTCTGACATGAGCTGGGAGCTTATTCCAGAGAACAGGGGCTTGATGGCTGAAGGTTCTACCTCCAACTGTACTTTTAGAGATTCTAGGAACTACAAGCAGTCCTGCATTTTGTGAACGAAGTGTTCTGATTGGTTTGTAAGGAACTAAGAGATCTTTAATATAGGATGGGGCCACACCATTCAGAGCCTTATAGGTTAACAGGAGGATTTTGAACTTAATCCTGGATTCAACTGGGAGCCAGTGGAGTGAAGCTTTACTGGTACATGTAAAATTAAATCAAAAGATAGAATACATTCTACATTACTCCCAGGTTCCAGCAATTGCTTTGGCCTTTAAACTGCATCTCAGCTCAGTTCACACGTAACTCAAGATTGAGATTGAAATAACTAGCATTGTAATGCTACAGTCATATAGCATTACAAAAAAAGTCAAGAAACAAATGACAAAAACTAGGATTTATTACTCTTCAAAACAGACATAAACCTTCAGGTTTTTCAAACCCAAAATTTCAGCACAAAACACTTCAAACTGAAAAGAGAACTCAGGAGGGAGGCGGCTCATCCGAAGACGTGTTTTTTTTGTGCACCGCCGCTTGGAGACGTAGAGGGGTGAACGGGCTTCACCCCTGCCAAAGTTAAGTGTCCCACAGTTACCAGGATTTGTTGCACAGCCTGCAGCTCAACCGCCAGTGTTTTTATTTGGGTTTTAGAAACAGATTTTTATTATTGCATGACCTGGTGTGTTCTTTTAAATCTATTTGTTGGTTTGTTTTATTGCATGCTTACTGGCAGCACGGAGTGCAGGACTGTATACCGACTGAAGAGACTGAGGCTGGGACGAGTCCATTGCATGGACAATATTCACCTCCAGTTTGAATTTTTTTTTGTTGTCTTGTACCTTTTCTGACCTTTTTAAAACAACTGGTTTTATGTTATTGTTTTAGATCATTGTATTAAACATATTTTATGAGTAAAGGCTGCTGCTGTCTTTTGAAGCAACTGGTAAACTCCCCAGCGGGTCCGTAAAATTGATGTAGTTTCGGGGCTTCACCCTCGCCCCTCTAACTGCTTTGGAAACTTTAAATCCGAGACCCTGCAGAGCCTGTAATAGTCTGAGGACCCTAAGAAGATCTGTTTCTTAATCATTAAGAATCATGACACAGTTTGTCATCAGTATGAGGTGATGAGCCTTTTTTAGTTTAACTAACGAGAACACCAGATTATGAGAAGATGGAGAACAGGTGTGTCTGATGTTGCAATAATCAGATCAACCTGTGTCCCCTCACTGAAATGTCTACCCATTTCATTTATCAGTTTTGTCAACTTCTCACGGAGGAAGGTTCCTGCTCCAGGTACACGGATGGAGAACGCCGTACGCTTCGTCAAGGCCAGAGAGAAAACAGAAAGCTGCTGCGTCTGCATCTGCTGCTGCATTCTGTCTTCCAGCGGCAGCAGCATCAGCAGCCATTGGACCATTGGACTTTAAGCACCAGGCATTAAAGGGGTTTATTTGAGGCTGAAAAAGTGGATTTTAATACAGGACCTTGTGAAAATGAGCTCACTCTAAGCACCAGCCTCTCCGGTCAGTGCCGGTGTAGGTAACATATGTGCTCGGCCTGTCAGAACGGCTCAGGGTCTTGCAACGAGTGATGACGTCTCAATGTTTGATCGGCTGTAAACCAAATAAATTTGTATTTCTAATACGTTTCCCCGTTATCAATATCTTCTTGAATTATATTCAAATTTGGTATAACAAAACATCAGGTATGCCTTTAAATTGGAAATGGAATTATTATGAGGGAAAATAACTTTATTTGATTCTTCCTCTACCCCCCCACTATTATCATGTCACCATCTGCTAATCCTCATCTCTTTCTCTCTCTTTCAGGTACAACTTTCTTTTTTCTTTCCTCATCATCTTCCAATAGACCCTTCTCACTGTGACGTCAGACAAAACAGTGACAAGGCTGTGAGCCAGATACGCAACTTCAGCTTAATGGATTTAGACGGGAAACCAAAGAACTAAACACTGGTGGAGACAATTAGCTATAAATAATAAAAGGTAACCTAACCACTTTCAACAGAAAAATGTCAGATATTTATTTTAGGAATGTCCTGCAGAACTGTATTCTTATTTCATGTCTTGGATCGTTCACAAATCTAAACACAAATTTCTTTGATATCCTCCAACATTGGATAAATAGTCAATTGCCTTTTTCTGGCATCAGTTTCTAATCATTTTGATCATGTTTTACCTTTATTTTCCCAGAGATCAGATACAGTTTTGATTAAAAACTAAGAGGAGAGACGTTAGAATCACGGCTGAGCTAACAGCAATTCACTGACCGCAATAGAAAACATTATAACAGGAATACATTTGACTTTAATGTCAAACATGCTGGAATTGACTGACTTTTGCTCTACAATGATTATGTGAGCACAGGAATTTAGGCAACTTTTAACTGGTGAGAAAAGAGCCGGTCATGTCTGTGGTTTTTCCCTAGAGGAACGTTCTTTTTAATTTTGGTCTGGACACAACACCATGTTAACTTACTTAGGCTCTAAATGACACAAATCCGTCCAGATAAATATTGATTTCTCAACAGCAGCCTACTTGAGAAGGAAGTGTACTTGGACTTCCAAATAAGCATCTGTAAGCAGCACGACTTTACTTGGAAATGACAGAGTGTAGACTTTTGATGCATAAAAGTATTAGGTAGGAATATTTCAAATGAAAATATCCCGATAAAGTATTAAAATGTTTGTTTGCAGCAACACAAGGCTGCATGAAAGAAATCATTTGGAAGGTGACTTTTGGAGGGATTGTAGTTTAATGTTGAGAAGGCCTTAAGGAGGTTTTGTTCTGGATATTTGTGGGAGTTAATTGTACTGAGAGGAATCTGACGGGAAGAATCCAGGTAAGTTGTTAATGTAAAAAATGAAAGGCTAAAATAAACGGCGAGACAGCAGATTGTTGAAGTGAGATTTGGTGTGCGATTGTCGCCATCTTGTGGTAAATGAAACACATTGCAGACTGTGTGTTTGCAGCTGAAAAAGCAAGATGAGATGCACATGAAAAATATCCATATTCCTGTGTCAACTTTAAATAGAACGTTTGGACGAGTGGTCTAGTGGGAAGTATAGCTCAGTGGTAGAGCTCTTGTCTTATAATCATGAGGTGTCTGGTTTGAAACCAGATGTTTCCCATTTTCAAAATGACATATTCACTTTACCAACTTATTACAAACTCTAAATACAAGTGTTTACGTCTAAGAATATCGGTAGGAAATGGCACTTGTTAATTCAACTCAAAACCATTATTATTATTATTATTATTAAAACCTTGATGAAATACTAAAACAAAAATGTATTTTGTTGATTTTTAAATCAGAAGTCATTAGTCAAGGATTTCTTCTTCAAAGATGCCCTGAATGCAACCAAACACTAATAGTTCTGTCATCAGTCCTCAGCATCTTTGATAATACAAGAGTGCTTCATCCCTCTCAAATACTTTTTATACAATTTTTCACTTCTCAGAGTCACTTCAATCTTGCCTTGCAACTAACACATTGACTGATGTGGTTTATGTCATGCATTCATCGTAGACAGTCCACCTTATTTCTAGCCCCCATGAGCCTTTGCGTGAATTATGGGCGACACTTCCTGTAGACGCCAGAACTAGCATTTATTTACATTACAACTGTAGAGCCCACAGTGCAATTCCTCTTGTTTTGGATCTATAACCACATAGAAATGTGGGAACACCAGCTGTCGTGTATTTATAGAGGCCACGTAACAATTCAGGTGCCTGCTAAAATTGAAGGTTGACCTTAAAAAATGTCCAAACATAACATATAGTAGTATTTTTACAGTGTTGGTAAACCTTAAGAATCCTTATTGTTTTAATGGTAACGTGATATAATAAATAGATTTCTATAGATAAAATGTAAATCAATTGTGCCAGATCATAGGATGACTGTTTCTATTTATTATTCAATCTGATTTTAATTATGGAAACATCTTTTCCCACTGGACAAAGGAATTCCAGGACCTCCTTGATGGGAAGCATTCCCCAGTTTTCAGGCTAAATCACAAGTGTGTTCAAAACACTGAGGTCTCTTATGAAGACTATCAAAATGGATCTCGGTTCATTAGAGTTGTAACAATTCATTACGACAGCAATTGGATTAGAATCTATATTAGGGGTTGCCTATTGGATTCAGCTTCAGTACTGGATCAGTTGGAATAATCCAAATGACCTAAAATCCCACCAATGATGTATTTAGACTCAATTTCCACACCAGACTCAGATAGAAATACCTGGTGCTGATGATGAAGGTTCCAGATTCCTTGTTTTTACAAACAAACAAGTCAAAAAGAATTCATATTAAATGAATTGATATTTTAGTTTTCCAAAGTTCAACCCACTGTTGTTTTTCACAAGAATGTATCACAAAAGAACTTTATTAGAAGACTGTATGGTCACACATTGGACTGGAATGATGGTTGCTCATTAGCATCACATTTGTGTTGTTTGCTGAGATTAAGCATTGGTCGTTTTTACCTTACAGTCTATATGAAATGATATTTTCAAAGAGCAATTATAAGATTGAATTATTTCATGTCAATAAGATATGTTGATTTGCTTCTTCTTTAGACAGATCAATCTGGAGGATTAGAAAAAACAATGAAACATTAAATGAATGAAACATTTAATTAAGAATTAATTGAAACTGTCTCTCTAAGTCCCACAACAAAACATTTTTTTCTGTTTTAGGATTTTTCATGATATGTTTGCTTAAAGGGCATGAATCTGATTTTCAAATTTGACTTTGTTAGGCAAACATTGCAGAAAAGGCTCCTGATGATGGCCGCGTGTGCATGGCTGAACCATTCAAGTTCTGTGTTTTTCAGACGTCAACAAACACAGACAAAGGTAGGTTATGAGTTTAAAGTAACACGCAAAAATCTTTCAGCATTTTCCCCCCATCTTTTCAAAGAAGATACATAAATGAATAAAGAAACATTTCTTTATGAGCTTAGACTCCTCCAACCAGATGTTAAATGTCTGCAGTGGTTGCAGATGACTTCACCAAGACTGTGCTGGTGGGAAATAGATCCTTCTACTGTGGATGCACAGACTTGCCTGACAGCACAAAATAACAACTATCTTGTAAGAACATGAATGCAAAAGAAATAAAAGGTCTGGTCACTCTGATTTTTCATCTGCAGGTTTGGTAAACCTGTAGAAGAGGAAGAGATTCTGTCGCTCTTTCCTGACGATATGATAAAGGTAATAGAGGATGATGTGATAGAAAGTAAATCCTGTAGTTTATTACATATTCACACTTTGCACTTTCAGGCACTCCATGAGAACCTGACCACAGGGAAAGTGCGTTCCAACAGGATGTACCTGCAGAACCCAATGTCCTCATTACCACTGAAACAGCACTTGAAGCCGAGGACGCTAAACTTAAGTGACCACCGGGTATATTCAAATCTCATCAGTCGTGTTTGTGTTCATACATTATTTGTTCTGATATTTCCCAATCTCGTCAGATCTTTCAGCTGCTGAGGGCCATTGAAGATGCCACAGGAGTCAGGTCCTTCATCCAGAAAGAGGAGATCCAGATCCTGGATCACGTTTTTGACGTCATGCTCCCAGAAGTAAGATTCTCTATTTTGTTTGCCAAATATAAGTCTACTTTTAGGGGATTTTGGTCAACATTTCACCTTGAGTGTAGAAACCAAAGCAGTGCATTCTTTCTTTTCTCACCAGGAATAATTGGATCTTTTCCTTGTTTTTCAGATCCTAATCAGCATCCTGACAAACCAGGGAGAGACGAGACTGCAGGTAGAGACTCTGCTGGCTCGGGGCAGCATTTTGGAATTCATTAACTCTGTTGTTGTTCTGTTTTTAAGAGCTGAGTGTTTGGTTTTACTTGTTTGTTAAAACTGTTGAGTTGTTCATTTACCTTGTTTGATTCAGTTTACATTGATTTAGACTTTACATACAAATAAAGTTTATTTAAAACTTGTGCTCGTCTCAAGTTCTTCATGTTGTTTGATGGAGTCATGAGGAAAACTTGATCTATAAAGGTAAGTTGCTTCTGTAGCAGGACACTTCTTTAATTTGATTTAATGAATCTAATATGTATGAGCACTTAACAAGATGTTCCAGAGGGAGATGGCAAAGCGCTGGAAGAACCTCCTGAAACTTTTTTCCCAACACATCCAAGGACGACCATGATCGAGTCTCGCCAAGTTCTGTCCAGGATGTGAAGAACCGTCCCATTATCTTCAAGTGCTGCATTGTATGAAATGAACAACATATGTACTTGTGTTTATTACAGTTTCATTTGCAGCTGGACTCCTAATTATATATTCTTTTAAAACAACAAAACTTAATTACAGTCAACAGCTTTTTTTTATATTTTTAATTAATATTGAGATAAATCAACAGCCAGCTCAGGATTTTAGGCTATAGTTTGAATGTTTTTGCTTTTATGAATACAAATATTCAGGGCATACAGAGCAACAAACTAAACAAAAAGTAATCCATTAGATGGAGTTTAAATAGCAACGTTTGAATATCTTGTACTGAACGTATTCTCCCCTTGATATAAATAATGGTACAATCCGTGCTCTCTTCAGAAGTCTGTCTATGATGCTGATTTACAATTAATGTAGCATTACATTGCTTATCCATGACACTTAGCTTAAATAGCAATGCCTTAGGGGGAAAAATGTGATTTTTGTAAACTAAAAATGACATCAGCGGCAATGAAAATCTCAACAGAACACTGAGATTGTCAAGCAATGCCCTAATTAAAAAATATAAATATACTTTAAAATAAAAGTAGACCTAAAACTAAAAATAACATACACTGAAAAACATCTAATAGGTAAAATATATGATACATTAATAATCTTATCAAATGGTTTAAAATAAAAATGTACTGCATATATATATAAATATATATATGAAAGTATAAGAACAATGTTATTTAAGTTGACACCTGATTTGATGGCTGTAAACACTGTTTGATTTTTTTTCTTGTTTTTTTCTTCTTTTTTAACAGTTTAAGCCACGTTCAGTCGTGCAAAAAAAAAAAAAAGAAAAAAAAGACGATGACAACTTCCGGTTTGACGTTATGACAACTTCCGCTTCGGGTCAAACCGCCATTTTAGTTGTAGTTTGACAAGCTACTACTAGCTAACCAGTTGCATCTTGGAAGTTTGTTCCTTTACAAGTCCACCTCATTCCCTGCGCCATGGATGAAGACGACTTGGCTTTTTAAAAGTATGGATCCAACAACTACAGAAGGACCAAGAGGTAATGTGGATTTTTGCAGTTTTCGTGAATTGAGAAATTAGCTAAGGTATAGCATGCTAGCTAAGTGGAAGTTTTACTTGCTTACATCGTCAATTTGGGCTATCGATTGTTAATAAATATAGATTAACAACCACATTTAGTGTAGAAAACAGAAAGACAGTTATCTAAGTTTAACTTTAGCTTTTAGCTATGGAAAACAAAGTCAGCTAGCTTGATGCTAACTTAAAATGGGTTTTCTCATAGGGCGGCTAATGCTAACGTTTGGTCGACCTAAACATATATTCCTGACTACATGGGTAGCTTTATATACTCAGTAAGCATGTATTTTTCAAGTTATTTATATAAATACATTTGAAAGTTACCATTTGTGGTCTAAAATACCGTTTTTTCCCTCATAATTTCGTCTTCTTCTGGATAAAAATGTTGTATTGATTAGTATGTCATGTTCCATAGTGACTAACGCACCCCTAGTGGCCAAACTGAAGCGCCCTCCATGTTAATGATCTGCACATTTTTGTTGGAGCTTCTCTGTTTGAGAAAGCATGTAACACAGTATGGTGTTAAAAATCTCATGCTTTATTATTTTATGAGTACATTTTACAGTATGTGAACTGCATCAAATGAATATGAATATTTCCAAAACATGTAGATTATTCATTTATTTCTTCACACATGTCTAAATGAGTAAACGGTGCAAATTCAAAATTGGATTGACTTGATTATAGTGGATCAAAACAAAAGAAGTAAAACATCAATAAAACCGATAATTGGCAAATAGTGATGACATAATTGAGGGTGAGTGCTGTCCAAATTTAAAGATGCTATTTTTCCACATCTCTCTGTTTGGAGGGCAAAATGTAGGCGTAGGTGAAGAATTTGGAGTATTCAAACTGGTTAAGATGGGCTCAGACTAGTAATCTTTTTGTTGTTATCATCATCAAATATTACCTTTCTTTGTCTTCCAACAGCTGATTTCAAATCATCTATAAGTTTAGTGTAAATGGCATGCAAACTTGAGCTATTTGTTGAGGTGTTTAGACATTGTATCATAAAGTAACACAATTGTTGAATGTGTGTTCCAGCTGTTGATATTACCACAGACACGTGCTTCTCAGTCTTTCTAAAAAGAACATGTGTGATTATTTTTCCAAGGCCAGAGGACCTTTTGAGAAACATGGCCATATGGAGCCATCTGATGTTATGAAGGAACAGGATCAGACCCACCAACATTTTTCAGCCATATCCCTGCCTTAAAGATCTAAATCATGTAAGCAAATCATTTTCAGATGGTTTATGTTTAATAAGATTCTGCGAGTAAATAGTAAATCATACTTATTGTAAAATGTTGGACTATTGCTTATAAAAGTCATAGAACTTTGGCATTTAAATGCTATGAAGCTGATGAACAGCAAGAGTTTTATTGAAATAACATGTCTGTATTTATATCTTTGTGTTTATGTGTCAGATTATGGATGAACGGGATTGGATCCTCAATTAAGCAAACCCCCACTTCATTCCTGAACTGAAGAAACGCTGGAGGATCTTTTTGAGAGGGACCAGTTTTGTGGAGTTTTTTTTTTTTTAAAGGGATGAATCTTCCAAAGAGAGATGAAGGTTATTGCAACTTAAGTGCATTAAATAATTGTATAAGATGTGTAGTGAAGCCAGTGTTGCTGCATTTATTAACCCTCGTGCTCTCCTAGGCATGTTTAAATTAAAAGTGGGGTCATCTGGACCCCACAAGACGGAACTTTTTTTATTCCAAGGATTTTTTTTTATCTTCACTGGTTTTGGTGGCAGACTTAAAATCCTGTCTACCTTTGTCCACCTCTATCATGGGAGGGATCACACGTCAGTGTTAGCGTGAGATCATCTGGACCCCATAAGAGAGCACATGGGTTAACTGGTGGAGGCTAAATGTATGTACTGTAACATCCTTAAATCTTGTAATGTTTTTGTATTTTTTAAATGATTTTATTAACTGTAATTTTTACAGTGAATGAAATGATGCTGTTTTGTTTTTCACAGTAAAGCAAACAATTGCCTAGATGAAGCCTTTGCCAGACATGATCCCATCGCCTGTCGCTCCACCCAAGAAGCTAAGACATTCAAATGAGGTGATGCTTCACATCCTCCAGGTAAGATGTTTGTGCGTACACGACAGGTTTTCATCTTACTTGATCATAGTTTTTTCATTTTTGCCGTCTTTTTTCTTTTTGTGTTTTTAGTCGGCAGAACACCCCAACATCTTTCTTCAATCAAGACCTTTCTTCAGTCTTGTGGTGATCGTCTGTGACACCAACTGTGTAACTACTATTGGAACCATTTCTGTGTTGATCTTCTCAAAGGAGGACATACCTGATAGCGTGATGTATGTCAGTTACTCCATATTTCACCTCACATATCTCAAGAGTAGCAGGACACTCCTATTTGTGCTGCAGACAGAAGTGCTTCTAGACTCTATCCATGCCGGAGACATGACTTCCTCTAACAAAAAAGTCATGGCTATTACAACATTAATGGTAATATTATAAATGACCACAGAGGTGTTTTAATAATTTTTATCAGAAGCTTTATAGATGTAAATGTTTTCAAGAAGCTGCAGACGCCTTTTTGGATTCCCTGACGGTCAGAACCATCTCCAAAAACTGAGATGTAACAGTGTGAGAACCCATTTACTTTTGAGGAGGTGATGTGTGCCATTAGTCAACTAAAAGATTACAGATCACCAGGGCCAGACGGGTTGATCCCTGAATTTGATAAATCCTTTGCTGAGGAACTTGCTCATTTTTTTAGTTAAAGTATTTTTGGAAAGTATGGATAAAGAATAGCTTCCTACAACTTTAACTCAAGGTTTGACAACTTTAATTACAAAATCTGGAAAAGACATTGTAATTTTGGATAATTAGCGACCAATATCATTATTGAACAATAGTTATAAAATCTTTGCAAGAATTTAGCCAAAAAACTTAAATCTACTCTCAACTAAAAAAACAAGGCTTTATTCCTCTGAGACATATAATTAACAATATCAGGCTAATTTGAGATACTCTTGACTATCCACAACTTGAGAATGATGAAAGTTTTATTTTATTCTTAGGTTTTTATAAAGCTTTTGAGACTGTTAAACGTCAATTCATTCTAGATTCCCTTAAAAAATTCATTTTTGGTGCTTATTTTTGTTCAGCAATTGTCACACTCTCTAAAAACAGTAACAGTTCTATTAAGTTGGCAGGTGGCACCTCTCCTCGATTTGATCTAACAAGAGGAATAAAGCAGGGTTGTCCTGTCTCTCCCTGTCTTTTCCTTTTGGTTGCCCAACTGTTAAGTGTTCATATTAAATCAAGTTTAGCAGAGGGCATCGTTCTGGTTGATAAAGATTTAATTCTCACTCAACTGGCAGACCACGCAACTTTGTTTTTAAAAAATGAGAACCCTGTTGCTCTTGATATTATTAGAAAGTTCTCAGAAGCATCTGGCTTGTGCTTGAACATAAATAAATGTGAACTTATGGGCATCAAAGATTGTGTTGTTTCTACATGATATAATATTCCTGTTCGAACAGAATTGCAATATTTAGGTATCATACAGACTAAAGAGCAACGTGCAAGGTGCTCTCTTAACTTTAATACACAAACACAAATGAAGCTGAATCAGTGGCTTTTGAGGGATTTATCAATAAGAGGATAGATTTTACACAGTAAAGCAGAGGGCATTTCTAGGTTAACATATGCAGTTTTAGCCTGACATATTGATGATAAAATGATTAAAGAAATTGACAAAATACTTTTTGATTTCATATGGGAAAACAGAACTCAATATTTAAAGAAAAATGTACTTATGAACTCCTATGATAAGGGTGGTCTCAATTTTCTGGATTTTCACTCTCTAAATAACACATTCAAAATGAATTGGCTGAAACAATTTTTTAGAATTCCAACTCTATTTGGAATGCTATCCCCCCTTCATATGTCATCTAAAATGTGTGACATCAGTTTTGATGTAGGTAAATTCTCACTCAGTTTTCAGCATTTTATCACCAAGCCTTTTTGTCATGGTCACTTATTTAAAAACACAACTTTTCACCTCATAAATATACTATTTGGAATAATAAGGACATATTATATGAACATACATTTCTTTTTTTTTATTCTTGGTATTGTAACAATATTATTTTTGTGGATCAGTTATTTAACTATCAAGGTCTTCTTTTGACATATGAAGAATTTCTACTTAAATTGAACCTTCCTGTTTCTCCTTCAAACTACGCCAAATATTTGGAGCGATTCCCTCAGGGGTCTGTATGCTCTTTCAACACCATGAAAGAATTCCAATTGGAAATATTTCTCTAATGTCTCCAACTGATACTCCTGTGGGAAAATCTGTCTGTCCTGTCACCCAAGGAAAAATAACAGATCCGTAAGAACATTGTTCCAAGATAATATGGCAACAATGTCATCTAGTGTATCTTATTGGAATAGGTTTGTGGCTGACACACCATGGAAGGAGGTTTGGCTGATACCCAGTCAATTGTTGGTCACTAATGAAATCTAGCAAAACTAATTTAAAATTGTACATAGAGTTTACCTGTCTAAGGCTTTATGCAATAGAGATTTTAAATTTGAACATTGATATTTTTTGTAGTTTTTGTACTAATTCTGACCAAACTATTGTGCATTTGCTTTGGATCTGTCCATGTGTTTAAATATTTTGGTAAAACATTTGGGATTGGATACATAAAAAAAGTGGACGTTTGCTTGAACCTACTTTGGAAAGACGTGTTATTTGTTTATTCTACAGGTCATATCTTTATAATAAATCTGATTCTTATTTCATCAAAATCTCATATCCACAAATGTAAATATTCAGGTAGAGAACCGTGTTTTGTTGCTTTCATGAGTGAATTCAAATTCTATATGAATGGTATCGTTCATTCAAATAACCAAAAAGCTGTAAAGACATTTTCTATGTGTGATATGTTTGATATTTTACCATAGATTGTAGCCCCCAACCTCCTGGCTTAATCATTGTTTTTGTTTTATACTGTTGTCTTTTTTTTATTCTATTGATTCATCTATTATTCTGTCCGATAAAATGTTCAATAAAAAAAAGAAAAGAAAAACAGACAAAGGTTCTGATTGGCTTAAACACAAACCGTCAAGCGTTTAGAGAACAGGATGCATTAAAGTTTAGTTACCCTAATGAATACATATGAACTGGGTGATTTTAACTGACTCTCCTTTTTTTTACTTACCAACACTTTTAAACTGAATTGGATCCGACATTTCAAGAAATGTCCAACATCTCTATGGAATGTAATCCCATACCATGTTATCTGAAATGAAATAAAAAAATGAAATGAAGCTTTATTTGTCATATGCAGCATCAACGCAGGTCAATACAACAATGAAATGCTTGGGATGAGAATCCAGTGAAACTCGCCAGTTTTGTACATTCTTTTACATACAATAGTATGTAGAGCAGGTAGAGGATAATATATGTCAAAAGTAATAAGTAGTAAAGTATATCGTTAAAAGTAGTAGTATTTACAAAAATAATACAAAGGAGTAGCAATTTGAAGTTAAAACAGATAAAGAAGGTGACAGTCTAGGTCAGGGGTCTCAAACTCAATTGAGCCGGGGGCCGCTGGAGGCAGAGTCTGGGTGAGGCCGGGCCGCATCAGGATTTCCACAAGAAAATCGCTGATAAAACATTCCAATGTTCTCAAATATCTTTATTTTTAACACAAAATAATGAATTAATTAAATTAATTTTAAAAAATGAATTAGAAAATCAATCATTAATAATTAAAATAATAATGATCATACAGCAGACACAGACGACTGCAGAAACCACATATTGACTGACTACAGCAGTGTTTCTCAAATGGTGGGGCGCGGCCCCCTGGAGGGAATGCAAATAAAAACATGTTTACATTAGTGATGGATATTGTGCATAATCCTACATAGTGTTGATAATAAATTAAATATAGCAAAAACAACCTAAAACTCAATTTACAGTGAACCAATGCGAAAGAACTGAATCTCTGAGAAAAGACAGAATTCCATCACTACTGTGGAGAGAAACATGGAAAGATTGTTTTTACTTTGTCTGGAAGTTTTGGGGGTATTCTAAAAAAAAAAAAAGATAACAATTAATAAAACTGATTATTTAGTTTTATTATTATTATTATTCTTTAATGATGATAAAAGTATGATATTTTGAGCAAATTAACTGATACTAATGATGTTTTGCAGCTGAAAAGGGGGGGGGGTGTCTAAGAGAAAAAACCTGACAAACACTAGACAAGAGAAAACTATTTTTATTCCGTTTCAAACGTCTGTATTTACAGAACCTCCTTCATTTCTGAGCTGAGAGCAGCGCGCTCACTGAAAGGTCAATGCAAACGCGCACACCAGAATTCCTGGCCTCCGCGTCTGGAGCGCGCGTTGCTACGCAAGTCTTTAAATCTGGTCTCAAGCTCTACGCACAAATCGTGCACGCACTGAGCGCGCGCTGAGTCTTCAACCCGGTTCAATATTTCACGAACAGTCGCAGCAGCGCTAATGAACGGTAAAACACCATAGAAGAGAATCTCTCTCTACTGCTGCTGCGTGCGTGACCGCGCTGCTCTGGTGTGGATACCACCTGCTGAGCGTGCGTTCATAAACCCGCGCAGACATGCGGCCGGTGTGGAAGCACTTTTGAAGATTCTGCTCGCTCGCGGGCATCACTCACGCACGCGGAAGCAGTCAGTCTCTCTCGCGAGGACTTTTTCTGATCGTGGAGGAGGAAAAAGCGATCGCGAGGGTCTGATTTGTCCGCGCGGAATATTTGACGCGTGCCCAATATTGTCGCGCTTCGTCAGGCGTAACACGCTTTTTGACAAGCGGCAGGCTGTGTATCACGGGTTGTCACGTGGCGAAAGAGGAGCGGGGCCCGCGAATCACGTTCAGTGAGAAAGCACTTCACAGCTTCATGGCTCCTCCTCCACCCAGCTGACTGGAGGAATGAATTAAAGAGAGAGGAGCAGAACCATATACTTTACCATGATTGGTTCGTTCAGCTCTGCACACAACAACTGTCATTCATCTCAGCCTTGCGGGCCGCACTAACAGTGATCTTTCATATGAAGACGGGGGCCGCAAATTATCATCCCGCGGGCCGCGAGTTTGAGACCCCTGGTCTAGGTGCATAAAAACAAAAGGGATGTGGGGGTGTGAAGCTAGTGGCGTGATCCGGAGGGGTTTTAAACATATTGCACTTAGGTTGCTATACAAAAGTTGGTACAATGACCAGCCTCAATTTGAGGTGCTATTTAGAGTTTGAGTTTAGGAGTCTGACAGCTTGAGGGTAGAAGCTGTCTCTGAGTCTCTTTGTACGTGCTGGCAGGCTCCTGTATCGTCTGCCAGAGGGTAGCAGTTGAAAGAGTCCTTTTGCTGGGTGAGTACTGTCCTTAGTGATGCTCCGTGCTTCACGCAGACTTCTGCTGTGACAAACGTCCTGGATGGAAGGAAGGGTGCTGCCGGTGATGTCCTCTGCTACTCGGATCCCTTTCTGTAGAGCTTTCCGGCTCTCAGAGGTGCAGTTTCCATACACACCGTGATGCAGCCCGCCAGAAAGCTCTGGATGGTGCATCTGTAGAAGTTCCTGAGGATGTTGGTGTTCATGCCAAACTTCTTCAGTTTTTCTCAGGAAGTAGAGTCTTTGACGGGCTCTCTTCACCACGGTGTTTTGTGTGTAGCGTCCATGTCCAATCCTCAGTGATGTGTATCCCTGAGGAATTTGAAGCTTCTGACCTGCTCCACGTCCACATTGTTACTGAGGATGGGTAGGTGGTGATTTATATGTCTCCTGAAGTCCACAATCATTTCCTTTGTTTTTTTGATGTTGAGAGAGAGGTGGTTTTCCTGACACCAGCTGGTGAGTGATGTCTCCTCGTCCCTGTCGGCGCGCTCATTGTTGTTGGAGATGAGACCAAGGATGGAGGTATCGTCAGTGAACTTCAGGATGATGGAGCTCTGCTTGGCAGTGCAGTCATGGGTGAACAGTGAGTACAGGAGTGGGCTGAGGACACAGCCCTGCAGTGTTCCGGTGCTGAGGACACGTGTGGTGGAGAGATGGCTGCCGATCCTCACTGCTTGGGGTCTGTTGCTGCTGAGGAAGTCCTGTATAGCTGCAAAATTAGCTTCTCCAGACCCAGGTTGGTTGACTTTGGAGACCAGTTTGGAGGAGATCACTGTATTGAATGCCGGGCTGTAGTCGACACCAACTTGGTGGTTTAAACTTTTTTTTACATTGTAATATTGATGATGTAAATAAGCTCGCCAAGGCCATTGGAGTTATGTGGAAGGAAAGATGGGAAAAAATCAAGCAGATTGCAAAGCAAGTAAAAGACTTCTGGAAAGAGCTCTTCCGTTGAGAGACTCCTTCCCTGGACAGGAAGTGTTCTTCCCATCGAGGCCTTAACAGCAGATGTTTTGTGAGCTGCTGCTAGCTTAAGAATCCTAGAAGAGAAATAATACAATCATTCAGTAGAAACTTTTATAACAACAGCCTTCAAATTAATGTTGCTGTTTGTGGTTTGATGCTCCAAGGTTAAAGTAACAACTGCAGTGACCAAAATCTAGTTTTGGACTTGGTAAAAAAAAAAAATCAAAACAAATTTTTTTTACTGGACAAATATTACGTATTTTCACCAAATAATCCCAACAATGTAAAAAGTGAAACATGTACAACTCTGTTAAAAATTAAATCTTTAATATTATGTCTTCCTATTGACTGAAACTTTACTGTATGTCATCACAGTTTCACTTTCAAAACCCGAATCACCTGTGTGAAGTCAGGTCACTTTACATGAAGATATTGTGGTGTAACTGTCGCATCTCTATATCCCGCCCTTATATATCGTGACTTTAATATAAAGAAAACAACTATGAATAAAAAATACTAAAAAACTTCATATTTTTTAACTTAGAACATCAAAGGTTATTCATGTAAAAAACACTGATGTGATTAGCTTTTGAGAGTTTGAAAAAATTCAATCTTTAATAGAAACAATCATAATCTGTATTGATGGTTTATTTCCGGTAAATATCAAGTTGTTTTTTTTGTACTTTCTGGTGAAAAGACACCAGATGACTCCCACAGAGTGTTTTAGAACACTTTACAGCACGGCAGCAGGACAAAAAACCCTAAAATAGCGCTCATGCTAAACGCAGCAGAAGACACCAGAGTTTCACTCCCAAAATCCACCACGATCCTCATCTGTCAATCATAAAAAGATCGCCCCCTCAGTAAAGCGAAAAGAAATTATGTTTAGAAAAAAATAAAAAAAGAAGAAACAAATTAAAAAAAAGAATCATTCCCCTCAGAGTTTTCATTGATCAAACACGAAGCCATTGGACTTTAAGCACCAGGATTTAAAGGGGTTTATTTGAGGCTGAAAAAGAGGATTTTATTACGGGACATTATGAGAATGAGCTCACTCTAAGCACCAGCCTCTCCGGTCAGTGCCGGTACTGCAATCTTTTCTTATTTTCTGGATGGCATCACACCCTGCACATACGCAAGTTATGGCTTGCATACACTGCGCTTCCGCGTTGATATTCGAAATCACGCCGTTGGTAACCGGCAAGGATTCCATCACTCACTTTCCAACATACACTGCGGCTAAACGTGTATTTTTATTTAAAATAAAAACCTTTCAAAGTCATATTTACAATGTCTTCATATGTTATTTATAATTAAGAAATTGTAGGGAATTCAAATGTGCTAAAATCCTAGTGGAGTCAACCAAAAGTTTGGAATAAGTGTATCTGGTTGCATATATAAGACGCCCAGTGAATATCCTTTTGTCGAT